>CM039587.1:35385055-35430804 GCA_022457205.1 Saccharum spontaneum
ATTAGATTCGATTAGGTTCGCTTATAATCAGTTTAGATCTATTATATTCGGTTATTATTATTATTCGGTTGTAATAAATGCCTCAAGATTAATAAAGATTATTATTAGTATGTCTTGTGTGTCTCTACTTTACTTTTGTGCAAGAAAGCAGAAAACAAGTATGGGGGAGATTCCCTGACATGTCACACACACTTCGATCGCACCACTCCATGAACCGGGTACACACTCTGCACACTTTTATTACACACTTACACACTTGTTGATATTTGGTAACGCAATTAGGAAATAGGATCCGCAAGCGCACGGATATCGGTGAGCACTTCACCCGAGATGTTATCCTGGGTATCGTATTTATATTTTTACCTTTAGGAGAAAGAGTGCATCTGACTAACCAAATCTATTACTACTAACCTTTAGGCTACAACCACTATGATTCGATGTGAGTGATGTATAGAGAAGACTACAACCGCACTCTTCTTCTAACCTTGGTAAGGATGATCTACTGTTCTATTGGGGAGGGTTACGGAATCTAGACACCACAAAGGATGTTCAACCCGCACCTATAAACCCTATTGATCCTGCTAACGGGATATGGAATACAAAGGTAACTCGGAATTGTCACGTTCCTCGCTACTACCACGGTCCGGCTAGACGAGGGGATATCTATGAGTATCCTAGCTTAAACACCACGTTTACGCTAGAGATGATTACTCTAAACTCTACGCGAAGAGATCAAAGTAAACTCATAAACCAAAGAACAATAAAACAAAGAACTTACTAGAATTTAGAAGTCGAAATACTGAAGAATCCTAAGAACAAGCCTCGGGTTAGAAGAACTTGCTCCCGCAGGTACAACCTCGGAGTAGACACCGACAGGCCGGCTTCCTCCGATCTACACCTCCACTCTATCTCTCTCAATCTAGTAGAACTAATTCTACTTTCACATTGGATGCTAAGCCCTAAGAGGTGGGAACCCTAGAGGGAACCTCTCTCTCTAAACCCTAACTAGAGATATGCAACTGAATAATGAATTGGGGTCTTCTCCACCAGGGGTCAGGGGCCTTGCTTATATAGCCCTTTTGGATGAATCTGGACCGTCGGATCAAACCGACCTTCATCCTACGGTTTTCCTTGATCCTCAAAGGCGGTGGAGCATAATCCGCGAGACTCGACCTGATTGGTCCCGGGGGCAGGGCGGGCGCCCTAGGGCACAGGGCGGGCGCCCTGTGTCCGGCCCCGTTACGGCTCCCGTTCGTTCCCGTGGCTTCTGGAATCTTCTAGATGTAAGATAATTACGTGTTCGGTTAATATCCCGTCATTAATCCGACATGTGGGCCTTTCTTCCGTATTTCCTGATAACCCCCTGCAGAAATAGATAAACAGCAAAACTCGTGAAATTCTGTTAGATCAAACCCTAATTCTAGGTGTTGCTTGCATATAGGTCCTTTTCTTTATTTATTTGATGGTTATAATTGATACTTAAGAACCGTCAACAAACACCCCCATACTTAGGCTTTTACTCGTCCTCGAGAAAAGGTTGGTTAATAAAACATCTGGGGTTGAAACATTCTTTCATACCTGCAGGGTGTTGTAAAAATCCACTGTGCACTTATAGTCAGGGAAATACATGGTCAGAGTAAAGAGCCTTTCTTCTTCTTAATCCCTATCACTTGGAGTTTTTACATATTTTTGAAAAGAAAAACTTAGCATACCTTTATCCTCATAGGTGCTCTCAGAGTCACTCATTATCTTTTATATTTCTCTCTGAGGCTGTTTTGATTTTGCAAAAATAATTCTTTAAGCATACATACCTTGCATTTATTGTATGGTCAAAACCGGATCCGAGGAGAAGAATGACATACTCTTAGATCAAAGATTTTGAAAATTAAAAACTTGTCACTCTTACTGGCATATTGCTTATTAGAGGGACCATGGGCTATCATTTTCTTTCCATCATATTTTTATCATATCTCTTTTTTTTCATTTTGGGTGGATACCGAGGTACCCCTAATTCTACTACCGGACACTTGTCCATTTTTTTCCATGAGGTTATCGAGCACTTGCTCCTTTTTATTTCCTCGATATATTCATAATTTTGCATAGCCCATGCCTCTAACGCAATAATACTTCGGAAGAGTGAATCTTTCTGAATAAAAATGTCTTGATCTTAGGAGTATGATAAATCTCTCAACAAGGGTCTAACTTGTTTTGAACAAACTCAATACAAAGCAGATAGCTTTAATTAATATTTTCATGTTTAGCAGGCATATAAAACTTGAGGATGGTAGCTATAATTTTGAGATTTTTAAAACAAATTCTCCAAGCAATAAAGATACTAAGAATAAGGTACTCATACCCTTACCATCTCTTATTCCACAATGACTTTTAGCAACACAGGGTTTTGAAATAATTTTAATAATTGCAGGTTTCCAGGAAATATCACAGAGTGAGATTGATCATGATTATAAGCATTTTTATCCTTTTAATTTATCATGTTTAGAGAGATAAAATTCTGCACAAACTAAGGTGAGTGTGTAAGTGTGTAATAAAAGTGTGCAGAGTGTGTACCTGGTTCATGGAGTGGTGCGATCGAAGTGTGTGTGACATGTCAGGGAATCTCCCCCATACTTGTTTTCTGCTTTCTTGCACAAAAGTAAAGTAGAGACACACAAGACATACTAATAATAATCTTTATTAATCTTGAGGCATTTATTACAACCGAATAATAATAATAACCGAATATAATAGATCTAAACTGATTATAAGCGAACCTAATCGAATCTAATAATAACTAAGACACATATAGCCCCAAGATCTAATCTAGATAGCTCAGCGACGCTCACGCCTCCTAAGACTATGCTCTAACTCATCGATCCTCTTGTTGGCGTCGGGCTTTAATTTTTAATTGGAAGGTAAAAATTGATCACGTCTATTTCTTCTAATTCTTTATTGGGCTCTAAAAATAATAAAAGACGTTGACCATTTACCTTGAATAACGTACCTTCGTCATTTTGAAGTGTGATAGCTCCATGGGATGATGAATGAATTACCTTGAATGGTCCTTCCCATTTGCTCCGGAGCTTTCCATGTCCGAAAAGCTTCACCCTAAAATTAAAAAGTAATACCTTATCTCCGGGTGAGAACTCCTTCTTCTTGATCCTCTTGTCATGCCATCTCTTGACTCTTTCTTTGTAGATCTTTGAATTGTGATATGCTTTCTCCCGCCATTCTTCTAACTCCGATAATTGCATTCTTCTATGTTTTCCGGCGATATCTAGGTCCATATTCCATCTTTTTATGGCCCAGTGTGCCTTGAACTCAAGTTCAACAGGTAGGTGACAGGTCTTTCCGTATACCAATTGGTATGGAGACATTCCAATTGGGGTCTTGTATGCTGTCCGGTAAGCCCAGAGTGCATCGGGTAACTTGTCCTTCCATGCCGTTCTCATCTCGTTCACCGTCTTCTGAAGAATGTTCTTGATTTGTTTGTTAGAAGTCTCTGCTTGGCCACTTGTCTGAGGATGATAGGGAGTAGCGACGTTGTGACGGATTCCATGTCTTGATAGATAGTGCTCGAAGCGCTTGTCAATGAAGTGTGATCCTCCATCACTTATCACTATCCTGGGGACTCCAAATCTTGGAAATATGATTTCCTCAAACATCCTCTTCGAACTGATATTGTCGGCATGCTTGCAAGGTAGTGCCTCTACCCACTTGGAGACGTAATCAACCGCCACCAAGATGAACTCACACTTCTTAGATGGGGGAAATGGACCCATGTAGTCTATTCCCCAGACATCAAAGAGTTCAATCTGAAGGTTGTTGGTGAGTGGCATGGCATCCCTTGTATTTATGTTTCCGTGCCTTTGACATGGCCCACATCTTCTGATATATTGCTTCGTGTCATCGTACATCGTAGGCCAGTAGAATCCACATTGCCAGATCTTTGAATGTGTACGGAATGCTCCATAGTGTCCTCCGTATGGTGATGAGTGACATCTGTCGATGATCTTCAATCCTTCCTCAGTGGTCACACATCTTCTAAGTAGGCCATCAGCGCATACTCGGAAGAGATATGGCTCATCCCATATATGTGAACGACTTTCCTGAATAAGCTTCTTCTTGTTTGCTCCGGGTGGTACATAACCTGAAACCATAAAATTAACAATATCTGCATACCAGGGGTCAGATCTGTTAATCCCGTAAAGCATGTCGTCCCGGAGTGAGTCATTAATGGGGGGTTCCTGTGAATTCTTAAAGTACATTCTAGACAAGTGATCAGCAACAGAATTTTCTACTCCCTTTTTATCTTTTATTTCTAAGTCAAATTCTTGGAGTAATAAAATCCATCTGATTAAGCGGGGTTTCGCATCTTTCTTAGTGAGCAAATATTTTAGTGCAGCATGATCAGTGTAAACAATTATCTTAGCTCCAACTAAATAAGATCTAAATTTATCAATGGCAAAAACAACAGCCAGAAGCTCTTTTTCAGTGGTTGCATAATTAAGTTGAGCTCCTGTCAAAGTTTTACTTGCATAAGCAATTGCATGATGCTTTTTATCTTTAGTTTGTCCCAAAACTGCCCCCACAGCATAATCACTAGCATCACACATAATTTCAAAAGGCAACGACCAATCAGGGGGTTGAATGATTGGTGCAGAGATGAGTGCTTGCTTTAATAAATTGAAAGAATTTAGACATGCATCATCAAATTCGAAAGGAGCATCCTTGGCTAGCAAAAGAGTAAGTGGTCTCGAAATAAATGAAAAGTCTTTTATAAATCTGCGATAAAAACCAGCATGGCCAAGAAAACTTTGAATTCCTTTTATATTCACAGGTGGAGGTAGTTGTTCAATTACTTCAATTTTAGCTCTATCTACCTCAATACCTCTTTCAGACACTAGGTGTCCTAGCACTATTCCTTCTCTAACCATAAAATGACATTTTTCCCAATTAAGGATTAAGTGCTTTTCTTCACATCTTTGCAAAACCTTATCTAAGTTCTCAAGACAACTATCAAAAGTTTTTCCATAAACTGAGAAATCATCCATGAAAACTTTCATAATCTCTTCAATCATATCAGAAAATATAGACATCATACATCTTTGAAAAGAAGCTGGTGCATTACATAACCCAAAAGACATTCTACGATAAGCATACGTTCCATATGGGCATGTAAAAGTGGTTTTGCTTTGATCATCAGGATGGATAGGGATCTGGTGATACCCTGAATATCCATCTAGAAAACAGAAAAACGAGTGTTTTGCTAACCGCTCAAGCATCTCATCTATAAAAGGCAAAGGAAAATGATCCTTTTTCGTGGCTTTATTAAGTTTTCTATAGTCTATGCACATCCGCCACCCAGTGACGGTGCGTTGCGGAATTAGCTCATTCTTCTCATTTGTAACAACAGTCATGCCTCCCTTTTTAGGCACAACTTGAACAGGGCTTACCCACTCACTATGCGGCACAGGATATATAATCCCTGCATGCAGCAACTTTATAACTTCTTTTTTAACTACCTCTCTCATCGCGTTGTTAAGTCTACGTTGAGGCTCTCGAGAGGGTGTAACAGAAGGATCTGTCGGAATACGATGGGTACAAATCATAGGACTGATTCCTGTGTGATCTTGAAGTGAGTAGCCAAAAGCAAAGTGGTGTTTTTCAAGAATGGTCATTAATCGCAGAGTTTGCTCCTGAGTGAGTTTATTACTAACGATCACAGGAAACTCTGGATTATTGTTTAGGAAAGCATAGGTAAGACCGGGTGGTAAAGTTTTGAGTTCTATGGGGGGTCTAGGTGTTTCTGCAAACTCATCTAAGGGTTCAGGTTCAGAAGGTTCGGCCTCTTCTTCAGTGAAGAAGGGGGCTTCCTCTTCTAAGTCTGGATCATCTAAAAGTTCTAGAGATGCAGCCTTTACCTCCTCCATAGGATCAGGCAAAAGATATGGCTCGGTCTTATTATTCAAGGAGTGAGTTATTGTAATTGGAAGTTTAAAATTCTTTCCCAAAGAAATGTGGAGCTTTCCAGTTTGACCTTCATAAAGGAGTCTTCTAAAAGGTTGTCCAATCAGTAGGTCGAAACCCCATATATCAAAGATATAAAAGTTCAAATGAACCATGGAGCCTTCTACCATAAAGGGTAGGACATTAATAATTCCAAGACTGGGGACTAATCGTCCCGAAGATTCCTTTATGACCTTTGTTGTGGGGGTTAAAACAAGTTTCCCAAATAAATTAAGTGCAAAAGCTTCGGACATAATATTGATCCCCACAACAGGATTATAGAGAGCGTTAAATTGATCAGAATTATAAGCACAGCGTATAGTTATAGAGGGTGTGTCCACTCGGATTACTTCAGAGGAAAGCTCTAACTCCTCTAACCATTCGCTACTCATAACCGAGATAAGCTCTCTCAATTGACGTTCACTTGGTAAACAAATGCTAAATTGGCCGTTTTGGGGTCGGTCTATAGAATGGTAGTTTGAAATGTTTCCAAAATCGGCAAAGAGATCGGATTCTATGTCTAGCATGAAATCAGATGGTAGAATTTCTTCCTTTTGTGGCTCAGAACCTGGGATAGCTAAAGTAGATGAAAAATTTGGCAGAGTGTCTACTTCGGCTTCGTAGGTTTTATTATGGAGGGCATTATCCATCTCAGCTTCTAGGATTCAATTCAAGATCCCCTTAGCTTCATCAGTAGGGATACGAAAGAAAGAACCTCTAGCCATAGTATGCAGCATTTGTTTATTATCTTTCTGAAGACCTCGAAAAAAATGAAATAAAAGAACAGTGTCTTCAAGCAAAAGTTTCGGACCAGATTCTAAAAGATCAGAAAAACGTTTCCAGGATTTCCCCAAAGTTTCATTATCTTTTTGTTTAAAAGATAGGACTTCGAGTCTAAGGTCACCAGTACGGTCAAGGGAATAAAAATCTAGACAAAAGTTGGCTCTTAAAACTCCCCATTCACCTTGCTGTTGACTTACCTTCTGACTATACCATCGTCTAGCTTCTCCTCTTAAAGAAAAAGGAAAAAGCTTCCAACGTAAAGTCTTATCAGAGATGCCATCAATGCGAAGACAATCGCATGTCTGCTCAAAATCTCTAATATGAAGGTAAGGGTTTTCGTCTTCCTTTCCCGAAAAAGATAAATTTTGAATCATCGCAATCAACCTTGAACTTAACTTATACTGGGATGTTTGGATAGGCTGTGATGACTCCCATGGTAAAAGGTCAGTTGCTGAAGGTGTTGCGGCATCAAAGATAGATATAGAACCTTGGTTTTCCATTTTTGGTAAAAAGAAAAAGAAAGAATGAAAAAGATAAGAAAATAAAAAGTATGAATACAAGCTAGTAGTAAGACTCAAGGTTATCTCGGCAAACCGTCTTTCTCCCCGGCAACGGCGCCAGAAATGTTTGTTGATATTTGGTAACGCAATTAGGAAATAGGATCCGCAAGCGCACGGATATCAGTGAGCACTTCACCCGAGATGTTATCCTGGGTATCGTATTTATATTTTTACCTTTAGGAGAAAGAGTGCATCTGACTAACCAAATCTATTACTACTAACCTTTAGGCTACAACCACTATGATTCGATGTGAGTGATGTATAGAGAAGACTACAACCGCACTCTTCTTCTAACCTTGGTAAGGATGATCTACTGTTCTATTGGGGAGGTTTACGGAATCTAGACACCACAAAGGATGTTCAACCCGCACCTATAAACCCTATCGATCCTGCTAACGGGATATGGAATACAAAGGTAACTCGGAATTGTCACGTTCCTCCCTACTACCATGGTCCGGCTAGACGTGGGGATATCTATGAGTATCCTAGCTTAAACACCACGTTTACGCTAGAGATGATTACTCTAAACTCTACGCGAAGAGATCAAAGTAAACTCATAAACCAAAGAACAATAAAACAAAGAACTTACTAGAATTTAGAAGTCGAAATACTGAAGAATCCTGAGAACAAGCCTCGGGTTAGAAGAACTTGCTCCCGCAGGTACAACCTCGGAGTAGACACCGACAGGCCGGCTTCCTCCGATCTACACCTCCACTCTATCTCTCTCAATCTAGTAGAACTAATTCTACTTTCACATTGGATGCTAAGCCCTAAGAGGTGGGAACCCTAGAGGGAACCTCTCTCTCTAAACCCTAACTAGAGATATGCAACTGAATAATGAATTGGGGTCTTCTCCACCAGGGGTCAGGGGCCTTGCTTATATAGCCCTTTTGGATGAATCTGGACCGTCGGATCAAACCGACCTTCATCCTACGGTTTTCCTTGATCCTCAAAGGCGGTGGAGCATAATCCGCAAGACTCGACCTGATTGGTCCCGGGGGCAGGGCGGGCGCCCTAGGGCACAGGGCGGGCGCCCTGTGTCCGGCCCCGTTACGGCTCCCGTTCGTTCCCGTGGCTTCTGGAATCTTCTAGATGTAAGATAATTACGTGTTCGGTTAATATCCCGTCATTAATCCGACATGTGGGCCTTTCTTCCGTATTTCCTGATAACCCCCTGCAGAAATAGATAAACAGCAAAACTCATGGAATTCTGTTAGATCAAACCCTAATTCTAGGTGTTGCTTGCATATAGGTCCTTTTCTTTATTTATTTGATGGTTATAATTGATACTTAAGAACCGTCAACAACACTCACCTTAGTTTGTGCAGAATTTTATCTCTCTAAACATGATAAATTAAAAGGATAAAAATGCTTATAATCATGATCAATCTCACTCTGTGATATTTCCTGGAAACCTGCAATTATTAAAATTATTTCAAAACCCTGTGTTGCTAAAAGTCATTGTGGAATAAGAGATGGTAAGGGTATGAGTACCTTATTCTTAGTATCTTTATTGCTTGGAGAATTTGTTTTAAAAATCTCAAAATTATAGCTACCATCCTCAAGTTTTATATGCCTGCTAAACATGAAAATATTAATTAAAGCTATCTGCTTTGTATTGAGTTTGTTCAAAACAAGTTAGACCCTTGTTGAGAGATTTATCATACTCCTAAGATCAAGACATTTTTATTCAGAAAGATTCACTCTTCCGAAGTATTATTGCGTTAGAGGCATGGGCTATGCAAAATTATGAATATATCGAGAAAATAAAAAGGAGCAAGTGCTCGATAACCTCGTGGAAAAAATAGACAAGCGTCCGGCAGTAGAATTAGGGGTACCTCGGTATCCACCCAAAGGAAAAAAATGAGATATGATAAAAATATGATGGAAAGAAAATGATAGCCCATGGTCCCTCTAATAAGCAATATGCCAGTTGAAAGCATCTAGGCCCCAAGGTTTGGTTTCGGTAATTAATGACAACACTTTATTACCATGACTAACGTGTGTTTTGCAGAAACAGTGGTAAGTTAGGTCATGGAGGTGATAACTGCTTTGAGCACTGTGGCTTCGTGTCCCTTGATGGAAATCGTTTCGGTTTTCAAAAGAGTGACGTCAAGATTAAGGACGGTTAGTTCCGGATGACGAAGTGTTGAGACACATTCGGAATAGTCGTTAGGATCTTCGTTTTTCTCTTTTGGCCGTACTATAAAGGGGGGCATGAATGGGTAGCTTGACCTAGGCGAGTCCTATGTTTAGGTGTGGTGCACACTTGTTAAACTTGGCGCTAGGCAACCATAGATTAGCTCAAGGTTCAGTTAGAAGCAACTTGGTTGAAGTTGCGACGCGTTTCGGGCTGTTTTCTAGGCACCGGACGCGGTCTTCGGGAACACCAGACGCGTCCGGTGTGTACTTAACCGCGCTAGGTTTCGGGCCTGATCACCGGACGCGGTCCTCGCGAGGACCGGACGCGGTGGTCAGCGACCGACACGTGTCACCGAGAGAGAACACCCGTCGGACGCGTTACTGGACTTGATCGGCGAGTCCGGTGCGAGTCCAGTAAGGTCCAGAGAGGACCGGACGCGTCCGGTCTTCAGGCATCGGACGCGGCCTCGCGTCCGGTGTGAGTCCTGTAAGCACCCTTGCACGTCGGACGCGTCCGGTGCTACCTGACCGGTGCGTCCGGTGGTTCGATTTCAAAAACGGGTTTTGACCGTTACGGGGGACCGGCGCGTCCGGTGTGTTGCACCGGCGCGTCCGGTGACCCCGTGTCAGAAAGTAACGGTTCGTTTTCTCTGAGGGGTGTATAAATACAACCCCTCCACCTCTTTTAGAGGTCTCTTGCTCATTCAAACATCTGAGAAAACCCTTTAGAGTGCAAGGGAGTGCAAGAGCTCTAGTGAGGATAGAGATTTGAGAATCAAAGTTTGAGTTTCCTCACTAGTGATTCGAGAGTAGCAAGTGTGCATCCACCTCCTCATTTGGGCTCGTTGTGGTCAAGTGAGAGTTCTAGCTTGTTACTCTTGGTGATCGCCATCACCTAGACGGCTTGGTGGTGATTGGGAGTTTGGTGATCATCCGGCGGAGCTTGTGGATGACCCAACTCAAGTTGTGAGCGGTTTTGGGTGATTCGCCGCGACGGAGTGTCGAAGAATCAACCCGTAGAGAGCACTTGATCCTTGCGCGGATCAAGGGGGAGCGACACCCTTGCGCGGGTGCTCCAACGAGGACTAGTGGGGAGTGGCGACTCTCCGATACCTCGGAAAAACATCGCCGTGTTCCTTGCCCCTTTACATTCAAGCAATTACTTTCTCGTATTTACTTTCATTGCTTGTTTTACTTTCCTAGAATTGCCATGCTAGACTAGGATTGGAAACTAGGGTGCAAAACTTTTTAACGGTAGACTCTCTAGGAACACAAGTAGGCACTAGGGGTGAATTCCGGCTTATAGGATTTAATTCTTGCAATTAATTTTTAGAAAAGCCCAATTCACCCCCCCTCTTGGGCATCTTGATCCTTTCAATTGGTATCGGAGCAGTGTTGCTCCTAATTTAGGCTTTACCGCCTAGAGCAAGATGTCTAACGGGGAAGGACCACCTCCCACCTTTGAGGGGGATGATTTTCCATATTGGAAAATCCGAATGGAGGCGTACCTCGAAGCCATAGATGTCGGGTGTCTTAGAGCCGCAACCGAAGGGCTTCCCGCTATCAAGGATCCCGCAAACCCCACGGGTGACGAGGAGAAGTACGACCGGTGGAATGCAAAGGCCAAAAATGCACTCTACCGGGGCTTAGGCAAAGATATCTTCAATCGTGTGCGTAATGCAAAGAACGCTCATGATTTGTGGCAAAATCTTTGTGCTCTCCATGAGGGAACTAAGAGTGAGCGTGAGGAACGCTATCATATTGCTTTAAAGAAAATTAATTCTTTTGAGATGCTTCCCAAAGAAAGTGCTAACGAAATGTACACTCGCTTGAATGTTCTTGTAGAGGACCTCAATGCTCTTGGGCTCACTCAAATGAGTCAATCGGATGTTGCAAGGAGGATCTTGAGTGTTCTTCCCGTTGAGAAGTATGGTCACATTGTCACCGTGCTTCATCAAAGTGATCTCTCCACCGCAACACCGACTCAAGTATTGGGGAAGATCAACGCTCATGAGATGTACATGCACATCACTCCGGAAGAGGGCTCATCATCTTCCAAGAAGAAAGACTTGGCCTTCAAAGCTAGCCATGACAAGAAGAAGAAGAAGGGCCAAGCCATGATCGTGCAAGAAAGCTCAAGTGAAAGTGATATCGATGATGAATCACTTGCACTCATGGTGAGGAAGACCACCAAGATGCTAAAGAAGCTTAACAAGAGTGGCATCAAGTTCGATGGAAAGAAAAAGAAATTCTTCACAAGTAGCAAGAGAAAGCCCATCTCGGAGATGGATTGCTACAATTGTGGTGAACTTGGCCACCTAGCTCATCAATGCCCTAAACCACCAAAAGACAAGTTCAAGAACAAGAACAAGGGCAAGAAAAATGATTCAAGTGATGAAGAAGATGAGAAGAGGAAGAACAAGCCATACAAGAAGAAGGATGGCAAGAAGAAGGAGTTCTACAAGAAGAAGAAGGGTGGAAAGGCTTATATTGTTGGTGATTGGCTCACCGACATTGAATCATCTTGTGGCTCCTCCGAAGATGAGAGCGATGATGAGAAAGAGAAGGTTGCCGCATTTGTGATGGGGCCATCATCTTCACCGACATCTTCACCACCACCTTCACCGCCTTCTTCACCATCATCGTCCACTACTCACCTATGCCTTATGGCCAAGGGTGAACGTAAGGTACAAAATCATGATAGTGATGATGATGATGATAGTGATAGTGATGATGAATTTGATGCACCTTCTTATGATGAACTTGTAAAATTGCTAAACAAATACACTAAAATCATAAGAAGGACAAGAAGTGAAAATGATGATCTTCAAAATGAAAATGAATCACTCTCATCTAAGCTTGAAAATGCTCAAAAGACTAGTGGTGAGCTTAGAGATCAAAATGAAGTTATGTCTTCCACTCTCAAGGAGCTCAAAACCTCTAACAAAGAGCTTAAAGATCAACATGATAAACTTGAGAAGAAGCATGATGAGCTCATCACTAGACATAGCTCTCTAAAAGACAAGTACACCACATTAAAAATTGACTATGATAGTCTTGTGGTTGCCAATGAACTTGCTCTCGAAACACATGATGCTACTAACCATGTTGTTAAGTGTGATATAGCTACATCATGTGATGATTTGACCATTGAAAGCATTGAGCAAGGTTCTAGTAGCAAAGGCAAGAGTGTGGTTGAGTCATGCAACCATGATGATTATGCCAAGATCAAGTGTGAGAATGAGAAGCTTGCAAATGAGAACAAGAAGCTCAAAGGTTTGATGGCTCTTGAGAAGCAAACAACAAATGAGTCACTCCTTGAAGAGAACAAGAAGCTCAAGCAAGAAAAAGAGCATCTCAAGACCGGCCTAAGCAAGTTCACAAGAGGGCAATATTTGCAAAGTGAGCTCCTCATGAACACCGTAATGAAGATGGATAGAAGTGGTATTGGGTACTTGGCAAATCAAGAGAAGAAAGCAAAAGCTCAACAACAAAGCAAATCAAAGCCCAAGCCAAAGAGATGTGTTGAGTGTGGTCAAGAAGGTCACTTTGCTCATGAATGCAAAACTCCACCACCACAACCCTTGCCCAAGCATGCTAGACCCTTTGCCTTCAATGCTCATTACATGCTAAGAAAAGATTCAAATGGAAAGATGAAAGTCATGTTTTTGGGTCCCCCAAACAAGAATAGGCCAAAGAAAATATGGGTTGCCAAGTCACTAGTTGAGAAAGTCAAGGGCCCCTCTCAAGTTTGGGTCCCTAAACAAAAAGCTTGATCTCTTGTGTGTAGGTGAACTACAAGACCGGTGGATCTCATTGGGTTATTGATAGTGGTTGCACTCAACATATGACCGGTGATCCTCGTATGTTCACCTCCATTGAAGAGAATGGGATATGTCAAGAGAAGATCACATTTGGGGATAATTCAAAGAGCAAAGTCAAGGGTATAGGCAAGATTGCAATATCAAATGATCATTCACTCTCAAATGTGCTCTATGTTGCTTCATTGAGTTTCAACTTGCTATCCGTTGGGCAACTTTGTGATCTTGGCTTCCAATGCTTGTTCACACCAAATGAAGTTGAAGTTTCAAAGATAGATGACAAGCAAGTGATATTTAAGGGCTTTAGATATAACAATCTTTATCTTGTTGACTTCACCTCCGAAGATGCAAATTTGATGACATGTTTGTTCACCAAGACCTCACTTGGTTGGCTTTGGCATAGGAGGCTTGCACATGTTGGAATGAGCACTCTCAACAAGCTATTGAAGAAAGAACTAGTAAGAGGATTGAAGGATGTGAAGTTTGAAAAGGACAAACCTTGTAGTGCATGTCAAGCCGGCAAACAAGTTGCAAACACTCATCCCACCAAGGCTTTCATGTCAACCTCAAGAGTGCTAGAACTTCTACACATGGACTTGTTTGGGCCTACAACATACAAGAGCTTGGGTGGTAATCTCTATTGTCTCGTGATAGTGGATGACTACTCAAGATATACATGGACTTTCTTCCTTCATGACAAATCCGAAGTGGCAAGTTGCTTCAAGAAGTTTGCAAAGAGAGCTCAAAATGAATTTGAAGTCAAGATAAAGAAGATTAGAAGTGACAATGGCAAAGAGTTTGACAACACCAACATTGAAGCTTATTGTGATGAAATTGGAATCAAGCATGAGGTTTCTTCAACCTACACTCCTCAACAAAATGGTGTAGTTGAGAGAAAGAACCGGACTTTGATCACCCTTGCAAGAACAATGCTAGATGAGTACAACACTCCCGAGAAGTTTTGGGCCGAGGCAATCAACACCGCATGCTATGCTTCAAATCGCCTCTTCCTCCAAAAGTTTCTTGGCAAGACTCCCTATGAGTTGCTTAATGGGAAGAAGCCGGACGTCTCATTCTTCCGGGTGTTTGGTTTCAAATGCTACATCTACAAGAAGCGTCAACACCTAGGGAAGTTTCAAAGACGTTGTGATATTGGTTTTCTTGTTGGTTACTCATCAAAGTCCAAAGCATATAGAGTATTTAACCACACCACCGGTTTGGTTGAAGAAACATATGATGTGGAATTTGATGAATCTAACGGCTCCCAAGGAGCAATTGAGAATTGTGATGATGTAGGTGATGAACCATTGAGGGAGGCCATGAAGAACATGCCGGTGGGAGACATCAAGCCAAAAGATGATGAAGACGATGTGCAAATCTTTGATCCACCATCTTCATCACGTGTGCCTCAAGATGATGACAAGAATGAGAGAGTTGAAAATGAAGATCCTTATGTCTCTCATGAACAAGCCGAGGCACAAGCTCAAGATGTTGATGCTCCCCATCCACCCCCTCAAGTGGTTGATAGAAGAAACTCACCTCTACTTCAAGCTCATCCACAAGAACTCATCATAGGGAGTCCTACAAAGGGAGTAATGACTCGATCTCAAAAGCTAGCTTCTTTCGTTGAACATCACTCTTTTGTCTCTTGTGTTGAACCTAAGAATATAGAAGAAGCTCTTCAAGATCCGGATTGGGTGAATGCCATGCATGAAGAATTGAACAACTTCACCCGCAATGAAGTATGGACACTTGAAGAGCGTCCTAAAGGTGCAAGAGTCATTGGAACCAAGTGGGTGTTCCGAAACAAGCAAGATGATCAAGGCATAGTAGTGAGGAACAAGGCAAGACTAGTTGCAAAGGGGTTCTCTCAAGTTGAAGGCCTTGATTTTGGAGAGACCTTTGCACCCGTTGCAAGACTTGAAGCCATTCGTATCCTCCTTGCATATGCATCACATCATGATATGAAATTATATCAAATGGATGTGAAAAGTGCATTCTTAAATGGCTTTATTAATGAACTAGTCTATGTCAATCAACCTCCCGGGTTTGAAGACCCTAGATATCCTAATCATGTTTATAGGTTGTCCAAGGCGCTATATGGGCTCAAACAAGCCCCTAGAGCGTGGTATGAGCGCCTCCGGGACTTCCTCATTGAGAAGGGCTTCACCATCGGGAAGGTCGACACCACACTATTCACCAAGAAGCTTAATGGGGAGATCTTCATTTGTCAAGTGTATGTTGATGATATCATCTTCGGGTCAACAAATGAAGATTATTGCAAGGAGTTTGGTGAATTGATGTCGAAGGAGTTCGAGATGTCAATGATTGGTGAGCTCACATTCTTCCTTGGTTTTCAAGTCAAGCAAATGAGAGAAGGGATTTTCATCTCTCAAGAAAAGTATACCAAGGATCTTCTCAAAAGATTCAAGATGGAAGAATGCAAGCCAATCAAGACCCCAATGCCATCAAATGGACATCTCGACCTAGATGAGGGAGGTAAACCGGTTGATCAAACTCTCTACCGTTCTATGATTGGTAGCTTGTTGTACCTTACCGCATCTAGGCCCGATATCATGTTTAGTGTGTGCATGTGTGCTCGCTTTCAAGCGTGCCCTAAAGAACCTCACTTAAGTGCAGTAAAAAGAATCCTAAGATATCTTAAGCACACCCCAAGTATTGGTTTATGGTATCCCAAAGGAGCTAGATTCCAACTAGTTGGCTATTCCGACTCGGATTATGCCGGTTGCAAAATTGATAGAAAAAGCACATCCGGAGGGTGTCATTTACTTGGGAGATCACTAGTATCTTGGTCATCTAAAAAGCAAAATAGTGTGGCTTTGTCCACCGCCGAGGCGGAATACATTGCCGCGGGGGCTTGTTGTGCACAAATCTTATATATGAAACAAACCCTCCTAGACTATGGAGTTGTTCTTGAAAAGGTGCCACTTTTATGTGACAATGAAAGTGCCGTTAAAATTGCTAACAATCCGGTACAACACTCTCGCACCAAGCACATAGATATCCGCCATCACTTTCTAAGAGATCACGTTGCTAAAAATGACATATCACTAGAAGGTGTACGTAGTGAAAATCAATTAGCGGATATCTTCACTAAACCTTTGGACGAGGCTACCTTTTGTAGGCTAAGAAGTGAACTTAATGTGCTTGATTCAAGTAACTTTAAAAAATGAGCACGTGTTGTCCCTTGCATTGCATTGTATCATATGTCATGTTTACTTTATCGCAATGCATTTAGGGCTTGGCTAACACGGTTATGATAACCCTCCTTTGGAGGAGTGAAGAAGCCTAACCGTGGATCAAACTTGACAAGCAACCTAGCTTTGCTTTCTTGTATTGCATTGCATATGCATGGTTGTTTGTTTGTCGTTTCTTTTCGGTTTAGCTTTGAGCAACCTCTGTGTTCGTCCATGAATAGAGAGAGCATTTGACGCTCCTAAAGGTCCAAAAACTCGATTGCATGGCCATACGTTGCTCCTCGGGTGTTTATTGGCTATTTTCGTAAAAAAACAATACTAGCCTAAGGCAAAATACTTTGAAAAATTTGAGGGTTTGAGTGAGGTCACTCATATCGGGTTCCAATTGGTGTTTATTTGCGTCTCTTTGAATTGGAACTTGATTGGGAGAAGTCGCGTCGAAGTTCGGAACGAAGAAAGGCGAAAAACCGTGACAGGACGCTACACCGGACGCAGTGTTGCTTCACCACCGCGTCCGGTCCCGGTGTCCACCTGCGCGTCCGGTTTTCCAGAAGACAAAGTCCAGATCTAGGCACCGGACGCTGCACCGGACGCGCCTCTGACCACCACCGCGTCCGGTCCCGGCTACCACCACCGCGTCCGGTGCTCCGCGATGAAATCCCGAGCACTCAGCCATCGGACTCTGACCGCGTCCGGTCTGTCCACACCGGACGCGCCCGGTGACTCCAGGCGCTTACTGGAGTGTCACCGGACGCTGCACCACCGCGTCCGGTGATTTTCACCACCGCGTCCGGTGCTTCCGAATCGAGCGGATCTCAGCCCTCATAAAACCGGTTCGACTTCACGTTTTTCTTTTCCTCACCGTCGAATCCGCCGCCGCCGCCTTGTCTCGCTGACTCGCCGTGACCTAACCCGCCGGAGCCGCCTCACCTGCCTCCTTCCTCCTCTCCAGCGGCTCCCGCGCCACCTGCCGCGCCGCGCCCAGCCCGCACTCGCTTCCTCGCGCAGCGCCCGCGCCATAGCCGCGGTTTACCGCGCCACCACCACCGTGTGCCGCCGCTATTCGCCGCTGTCCACCTCGCCGCCGGTGTGCCATCCACCGCTGAAGTCTCCACCAGCGCCGCAGTGCCCGGGCTCCTCGATTCCTCCTCCTTGGGCCGAGTTTTCCTCCTAGGGTTTGCCCCTAAACCCTAGCCAAGGGTTTCCTTCAACCCTAGGGTTTCTCGAGGTAAAAGTTCGTCTCGTTTCCGTTGTCGATTCGAAGTCCATTCAATTCCTTTTCACCTTTTAGGGCTTGCCGATTGACCATAACTATTCATTGCTATCTCGATTGGTCGTTTCAGTGCTCGATCGCCGATCTCGGGAGTTCTCGCGAACTAGGTCACCTCGTCCCTTCACCGTCGTCTCGTCGATCCGAGGTAGCTTAGCGTCGTTTCTTTTCGTATCTCACGTGCTTGCTATCTAGGGCTTCGTATCTTTAGATATATATATATATGCTTATTGTATATCTCCCTATTCCATACGTGCAGCGAGTCAGTCGGTGTGTCGGGTCAGATCTGTTTGCTAAATCCGAGGCCAAGCCTGCGGATACGGATTGAGGCCAAGCCTCTCGAGTGTCAGTTCATCATCTCACAGAGGCTTTCAGGCAGTCAGTCAGCATGGTGCGTTGCAAGAACGCCGGTGGTGCTCCTGGTGACGGGGACAACAGTCCTCCCCGTCGTGATGAGATTGCGCGTGGTAAGCGCATCAAGTATGCAGTCAAGAAGAAGAGGAGGACACTTTCAGATGCAGAGGTCGCTCAGGCTGTGGCAGACGCCGCAGAGCAGGCAGAGAGAGGTGGCAGACGCAGTGGCTTGCACATAGGCGAGCGTCGCTTTCATCTTGAAGGTCGATAGCTCGGCACTGAGGCCACTGAGGGTACCGAGACTACACCACCGTCAGAGCAGATGTCAGTTGATCCACCCTCAGAGCAGACACAGGCTACAGAGACTACACCCGCTACTGAGGCTACCCAGACTACTGAGGCTCCACAGGCCACTGAGGATACAGAGGAGCAGGCAGCTCAGTCTCCACCTCGTCGCCGCTCCACACGTGCCCGTTCACAGGTGACACCTAGGCCAGAGGGCCCGCGTCGTGGAGCACGACCTCCTCCCAGAGTTAGAGGGTCACCTCCGGTTGAGCACTTAGACCTGAGGGGTGCTTCTTCACGTCAGGTGAAGAACTTGAGGTTTGTGGAGGTCAGCCGATGGTTTCCACCTGTCAGAGATCCCAGAGCTTCAGAGGGTTTCTATACCCCACTTCAGGAGGACTTCTACAGGGCCCTAGTTGACAGTGGCATTGTTTTCAGACCTCAGAGGGTATGTCGACTAGAGGCATTGGTTGATGTTGTGGGAGAGCAGCTCCGTCCTCACCTGTCCTATCTGCCTGGCTTATCAGATTTACTTGGACGGACAGGTGCTTACTGCGTCACATGGGTCAGGGAGTTCTATGCTTCTTTGTGGATTGATCCTGCCCATGAGTTCATTCACTTTGCATTCAGAGGCCGCGACCACAGACTCTACAGTTCCAGAGCCCGAGAGATCCTCAGACTACCTGCTTCTGACACGAGGATCCACCAGCTGTGCTATGGCCAGACTACACCTCCCAGACGCCCTCACGGCGGTTCAGTGCCACCCACCGACCTGGTCCGACCCTGTTTTCGCGAGCCTTTTGGCGAAGGGTCACGTCGTACACCTGCTAGCCTGACGCCTCTTGCCAGAGTCTTGGATGCCATACTCAGACGCACTCTACTGCCTCGACTTGGTTACAGAGAGGGACTGACGAGGATGCAGCTTTGGGTTGTATACCACCTCCTTTCACAGCGACAGTTTGATATCTGGGATCTTATCCTGAGTGAGATGGAGGACACCATTGCTGAGGGCTTCAAGGGTAACCGTTAGCTTCCCTATGCCCACTGGATTTGCTTCATTATCAGATCTGCTATCCAGATGCCACCAGAGATCAGGGCAGAGATTGCCAACACTACTACTGCATTCCCTGATTATGACATCAGACAGCTTTGGGCTTCAGTTACCAGAGAGCAGGCTCCAGCACCAGGACAGCGTGAGCGCCCTGAGGTTCCTGAGACAGCAGCTGAGCAGGACGCTAGAGTTGACGAGCTTGCCGAGGCAGAGCTCGCAGACCTTGACACTCAGCCTGCTGAGATACCTGAGGATGTTACTTCTGACAGCACCGATGAGGACTACCAGCCCATCCCCAGGTACCGGTCTCCTCGGTCTCACGACCACGAGGCCGGTGGATCTGGCTCAGCCTCCCGCTCAGACCCAGCCATGGTGGCTATCCTTGAGAGGCTGACCCAGGCTCAGGAGCAGCAGCAGCAGCAGATACAGCGCCAGGCACAGGATACAGCTGCAGCACTAGCACAGATACAGGCTCGCCAGGACGAGTTTCAGAGACAGCAGCTAGAGATCCAGAGGCAGCAGGTTGAGATGCAGAGACAGAGTCAGCAGCAATACATGGACCTTCTGCGGCATCTCATCACAGTTGGGGTTCCTCCGCCTGCATCTATCATGGCTCCGGCTTTGCATTCCAGCGGTCCTTCTAGTCAGGCACAGCCGAGCATTCAGTTTACATCTCCACAGCAGCAGGTTCCCCAGTCTTTTCAGTCCCCGAGCTTCACACCTATCCATACGGGGTTCACACCGTCAGACCAGACTCGCCCGCATCTCCTGACAGGCACACCTATCGGTGATTTCAGTGCCACTTACAGCGAGTTGACTGGTCAGCCGACACCCTCGCATACTACTACGTTTCACACTTCGTCAGGGTTGTCAGCTTCCGAGGCAGTCGTTCCACCAGTGACAGGGACCGGGACTACAGAGACCATCCCTTCTTCAGTTGCCTCGACAGATCCCCCAGCTACTGGCGCACTTCAGGCTCAGGTTACTCAGACAGATCCACTTGTTGCTACACAGTCAGTGCCTGTTCCTGCTCAGACCCAGACCGCTTCACAGCCACGTGCTTCTTCAGAGGGTCAGCCAGATAGCTCAGACTCCGAGGATTCGCTTCACTTCGTGATCACTCCGCGCACCTCGGCACCCGACACGACTCCGTCTGTCCCCCCGTCAGATTAGATTAGTTTTTGGCGCTTGATGCCAAAGGGGGAGAGAGAGTAGTTTCAGGGGGAGTTTGTTAGTGGGTTTTCGGTTTTTCGTGTGCTACATTCATGCATATCATGTTTATTTTCAGCACTGCATTCGTGTGACATTGTCGTCGAGTCGTAAAACCTTGAGTCTTAATGTCTTATTCGTCTCTGTGGTTATTATATGTCACCGTTTTAGCTATAGCTCTAAGGTTGTGCTTCCGTGCCTTACTCCGATTACTTATGAGCTATATCTTCATGTGTACTAACGCTTTTTGTCTTATCTCTTGAAGTACACTCTTTTGGCTTGGAGCACATAAGCAATTCCTAACCTTGTATGCTTATTGTCTTTTGCTTATGTAAACCAAGCATGCTCGAAAACCTTCACTCTAATCCATTGAAACTTAGTGTTGTCATCAATCACCAAAAAGGGGGAGATTGAAAGCATCTAGGCCCCAAGGTTTGGTTTCGGTAATTAATGACAACACTTTATTACCATGACTAACGTGTGTTTTGCAGAAACAGTGGTAAGTTAGGTCATGGAGGTGATAACTGCTTTGAGCACTGTGGCTTCGTGTCCCTTGATGGAAATCGTTTCGGTTTTCAAAAGAGTGACGTCAAGATTAAGGACGGTTAGTTCCGGATGACGAAGTGTTGAGACACATTCGGAATAGTCGTTAGGATCTTCGTTTTTCTCTTTTGGCCGTACTATAAAGGGGGGCATGAATGGGTAGCTTGACCTAGGCGAGTCCTATGTTTAGGTGTGGTGCACACTTGTTAAACTTGGCGCTAGGCAACCATAGATTAGCTCAAGGTTCAGTTAGAAGCAACTTGGTTGAAGTTGCGACGCGTTTCGGGCTGTTTTCTAGGCACCAGACGCGGTCTTCGGGAACACCGGACGCGTCCGGTGTGTACTTAACCGCGCTAGGTTTCGGGCCTGATCACCGAACGCGGTCCTCGCGAGGACCGGACGCGGTGGTCAGCGACCGACACGTGTCACCGAGAGAGAACACCCGTCGGACGCGTTACTGGACTTGATCGGCGAGTCCGGTGCGAGTCCAGTAAGGTCCAGAGAGGACCGGACGCGTCCGGTCTTCAGGCATCGGACGCGGCCTCGCGTCCGGTGTGAGTCCTGTAAGCACCCTTGCACGTCGGACGCGTCCGGTGCTACCTGACCGGTGCGTCCGGTGGTTCGATTTCAAAAACGGGTTTTGACCGTTACGGGGGACCGGCGCGTCCGGTGTGTTGCACCGGCGCGTCCGGTGACCCCGTGTCAGAAAGTAACGGTTCGTTTTCTCTGAGGGGTGTATAAATACAACCCCTCCACCTCTTTTAGAGGTCTCTTGCTCATTCAAACATCTGAGAAAACCCTTTAGAGTGCAAGGGAGTGCAAGAGCTCTAGTGAGGATAGAGATTTGAGAATCAAAGTTTGAGTTTCCTCACTAGTGATTCGAGAGTAGCAAGTGTGCATCCACCTCCTCATTTGGGCTCGTTGTGGTCAAGTGAGAGTTCTAGCTTGTTACTCTTGGTGATCGCCATCACCTAGACGGCTTGGTGGTGATTGGGAGTTTGGTGATCATCCGGCGGAGCTTGTGGATGACCCAACTCAAGTTGTGAGCGGTTTTGGGTGATTCGCCACGACGGAGTGTCGAAGAATCAACCCGTAGAGAGCACTTGATCCTTGCGCGGATCAAGGGGGAGCGACACCCTTGCGCGGGTGCTCCAACGAGGACTAGTGGGGAGTGGCGACTCTCCGATACCTCGGAAAAACATCGCCGTGTTCCTTGCCCCTTTACATTCAAGCAATTACTTTCTCGTATTTACTTTCATTGCTTGTTTTACTTTCCTAGAATTGCCATGCTAGACTAGGATTGGAAACTAGGGTGCAAAACTTTTTAACGGTAGACTCTCTAGGAACACAAGTAGGCACTAGGGGTGAATTCCGGCTTATAGGATTTAATTCTTGCAATTAATTTTTAGAAAAGCCCAATTCACCCCCCCTCTTGGGCATCTTGATCCTTTCACCAGTAAGAGTGACAAATTTTTAATTTTCAAAATCTTTGATCTAAGAGTATGGCACTCTTCTCCTCGGATCCGGTTTTGACCATACAATAAATGCAAGGTATGTATGCTTAAAGAATTATTTTTGCAAAATCAAAACAGCCTCAGAGAGAAATATAAAAGATAATGAGTGACTCTGAGAGCACCTATGAGGATAAAGGTATGCTAAGTTTTTCTTTTCAAAAATATGTAAAAACTCCAAGTGATAGGGATTAAGAAGAAGAAAGGCTCTTTACTCTGACCATATATTTCCCTGACTATAAGTACACAGTGGATTTTTACAACACCCTGCAGGTATGAAAGAATGTTTCAACCCCAGATGTTTTATTAACCAACCTTTTCTCGAGGACGAGTAAAAGCCTAAGTATGGGGGTGTTTGTTGACGGTTCTTAAGTATCAATTATAACCATCAAATAAATAAAGAAAAGGACCTATATGCAAGCAACACCTAGAATTAGGGTTTGATCTAACAGAATTCCACGAGTTTTGCTGTTTATCTATTTCTGCAGGGGGTTATCAGGAAATACGGAAGAAAGGCCCACATGTCGGATTAATGACGGGATATTAACCGAACACGTAATTATCTTACATCTAGAAGATTCCAGAAGCCACGGGAACGAACGGGAGCCGTAACGGGCCAGGACACAGGGCGCCCGCCCTGTGCCCTAGGGCGCCCGCCCTGCCCCCGGGACCAATCAGGTCGAGTCTCGCGGATTATGCTCCACCGCCTTTGAGGATCAAGGAAAACCGTAGGATGAAGGTCGGTTTGATCCGACGGTCCAGATTCATCCAAAAGGGCTATATAAGCAAGGCCCCCGACCCCTGGTGGAGGAGACCCCAATTCATTATTCAGTTGCATATCTCTAGTTAGGGTTTAGAGAGAGAGGTTCCCTCTAGGGTTCCCACCTCTTAGGGCTTAGCATCCAATGTGAAAGTAGAATTAGTTCTACTAGATTGAGAGAGATAGAGTGGAGGTGTAGATCGAAGGAAGCCGGCCTGTCGGTGTCTACTCCGAGGTTGTACCTGCGGGAGCAAGTTCTTCTAACCCGAGGCTTGTTCTCAGGATTCTTCAGTATTTCGACTTCTAAATTCTAGTAAGTTCTTTGTTTTATTGTTCTTTGGTTTATGAGTTTACTTTGATCTCTTCGCGTAGAGTTTAGAGTAATCATCTCTAGCGTAAACGTGGTGTTTAAGCTAGGATACTCATAGATATCCCTTCGTCTAGCCGGACCATGGTAGTAGCGAGGAACGTGACAATTCCGAGTTACCTTTGTATTCCATATCCCGTTAGCAGGATCGATAGGGTTTATAGGTGCGGGTTGAACATCCTTTGTGGTGTCTAGATTCCGTAAACCTCCCTAATAGAACAGTAGATCATCCTTACCAAGGTTAGAAGAAGAGTGCGGTTGTAGTCTTCTCTATACATCACTCACATCGAATCATAGTGGTTGTAGCCTAAAGGTTAGTAGTAATAGATTTGGTTAGTCAGATGCACTCTTTCTCCTAAAGGTAAAAATATAAATACGATACCCAGGATAACATCTCGGGTGAAGTGCTCACCGATATCCGTGCGCTTGCGGATCCTATTTCCTAATTGCGTTACCAAATATCAACACCCACCGTTGCCACCGGGGCCCCCACGAGCGAGGCCACCGACAGCCTGTGCCATCAGCTCCAGGGCACGGGCCATCTCACAACGAGAAGCTAACAACTCCGCCATCATCTCCACTTGAGTCATTAGAGGTGGTGGTGGCGGTGGAAGAGGAGCCAAGCGTGGGGCGTCGTGACTCTCCCCGACATTCTCGCGACCATTCTCTGGGTCATGGCCCTCCTGGTCACGGCCCGCTCCAGTGCTGGTACTCCCGTGAACAGACCCAACTGCCCCGCTGTAAGGTCCTAGATGGCTAGAGGGGGGGTGAATAGCCTATTAAAATTTCTACAAGTACCACTAAGCAAATGTGTTAGAATAACAAACGGCGTAAAGCGAGTTTTGCTTAGCCAAAGGTTGTGATGCAAGCCTCCTATCCACAAGTCTAGTAGATTAAGATCTCTAGTTCACACAAGAGCTATGTCACTAAGGTTACACTAGAGAACAAGCTAACACAACTAGCAAAGCTACTACTAGAGCTACACAAGATAAACTAGTGAATGTAAATGCAAGAGAGAGGATTGTGATTATTATACCGACGGTGAAGTGAAGATGTTGCCAATCACCAAGATGATATACAATCAATCAATATTGACAACAACACAATATGAAGACCAATCACCGGGAGACAAGAGACACAATATTTGTTCACCCGGTGTTCACTTGTGCACCGACAAGCTACGTCACCGGTTGTGTCGACCAACACTTAGATGGTTCCTCGGTGTGACCCTCAAGTCACTTGCCCCTCAAGGCACGCCCCGCAAGGCACCGCAAGACACCACTCTCAAGTGAGGTAACTCAATGACACGCGCAAAGTAATAGAGTTGCTTTTGGCACTCCGCCGAGGAAAGCACAAGAACCTCTCACAAACAACCGGAGGTGGCCAAGAACAATCACCTTCTCTTGCCAACGCCTCCAACAATCTCCAAGCCGGCTAGGAGCGGTACTCTCCAAGAGTAACAAGAAATCCACCGGCTCAACCACCCACAAGTGCCACTAGATGCCCTCAAGCTATGCAATGCACTTTGGGATCACTCAATCTCACTTTTGATTTGCAATCAAGCAAGGGAGATGAGTGGGAGGAGTTGCTTTAGCTCAAAAGATGCACAAGTATGTTAGAAATGCCAAGAGACCTCCCCAAGGGCCGGCCAACAAGTATTTATAAGCATCCCATCCAAATAGAGCCGTTACAACTCCACTCACGATTTTCCGCGGGACCACCGGACGCGCCGGTCGTAACAGACCGGACGCGCTCAACCGCGTCCGGTGTCCCAGCGACGTCCACGTGTTCTCTGAAATTCAAATTCGTCCGTTAGATCCTCCAACGGTCACTGCGCGCCAACGGTCAAACGAGCGACCGGACGCGCTGTTGCGAACCACCGGACGCGCCGGTGCGCACAGTACCCGCGCGCCCGAAGACATGACCGGACGCGCTCCTCGCAACCACCGGACGCCACAGTACCCGCGTCCGGTGCGAGTCCAGTAAGCTCCCTGGACCACCGGACGCGTCCGATGGTGAGGGACCGGACGCGCACCGCGTCCGATGACTTCGTGACTCGCTGTTCGCCAGACCGGACGCGCCGGTCCCGTGGGTCACCGGACGCGCCGGTGTCAAACCCTAGCTCGTGCGCCAGATCCTGACGCTGTACTGACCGGACGCGCCGGTCGAAACTGACCGCGTCCGGTGCAGCGTCCGGTGCACCTCTGTGACCGCGTTTGCCTCCGTTTCTTTTCCGACTTCCGGCGCAATGGAAAATAGGCATTTCATTTCCCCGAAATCGCCTGAATCCCGCGCTCGCACGCTCGGCGGGAGAGAGAAAAGAGCCAAACCCCTCTCTACCCGCAAAACATAGCGCGACCAACGCCACCTTTGCAAAATGTGCCAACACCATCAAGTGTACATCTCCATGTGCTTGTGTGTTAGCTTTTTCTCAATCATTTTCAAAGGTTTTCCAGTTAGCTCACTAGGCCCTACATGCAATGCACTTCATGAATTCACCTAGTGGCACCCATGCGTCGAATAACCGATAAGATTTCCCCTCTTAATAGTTCGGCTATCGATCCTAAACCACTCACACCCTCTATGGTGTCTTGAGTGTAAAACAAAATGGCCCTATGGTTATACCTTTGCCTTGAGCCCATTTTGTTTCTCCAAATGATATGATCCACTTCATATCATCACATGACCGTCTCGATCCATCGACCTTGACTTCACTTGCTCTTCACCGTTGCATCGGTCCATCGGCGCCAAGTCTTGCTCAAGCTTCACCATCGCATGGTCCTTCGCTTCGAAGCCTCGACTTGCCCTTCACCTTCACAACCGGTCCATCGAGCCAAGCCTTATCTTGGTCTTCACCATCTTGGTCACATGAGTCAATGTCATGTCTTATATTTAATGACCACCTTTATCTAAATCATCCACTT
The DNA here is from genome assembly GCA_022457205.1 of Saccharum spontaneum. Taxonomy (NCBI): domain Eukaryota; kingdom Viridiplantae; phylum Streptophyta; class Magnoliopsida; order Poales; family Poaceae; genus Saccharum; species Saccharum spontaneum. The sequence goes on from CM039587.1 coordinate 35,411,860, forward strand.
AGATACAAAGGTTAGTCCTAGGTTTCATCAATTAGCCAAAACCAAACTAGGGACTTTCAATCTCCCCCTTTTTGGTAATTGATGACAACCCTCACAAAGATGATTTTGATAATAAAAGTTTTGAACTTGTCATACTTGTCCAATCATTTTGCTCATAAGTAAAGTTTGGACAATTATCACAAGCTCGGTTTTGGTAGCATTAGCTCCCCCTACATATGTGCATAGAGTTTGGATTGAAAGCTTTGCACATATGCATGGATAGAAGTGTTGGGAGAGTAATTCTACCAAAATGATGCTAAGGTGTAAGAAATGGACCTTTGAAGCGTGATACCAATCGGAGTTGCCTTTTACACCATCCTTAGCATCATGAAGTAACTAGACAACCATCAAAACTCAAGAACCCCGTGAGACCAACATTATATGTAAAGGTTCTTGGACCACTTGTAAAAACTTTAGGCAAGTCTAGATACCACAAGTAAAACTATTCCTATGCATGCTAGTAGATCATTTCATCATCCAAGTTATATACTAGCATTGCACCACACAAGCATGTATATTGAATTTAAATACATGTGCAATGAGCAAGTCATATGAAAAATGCACAAACAAATGCAACAACTTTGTTTATGAGCTTGCTCCCCCTACTTGTGTGCATCAAAAAATTTTACTTACCCCTTTATCATGTTGAATCATCTTTTTCTCTCCCCCTTTGTCAACAACTTACCCAAAAATGGGATCAAATTGTGGAGAGAAGAAAAAATGTTCGATGGAGTAGGTTAAAATGCATCAATTTTGGTTCAACCTAGAACACTTGCCAAAGATATTTAATTCGATTTGAACCAAAGACAAGCTTCTTCACACCTCCTAATAAGGGTTATCTTGCCTATGTTGAATTAAACACTTATAGCAAATCTTCTAGATTCAACACTAGGTTTGCAAGTTCACAAAACATGTCATATGCTACCACTAGATCAAAACAATCAAAGAAGCAATAGTGGTAACATATATCCATCAAATTCATTTGATTTTTCATGAATGCTCATGCATACCACTTATTATGTCTACATGCTCTAGCAAGTCCTTAGCATAGGATGAATGACATGTCAATCAACTTTACCTTGCAATGTCGAAGGAGAGGCATGTCAATAAGTGAGTGGGGTGCATTCAACTCATGTTTGAGAAATCAAGAATGTTCAATTCATTCCTTAGCTTGCAAAACCTCTTTTCATCGAGTGGCTTAGTTAAAATATCGGCAAGTTGATCATCGGTGCCAACACTTTCAATGGCAATATCTCCCTTTTGTTGATGATCTCTAATGAAGTGATGCCTTATGTCAATATGCTTTGTTCTTCCATGTTGAACCGGGTTTTGTATCATCTTGATTGCACTCTCATTATCACATAGCAATGGCACATTCTTGAAGTTGAGGCCATAATCCTTCAAAGTTGATTTCATCCATAGCAATTGTGCACAACAACTCCCCGCACTCACATATTCGGCTTCGGCGGTAGAGATTGCCACACTATTTTGTTTCTTTGAGGACCATGACACAAGTGATCTTCCAAGTAATTGACATGTGCCACTTGTGCTCTTTCTATTGATCTTGCAACCCCCATAGTCGGAGTCCGAATATCCAATCAATTCAAACTTTGACCCCTTAGGATACCATAGTCCAACATCTCTTGTCTGCTTCAAGTACCTCAATATTCTCTTTGCGGCCGTGAGATGACTCTCTCTAGGTGAGGCTTGATATCTAGCACACATGCAAACACTAAACATGACATCCGGCCTTGATGCGGTGACATAGAGTAAACTTCCAATCAAAGACCGATATTCCTTTTGATTCACCATATTGCCATCAAGATCACTATCCAAATTGCCATTAGTACCCATTGGAGTTGAAATTGGCTTTGCATCTTGCATTCCAAACTTCTTCAACATGTCCCTTATGTATTTCCCTTGACTCACAAATGTCCCATTCTTCAATTGCTTTACTTGAAGACCAAGGAAGTAGCTAAGTTCACCAATCATAGACATTTCAAACTCTTTGGCCATCATAGCACCAAATTCTTCACAATAACCTTGATTGGTTGACCCAAAGATGATGTCATCAACATATATTTGCACTATGAATAGATCATTTCCAATCTTCTTGGTGAATAGAGTTGTATCAACCTTGCCCATCTTGAATCCCTTAGAGAGAAGGAAATCCCTTAGCCTCTCATACCATGCTCTAGGTGCTTGCTTTAAGCCATATAAAGCCTTCTTCAACTTGTACACATGGTTGGGTTTCTTGTCATCTTCAAATCCGGGCGGTTGCTCAACGAAGACTAACTCATTGATGATCCCATTGAGAAATGCACTTTTGACATCCATTTGATATAGTTTGATGTTGTGTGCACAAGCATAAGCTAATAGAATCCTTATTGCCTCCAATCTTGCCACGGGAGCATATGTCTCATCATAGTCAAGACCTTCAACTTGAGTGTAACCTTGAGCAACTAGTCTTGCTTTGTTTCTCACTACAATGCCATCTTGATCTTGCTTGTTTTTGAACACCCACTTGGTTCCAATCACATTGTAGTCATTTGGCCTTTCTACCAACTCCCAAACATCATTTCTTGTGAAATTGTTAAGCTCTTCTTGCATAGCCATGATCCAATCGGCATCCTTCAAAGCTTCTTCTATCTTCTTTGGTTCTATGGTTGACACAAATGATGCATGCTCACAAAACATAGCCAATCTTGATCTTGTTTGCACACCACTTCTAATATCACCAATAACACTATCAATGGGGTGATCTCTTGCAATATGTTGTGGTTGGAGTACTTGCATTTGATTGCTTGAGCTTGGTTGATCACTTGATGTATCTTGATGAGAAGAACTAGCTCCTTGATCTTGCACTTGAGAGTCACTAACTTGCTTGAATGGTGAATTGAGCACTTGATCTTTATCATCATCTTGAATATCAATTACTTGCTTTGCTCTAATGTCCCCAATGTCCATGTTCTTCATTGCTTCCACTAATAGAGTTCCACCAATATCATCTAGATTTTCCTCTTCATCTTGTGACCCATTGGTTTCATCAAATTGCACATCATGGACTTCTTCTAGAATGCCACTTGAATTGTTCCAAACTCTATAAGCTTTGCTTGTAGTTGAATAACCAAGTAGGAACCCCTCATCACATCTCTTATCAAACTTCCCCAATCTAGTGCCTTTCTTCAAGATATAGCATTTGCAACCAAAAACCCTAAAATAAGAAATATTGGGCTTTCTTCCATGAAGTAGCTCATATGGGGTCTTCTCTAGCAATGGATGACAATATAGTCTATTGATGTAGTAGCAAGCGGTATTAATTGCTTCATCCCAAAATGATTGACTCACATTGTACTCATGGAGCATTGATCTAGCCATATCAAGCAATGTTCTATTCTTCCTCTCAACTAGGCCATTTGATTGTGGAGTGTACTTGGCCGAGAATTGATGTCCAATACCATAATGATCACAAAGTTCTTCAATTCTTGTATTCTTGAACTCACTTCCATTGTCACTTCTCACTTTCTTGATTCTAATCTCAAACTCATTGTGAACTCTAGTGAGAAATGTTTTGAAGGTGTCAAACACTTCACTTTTGTCACTAAGAAAGAATACCCATGTGAATCTTGTGAAGTCATCCACTATGACAAAGCCATACTTGTTACCACCTATGCTTGTATATGTTGTTGGTCCAAATAGATCCATGTGCATCAACTCAAATGCTTTGCATGTGCTCATTGTACTCTTCTTTGGATGTGAGCTTCCAACTTGCTTCCCGGCTTGACATGCACTACAAAGCTTATTCTTCTCAAATTCAACATCTTTCAAACCATTGACAAGATTGTGAGTTGTAAGCTTCCTCAATTGTTTCATGCCAACATGACCAAGCCTTCTATGCCAAAGCCAACCCATGCTTGATTTGGAGACTAAGCAAGTTGTCAAAGAAGTTTCTCTAGCATTGAAGTCAACTAGGTAGAGATTCTCATATCTAAAGCCCTTGAATGCCACATTTGAACCATCCACACTAATAACTTCCACATCATCAACCCCAAAGATGCATTTGTAGCCTAGATCACATATTTGTGCCACGGATAGAAGATTGAAATCCAAGCTTTCAACTAGTAACACATTGGAGATACTCATGTCATTTGAAATTGCAATCTTTCCCAAGCCAATAACCTTGCCTTTCTTGTTATTGCCAAATGTGATAGAATCAACACCACTATCATTGTCATTGATTGAGTCAAACATTCTTGATGTACCGGTCATGTGTTGAGTGCACCCACTATCAATAATCCAATGCCTTCCTCCGGCTTTGTAATTGACCTACAAGCAAATCAATGAAGTTTAGGTACCCATTTTTGCTTGGGTCCTTGTAGGTTAGTAACTAAGCTCTTTGGTACCCAAATAGCCTTCTTCTTTGGGCCCACAATTGGTGTACCAACAAACTTAGCTTGCACACCCTTCACACCCTTGGTAAGCACATAGCAAGAATCAAAAGATATAGCATTAACAAGGTTCTTGCTTTGGTTCTTTTTATTGCAATTATGCTCTAGGTGCCCAACTTGCTTGCATCTATTGCAAAACCGACCATTGCCCTTCACAAAGCTAGGCTTTGGAGTTGCAAAGGCCGACTTGCCTTTCTTGGGAGTGTAGCCCAATCCCTCTTTGTTAAGAGAGAACCTTTGGCTACCCAAGCACTTAAGCAAGCGGGCCTCACCACCATAGGCCTTGCCTAGGGCGTGAGTGAGCTCATCCACCTCTCTCTTGAGAGTCTCATTCTCAACCATTAGTGAGGCATCACAAGTGAAACCATCACTAGTAGTGGAGGTAGAGTTAGTGGTGGTGGATGAAGAGCTACAAGAAGGGTTAGCATTTGACATGATGATAGGTTCATTAATGGATTCATCAATTATATCGCATGTAACACCTATATCACATGATACAACAACCTCCTTCTTAGCTTGTTGCTCAAGTAGCAATGAGTGAGCTTTTTCAAGCTTGGAATGAGCCTTATCAAGATCCTCATGGTCTTCCACTAGACTCTCATGAGTGGTCTTAAGCTCACTAAGGACTTTCTCAAGTATTGCTACTTTCATTGAAAGCTTCTTACACTCCTTGTCCTTGGCAATGGCTATGTCTCTAGTTTGTTGCATCAAGTCATATAGTTGTTCTTTAGTTGGTTCATCATCATCATTTTCATTATCATTATCATTATCATGAGCATATTCCATTTCACTTTCATCATCACTCTCATCATATAATACCTTAGCTTCTTTAGCCATGAAGCATGAAGAGGATGAATCAAATAATGATGGCTTCTTGTTGATAGCAATGGAAGCAAAAGCCTTGTTGGATGATTCTTCTTCTTCTTCTTCATTATCTTCACTTTCCCAAGTGATCACATAGGCACCATTTTTGCCTTTCTTGAATGTCATCTTGGCCTCTCTCTTCTTCTTCTCAAACTTGTCCTTTTTGTTCTTCTTTTTATCATAAGTACATTCCGCTTGAAGGTGCTCGGTGCTATCACAATTGAAGCACTTTCTTTGTTGCTCATTTCTTTTGAAGTTGTCATTTCTCTTCTTAAAGCCTCTTCTCTTGATGAACATGTGACCCATCTTCTTGACTACAAGAGCAAGTGCCTCGTCATCAATTTCAAATTCCCCATCTTCATTGTTGTCTTCTTCTTCTTCAATGATGATAGCTTTGCCCTTGGAGGAGGTGGCATTGAATGCTACGGTCTTCTTTTTCTTCTCATCTTCCACCTTCTCCTTGTCATCAACATCTTGATCATATTTGTCATAGGTCAATACTTCACCAAGCAAATCATTTGGCTTCATTGCTTCAAGCCCATCTCTTTGCAACATCATGATCAACATCTTGAATCTTCTAGGTAAGCTCAATAAGAACTTGTGACAAAAATCTTGATCTTGAGTCTTGTGCCCTAAGCTCTTGAGATCATTGACTATCACTTGCAATCTATGAAACATTTCAATGATTGTTTCATCATCCCTTTTCTTGAAGTTCTCAAACTCACTCTTGAGCCCATATAGCTTGGCACTTTTCACAACCTTAGTGCCCTCATATGTTTCACTCAACCTTGTCCACACTTCATTTGCCAAATCTAAATCCTTGATGCCCTCAAATACTTTTGTGTCAATACCATTGTAAAGTGTATTGAGAGCCATTCTATTGCATGTTCTATTTGCTCTATCTTCATCGGTGAGATGATCGGGATCAATGATAGCAAAATCATTCTCGGTGACTTGTAATACTCTCTCATGAATAGAACCAAGGTACATTGTCATCTTTCTCTTCCAATGAGCAAAAGAACTAACACCATCAAAGAACGGTGGCTTGCCCCCAACATGATTGAACACAATTTGAGCCATTTTTCACACCGAAGGATGTTAAGCCTTGATTAAAACGGTGACCACGGCTCCGATACCACTTGTAAGGTCCTAGATGGCTAGAGGGGGGGTGAATAGCCTATTAAAATTTCTACAAGTACCACTAAGCAAATGTGTTAGAATAACAAACGGCGTAAAGCGAGTTTTGCTTAGCCAAAGGTTGTGATGCAAGCCTCCTATCCACAAGTCTAGTAGATTAAGATCTCTAGTTCACACAAGAGCTATGTCACTAAGGTTACACTAGAGAACAAGCTAACACAACTAGCAAAGCTACTACTAGAGCTACACAAGATAAACTAGTGAATGTAAATGCAAGAGAGAGGATTGTGATTATTATACCGACGGTGAAGTGAAGATGTTGCCAATCACCAAGATGATATACAATCAATCAATATTGACAACAACACAATATGAAGACCAATCACCGGGAGACAAGAGACACAATATTTGTTCACCCGGTGTTCACTTGTGCACCGACAAGCTACGTCACCGGTTGTGTCGACCAACACTTAGATGGTTCCTCGGTGTGACCCTCAAGTCACTTGCCCCTCAAGGCACGCCCCGCAAGGCACCGCAAGACACCACTCTCAAGTGAGGTAACTCAATGACACGCGCAAAGTAATAGAGTTGCTTTTGGCACTCCGCCGAGGAAAGCACAAGAACCTCTCACAAACAACCGGAGGTGGCCAAGAACAATCACCTTCTCTTGCCAACGCCTCCAACAATCTCCAAGCCGGCTAGGAGCGGTACTCTCCAAGAGTAACAAGAAATCCACCGGCTCAACCACCCACAAGTGCCACTAGATGCCCTCAAGCTATGCAATGCACTTTGGGATCACTCAATCTCACTTTTGATTTGCAATCAAGCAAGGGAGATGAGTGGGAGGAGTTGCTTTAGCTCAAAAGATGCACAAGTATGTTAGAAATGCCAAGAGACCTCCCCAAGGGCCGGCCAACAAGTATTTATAAGCATCCCATCCAAATAGAGCCGTTACAACTCCACTCACGATTTTCCGCGGGACCACCGGACGCGCCGGTCGTAACAGACCGGACGCGCTCAACCGCGTCCGGTGTCCCAGCGACGTCCACGTGTTCTCTGAAATTCAAATTCGTCCGTTAGATCCTCCAACGGTCACTGCGCGCCAACGGTCAAACGAGCGACCGGACGCGCTGTTGCGAACCACCGGACGCGCCGGTGCGCACAGTACCCGCGCGCCCGAAGACATGACCGGACGCGCTCCTCGCAACCACCGGACGCCACAGTACCCGCGTCCGGTGCGAGTCCAGTAAGCTCCCTGGACCACCGGACGCGTCCGATGGTGAGGGACCGGACGCGCACCGCGTCCGATGACTTCGTGACTCGCTGTTCGCCAGACCGGACGCGCCGGTCCCGTGGGTCACCGGACGCGCCGGTGTCAAACCCTAGCTCGTGCGCCAGATCCTGACGCTGTACTGACCGGACGCGTCGGTCGAAACTGACCGCGTCCGGTGCAGCGTCCGGTGCACCTCTGTGACCGCGTTTGCCTCCGTTTCTTTTCCGACTTCCGGCGCAATGGAAAATAGGCATTTCATTTCCCCGAAATCGCCTGAATCCCGCGCTCGCACGCTCGGCGGGAGAGAGAAAAGAGCCAAACCCCTCTCTACCCGCAAAACATAGCGCGACCAACGCCACCTTTGCAAAATGTGCCAACACCATCAAGTGTACATCTCCATGTGCTTGTGTGTTAGCTTTTTCTCAATCATTTTCAAAGGTTTTCCAGTTAGCTCACTAGGCCCTACATGCAATGCACTTCATGAATTCACCTAGTGGCACCCATGCGTCGAATAACCGATAAGATTTCCCCTCTTAATAGTTCGGCTATCGATCCTAAACCACTCACACCCTCTATGGTGTCTTGAGTGTAAAACAAAATGGCCCTATGGTTATACCTTTGCCTTGAGCCCATTTTGTTTCTCCAAATGATATGATCCACTTCATATCATCACATGACCGTCTCGATCCATCGACCTTGACTTCACTTGCTCTTCACCGTTGCATCGGTCCATCGGCGCCAAGTCTTGCTCAAGCTTCACCATCGCATGGTCCTTCGCTTCGAAGCCTCGACTTGCCCTTCACCTTCACAACCGGTCCATCGAGCCAAGCCTTATCTTGGTCTTCACCATCTTGGTCACATGAGTCAATGTCATGTCTTATATTTAATGACCACCTTTATCTAAATCATCCACTTAGATACAAAGGTTAGTCCTAGGTTTCATCAATTAGCCAAAACCAAACTAGGGACTTTCACCCGCGACCGGACCTCAGGTTCATCTGTAATAGATAAGAACCAACCATTAGGATACTTCTCTAGATTTAGAACGTGAGACTGAGACGATGATACGGCCTTCAAAAGAGTTGAAACAATTCATTTTAATTCTTATTCTACCATGTTACTATCTACGATTACCGTGAAGGGGTTTTTAGATTAACCGAGTTTTTATCTTTGTGATGCATGCATCGCCCTACACGTTCACTCAAGCCGAAAATATAGCGGCACTTCGCTAGCAATCTTTGGCACATCGCACACTCACTTCTGAAACTAGCTTTTCCTTACGCAACGTAAGTTAGTGTACCTGCAGAAGATAGTTAGGTAAACCAGTGCCACTATCCTACTAAACCATATTGCTAGGTCTTAATACTTAATTACATCGACTTTACCGCATCCTAATTTTTATAAACCTTTTGTTGGTCAAAGTTTTAAGCCTTTTGAAAGAGGTGACTAAGCTTGTAAGCTCATTATTGGCTTTGGTACCACATGTGGCAGAATCGCCGAGTTTAGCACGCTTTCAAGGGCGCTTGCCTTCCCCTAGACACTAAGTGCCCTGAAAGTGAGCTAAACCAGATGATTCCGTCAAGCACACCTGACGGGAGAACTCGAACACTCCACATTTTACACCCGGGATCCAATAATGAGTACAAACTTACAATACATAGTCCATTTCATACACTCAGAGTCTCATAAATAGTTATTACAATACCAAGGTTCAGAGTGCAATAATTAACAGCGGAAATAAAATAACATCTAACGGAAAGCGATGAGAATCCGTCTATGCCCACCAGAAGAATCCTCCACACACGACAACCTGCTCAAGGTGCACCTGCAACAGGGGTAAAAATAAACCCTGTGTACACAACGTACTCGCAAGACTTAGCCGACTGGGAATTATATTTCCTGACTCTCAAGGATCATGACAGGCTTTATGGCTTGTGGGTTTCTTGTTGGCGAAAAACAGCACTAAGCGTGTGTCCTTAATTTCGTAACTTTTAGAAGCCGCATTTTATTCATTAACCAATAATCTTTGTAAGTACCTATGCTATAACCAAGCAAGAGTTGAGCAAATCAGGCCCATTTCTCCATCTTTCAATTTTCAATTCTTACTACGATGCCAGAGCGTAGTCAAGCCGTACCGTCACGCAGAAACGGCGATTCATGAATCAATGTGCCCAGCTGGGTACCACGAAAAACACACGCCTCGCTTGTACCCCAGGCACAAGCAAGACCAACCCGTTCCCCTCCTGTCACGGGTTTCTAGGTCCCCGTCCAAACTTGGACTCCTAGCTCCCGTACTCGAGGCCCGGCCTCAATACGGTGCTAAGACCTCCACCTGTCCCCGCCTCCAATCAGTCGGTCCGGAAAGAGCCGGATCCCATGACAAGAGAGTAACAAGTCTTCCTAGCCCCCATCTGCTAGTATATGCTCGGGATAAGGAGATCTGTGACTTGACCAGGGTCCATGCAACGAACGGTCCTTAATTGACACGGGCAGGGAAACAGTGCAACCCAATTGTACCCCGTGGCCGCGGGACACAACTTGCTACACCCACCAATACCCATACCACATCCCGGCCCGGTCGCCATTTCCTTTCCACCATTTTACCCAAAATGTAATCATCATAATGGTAACTCCCTATTGTGAGTAACGACAGGTTACTCACTGTACCGATGATCCTAAGCAAAGCAACTACGCGATCCTGTACTAGTAAGACTCATGGGTATATATATATATATGCATGTGGGTATCATAGAAATTCCTGTAACTTAAATGCACAACATTTAAATATATTTCAGATTTGCAAAAATAAGGGTTATGCACCGGGGCTTGCCTTGGGCAGCCGCAAAGTCAGAGGTGTTAGTCACGGGCGGCTCCTGGAACTCCTCAGGTACAAAGATTTCCTCCTCGTACTCCTCGATGACTTCCTCGTAGTCCGGCTCCTCCGTGGCCACGTACTCGACCTCCTCGTGATCTACATGCATGCAATGATAATACCACACTTAAAAAAATGACAACGGTAACTCTAATAACAACAACTATCGACTGCTAAGCTAACTCTAAAGCCAGTATGCTAAGCTATTATTATTTCTACTAACAAGGTTGACTTGATGCAAATCAACTCCAGCACTAACCAGCGCACCACTTTCCGATTACCAATTTACTACAAGCACTACTAGGGAACTTAGCTACCCTAACAAACAAGCTATTCGAGGCTATCAAAATTATAGCAAGCATCTAACAACAGCATGAAGCTACTGAAAAAAAACTGTAGAGCAAGAGCTATCCTAGATTTGCCACAGAAAATCCTACAATATTGGTTGCATTAATATTCGTCGCGTTATGCATTAATTTAAACGACCGAGCAACAATACAGCACTGCACGACTGGAATTTACTAACTGGCAGAGCAAGAATTTAGGAACTTAACTAAAGTGGTTTCACGATTTTTGGACATCTACACAAGTCACTAAAATTCCTCAAAGTTTGATTCAAAAACTAATTTACAAAGTAATTCTAAAATCGCTAAAACAAGAAAAGCAATCTTCCGGGACGGCCCAACCGCGTGTAGCGCGCGCTCGTGCACGCGGCCCACGGGACGCGGCCCACGGCCGAGGAAGCCCGCGCGCACCAGCAAAATGCAAAAGAGACCCTAGGCTAGCTGCAAAAGGTGCGACCAACTACGCACTATTCCCGCACTCAGAGACCTTGCAAGAGCACCCCTCTAAAAACCCATCTTTACAACTAGGCGGTCCCCGACACTCCCCCGCATGCCAGCGCGGCTTTGGCCGGCACTGGCCGGTTACGCCGGCCAGAGGAAGACCTCTACCTCGCACCTAAGAGGGAGACACCCACTTACAGAGCGACGTGCGACGATGGGCGCTGGTTCGGAGAGTGGAGACGAAGTAGGGCGGTCTCCCCACGACGCCGGACACCTGCGGCGGCGGCATCCCCGTTCCAGTGAGATACAGGCTTACGGGAAAGAGTAGGAACAGCGGCGAGCACCAGCGACTCACCACAAGGCTAACCCGAACGATGGCTAGGTCGGGACGGTCGGAGCAGGGGTGGCCACGTGCGCCCGGGCGACCAGGCGACGCACCCCGGTGGCATAGCCGCGCCAACCGCAACTGGACGACGAACGCCTTCGGGATGATGCACAGGGAAGAGTGGGTGACGTGGTGAGGCTAGCGGTGCAGCCAATTTGAGGTTCGGGCGTTTGGCGCCGACACCGCTGGCGTGGACAATTGGCCGATGGTGGCCTCTCCTGACCGGTCTGCCGGCAGCGGCCCCAACGGCCGGCGGGCAGGGGAAGAAAGGGGAAAGGAACGTGTCCGTGCCCGGTTACGTCCTTAGCAGAACAGGGGTCACCGAGACATGTGCAAGCGGACGGTGAGGCAGACTGGCGTGCGCGCGCAGCCCCCAACCGGCCAACCAAAGTGCAGGGCCAACACGGAAGCGACGTCTGCCGACCAGACCGTACCCACGTCGCCGCGCCACGACAAGCCAGAGCAAGAGGAAGGCAGCGGGCACACGGCCAGACACACACGCAAGCGGCCAGAGAGGTCAACCGTAGCAGTGTGACGTTGAGGTAGGGGCATCCACCGCGACACACGCAGACAGAGCCGGCCAATGCGCAGCGACCGCGAGCGGTGACCACGCTCAGGAACCAAAAATCCCAACGCTACACGCAAGCATGATTTTTAAAGCTCCGAAAAACTCCTAGTGGTGACAACCGACCCTGAACCAACCTCACCCATCTCGAGACGGCCTAGGAGGCTACCCACCCGAGCCAACCCACCGCAGCATTTCCTAACCCGATTTCACAAACGAAGGTGCTCAACACGGCAACGTCAAGTTGTTTAAACGACTTGGAAACACTAAGTCTAGGGCTAATTTACGTTGCGAATTCACTTTTTGGGTTACTGGAAAAACTAGCTAGTGATAGAATTACTCGACAACACAAGTTGCACTAACAACTACACCCTTAACTCTTCATATTTCGTTTAGGGTTCACATATATGTTTTGTAGCAGTTTCACTTATAAATAATTAGTTTCCAACCTAAGTCGCTAACTTCCTGTTGACACGTCAATCTTCCAATAACATTTTTATTAATTATACTTAGATTACTAAAATGGTTCTAAGCACCACAACATCATGCAAAACACAAGAAAAAGATGCTCATGCCCTGCTTAGATGCATTGTTACACGCGGTAACACCAAGGGTGTTACAACTTTATTTCTGGTTTTTGACGGGTAAGTCTAGCTGAGTACCTTCTCGTACTTAGGGTTTATTCCCACCTTGTTGCAGGTAGCAGATTCTTACTGGTTTCCTGAAGTACTGTCTTTGCTGTGGGGTGTGAAGACTAGACCATTGGGCATGGTCTCTGTAGTTTCTCTTCTAATATGCTTTTACAGGATGTGACTACGCACTGGCAGTACTTAAATTAAAAGTGGTTTTAAAACTATGTTGCTTCCGCTATTCCTAATTTGGTTTTGTAATAACTTATTCGTACTCCGATGTATGAGTTGTATCTGCAAACTGTTGTAACAAATGATGTGTATGTTGAATCACTACGATCTTGGCTTGTTATGGTTTGGTTTGAAATCCCTCAAAATTTCATGGACTACTGGAGTTATATGGGCTCAAGTTTAAGAAATTGATCGCTCCGGCGATTGTTTTTGGACTTGTGCTCTTATAATTTGGACGGTGCTGTTACAATAACTGCAGGCAATCAAAGCCTCTAGACTTCTATCCCAACACCACATCACTAAAAGACAGAGCCCTCCTAATAGAGCTACTAGCAGAAGGATTCCCAGACTGGTGCTGAGAATTTCCCGGAGCTTGGTCAGAGTTTTGGCTACAACCCTTCCCTGCCTCTGGAGGTGGGTCCTTTTCTTTTGGGTCTTCATCAAGTAGGTCATCATCATCATTCTCCAACTCCTCTATCCCCTCATCATTACCAGGTCCTCCTCCAACAGTCTTATCAATCTGCTCAAAACCTTCAGGCTTGAAGTGGATCACATAAATCTATTGCTGGAACACAAACAGTCTTCTACTTGGGATCTTTGTTGGGTCTTTACACTGAATCTTCACTCTCACAAGACTGAAGAAGCTGTCAAAGATTGCATGCCAATCAACTTCTACCATAATCCCCAGACTTGAAGCCACTTCTCTCATTGTGTTCCAATCTACCCATTTGGGGGGTATCCCAGTGATTTGTACCCAAACATCCACCAGAGATCCTATGGGCTCAACATCTCTATCCCAAACCCTAAGAGAAGCTACTACCCTAGTTTTGTTTAGGTTGAATAGAGACTTTTTCCCAATGATCAGATTCCCTACTTTCTTATGGGGAGGGAACCTGACAATATACATGTTATCATCTATCTTCCTTAACTGCCAATTCCAGTCCTTGTCAAATAGCACTCTCAAGTTCTCCAGAATCCCATCCTCATCCATGATTCCTTCTTCAATGGTAACCACTCCAAAGTTATCCATCCCCACCCAGTGCTTGAACCTATTGCCTCTTGGTTCCACATCAATATGATAGAAGCCTAAGCCTGTACAAGCACTGCCATAGTACTGTCCAGTTGTGTGAAGCTGCTTCCAAGCAGGGCAATGGTCAGCTACATGATCAATAGATTGACAGATGAAACAAATCTTAGGCTTGTGGCAAGCAGAACTGAAATGACCAATCTCCCCACAGTTAAAGCAGACCACCTGTAGATTCATATCCAGACCATAGCTAGATCCCTCACCAACCTCTGTGATAGTCTTGCCCCTCTCTCCTGCCTTGAGTTCTTCCTTGCCTGGCACCTTGTTCCCCTGGGTAGCTTCTTGATTTGGGGCTTGACCCTGCGTCTGGGTTGGATTTTGAGCAGGGTTATGACCTTATCTACCTGACTAATGTCTCCCCCGGCCTCTGTTCTAGAATCCTGTACCCCTTGGACCCTGCCCTTCAAATCGGTTGAAGTTCCCTGCCTGTGGTGGACGAGGTGCTTACTGGAATTGCTGAGAGTTGGGGAAGAAACCATACGCTAGAGGTGGCGGCTGAGGGTAGTGCGGCGGCGGCGGTGGCTGATACGCAGATTGTGGAGGTGGTTGCGGAGGTGGGTAGGGAGGATATTGGTTCTAGCCGCCCCCACCCCACTGCTCCCAATCCTCCTGGTTGCTTCGAGGTCTTGGTCCCCGCCCTCTGCCTCTCCCGGCCATGGCTCTCTTGAGGACACTGATGAACGTCTCCTTCTCGCCCTTAGCCCAGATATCCTCAGCAAAGTTGAGCTTCGCTGGGGGCTTCACCCATGAATCACCCTCACCGATTGGGTAGCAATCTGCCGCTCCAAACAATTTTGCCTCCCAGAGGTCTCTCCGGATCCAGACGAGATCCTTCTCTGGAACCCTAGCTTTAGGTGATTTGGGGATGGAGGATGGAACGAACCACAACTGTCCCCAAAAGGCCTGGATCTCGTCCCCTTCATCAAGCGGGTTCTGGATTCCGGGTCTTTCCTCCCTCCGGCGATCCACCCGAGCCCGATTCGACAGAGATGGAGGACGCGACACCTGTGCGGCTCCCTGGTCGCCACGTCTCCCCGATGTCCCTGCGCCCATGCCCTGCACGCCAGCGTCACGAGCAGCTGCATGGAAACGTGGGGGTGTTCCCCTCTCCCTGACTGGCGTGTCCGGTAGGAGGTTCACCGGCGGGAAGGCCTTCCCTCTTGGTGTCGCCACCCCGGGCTCTCTCTCTCCTGTCCTACGACACATCCTCTTCCTCGGTGTTGACGATATGTCTAACAACGATGAACACCCACTTGGAGACGGCTTCGACGGAGGCCTGGTTCTCGTGGTCGCATGCACGCGGGACGGCGGGATGGCGTGTCGCGTTCGTGGCCAACGTGCGTGTCGTGAGCCCTGCACGGTGTCTTCCATGTGAGATGTTATATTGCAAATCCAAGCCTTATATTATATTTATATTAATAAGTCCTTGTTATTATTGTTCCTCCTTGCGGCGGCGGAGTTGCTTGACCACTCGCACATCTTGTTCGATCGTGTTCTTGGTTTTGGCTGTGCGTCCCTCCCTTCTCCTTGCCCGTGCTTGACTGCTTATCGCGAATGGCCATGCATTGATACATGACGCCGATGGTAGGCACAGGCGCAATCTCGACGGATCGAGCATACAGGGTGGCCAGCTGTGTGGCCTAACTGCTTCTGCTAGAGGCATGTTTGATTTTGTGGTAATGCTCTCACTAGGACCTCCATGTGTCCGGATAACCCGGTTGGTGGGCTGCGATGCCCATGAGGTTTTCTTATCCGCTTCTACGTGGCCCTGCTCGCGCCGCTCACCTGCATCGCAAGAAAAGAAAAGAAAAGAACCCATCAACGTGCACTCCGCTCCATACCCGTGGCCGCCACAGGCGACACCGCTGCTCCCACCCCCACCGGTCAACGTCGCTAGCTTCACACCATCCATGTCTCCGCCCAGCCTCTCTTTCCTCTCTCTCTCTCTCTCCCTCTCTCCTGATGTGGCCCAAAACGTGGCCACCTCCGCGCGTTGCGCACGGTCGGCCCAGCGGTGCCACAGTCATGCGGCGCAGCCCCCCGGCGAGGTGGCCGCTCACCCGCATCGCGCGCTGCGCGCCTCCGCCCCACTTTGCCTCGCTGCTCCTTCCACTAGATCCACTGCGTGACGAGAGATCCGATGGTGGTGGGGACTACGGCACCAACTGTCGGGCTAGGAGGGGTTGCTTGTCGAGCACACGAAACCAGCGGCCACGAAGGGGTCCCCGGCGGCCTCGTAGTAGGCGTAGTCCAACTGGTCAATGGTGGCGGCGGCGCGGCTGCCCCTAGTGAATTCCACACGCCGGCGAGCCTCCATTTCGCAAGCATCAAGGAGATGTTGCGATGCGCTGAAATACATGTTGCAAGCGTATGTTTCAAGTGTTTCGGATGTTTTAGAGGTATGTTGCAATTGTTTCAGATAAATGTTGCAAAAATAGATCAGAATGTTGCATATGTTGCAATGGTTGTACACGTATATTGCAAAGGTCTGTTCCCAATGTTTCATCTGTGTTTTTGGATGTATTGTTGCAAGTGTGTTTATCTGGACGTCGCATATGTTTCACAAATATGCTGCAAGTATTTTATGTGGATATTGCATATGTTTGCAATGGTTTTCATGTGTTTTTGCAAGTGTTTCAGAAGCATGTTTCAAGTGTTTCATTTGCTTTCAGACGTATGTTGCAAGTGTTCCACTTGGATGTTTCAAAAGTAGATCAGATGTTGCACATGTTGCAATGCGTGTGAGAAGCAGAGGGGACACGAGCGGTCCCTGAGCGTGTGTGAAACCCGGGCGCAGGCGGGGACGTGCTGTTTTTTTGTAAAAACGAGCGTGAATGGCTGGTGCAAGCGCGGAAAACTGCAGCGCGGGCATCCGGACATGAGCCTAGGGCCGGACTATGACGAGCCTACTTGATACCTATGGCCAAAGATACGATAGTATGATATCCTTCCGTCCATAAAAAAATTAGAAGTTAAACGGTTTGAAATTTAACTAAAATATATAAAAGAAATAATGATATAAAATATTCCCTCTATCCCAAAATAGAGGTCGTTCTCATTTTCCGAGAAGTCAACTTTTTTTAATTTTGACCAATTATATATAAAAGAATACTAATATTTATAATACAGAGTTAGTATCATTAGATAGATCATTGAATATACTTTTATAATAAATTTATTTGGAGATATAAATATTACATGTATTTTCTACAGACTAAATCAAAGTTGAGAAAGTTTGACCTGCATGCATTCTATAACAACTTTATTTTTTAGATAGAGAGAAAGTATCACTAAATTAATTCTGAGTATATATATTTTTATAGTAAATCTAGTTGGAGACATAAATGTTATAATTTACTAGCAGTGGTCCCTAAAGTTGCATAGTGTTGTTATCTGGGTCCCCAACTCTTGGATGTATGGGTCCCTAAACTTGTATGACAGTGTTATCGTCCCCAACTCTCGAATTTTCGTATTTAAGTCCTACAATTGTATGGCGGTATCATCTAGATCCCCAAATTTGCATGTCAACACACAGATAACGCTAATGTGGCAAGCTATTTACACATTGACATGCAAATTTAGGACCTAGATGACATCACTTACTAATTCTATGACTCAAAAATCAAAATGGAAGAGTCAGATACCCATATGGTATCATCGTACAAGTTAGGGACCCAGACATCAAAATTCGAGAGCTAGGGAGCTAGATGGTACCACTTGCAAGTTTTAGGGATAGTTGATGAATTTTACCTGCATTTTAACCATTTTTTTTGAAAAAAATATTCACATTTATACTCCTAAACGTCTTAAATCCATCTTTGGACCATGGGGTCGGTGCCGAGGTAACACGTTTTGGTATCATAGGTCATGGCGCTGAGCCTTGAGGCCTGCCTGACATGACCAGAGCTCGACGCCATGGCGTAAATGAGGATTGTGGTTCGAATACAATGTAATGAGGATTTTGTCTTAAAAAAACATAAACTCCACGTATGAAGTATTTCAGGGCATATTATTGCCTTCTTGAAACTAAGAACCACGTAAAACACGAAACTAGAGTATTGTTTTCTAATGCCTACTACTGTCTCTGTTCAAAATTACACATTACGATGTATCTAAGGTATAATGTACATCTAAGTACAAATACATAGCGCTGACACTACTTTAGCAGTACTTTTTAGTGAACAAACAATGTTTTTCTCTCACAACATTTCAGCATAATCATCAATATAAGCCAAATTTCAGCGAAACGAACAGGGATAGTACCTTTTAGAAGAGATAATTAGGTGAATTAAATCCCCAAAATAACACCCATTACGTTATTAGGCAAATAAATTATCCATTTCCTGTCTGCATGCGACGGAGTAGTCAAATAAGCATGTATATGTTCCATCTTATAAAGTGAAAATAAGGGTCTATTTGGCACCGCTCATAATAACTTCATGAGCTATTTATTTTTGCCAAACATTTATTTCTAAAACAGTTTTATGGGTGAATCTGTTTTTCTCCTCCTCTCATAAAGACATGAGTTGGGATGAAGTTAAAAATAGTAGCTTATCTCAGCTTCACTTCCATCAGTGGGTCCCAGTATGAACTAATGCCAGATGTGACCCTGTTCACGATGCAGCGCGCT
>CM039587.1:35430904-35482447 GCA_022457205.1 Saccharum spontaneum
TTTTCCCAATGTTTCATCTGTGTTTTTTGGATGTATTGTTGCAAGTGTGTTTATCTGGACGTCGCATATGTTTCACAAATATGCTGCAAGTATTTTATGTGGATATTGCATATGTTTGCAATGGTTTTCATGTGTTTTTGCAAGTGTTTTCAGAAGCATGTTTCAAGTGTTTCATTTGCTTTCAGACGTATGTTGCAAGTGTTCCACTTGGATGTTTCAAAAGTAGATCAGATGTTGCACATGTTGCAATGCGTGTGAGAAGCAGAGGGGACACGAGCGGTCCCTGAGCGTGTGTGAAACCCGGGCGCAGGCGGGGACGTGCTGTTTTTTTTGTAAAAAACGAGCGTGAATGGCTGGTGCAAGCGCGGAAAACTGCAGCGCGGGCATCCGGACATGAGCCTAGGGCCGGACTATGACGAGCCTACTTGATACCTATGGCCAAAGATACGATAGTATGATATCCTTCCGTCCATAAAAAAATTAGAAGTTAAACGGTTTGAAATTTAACTAAAATATATAAAAGAAATAATGATATAAAATATTCCCTCTATCCCAAAATAGAGGTCGTTCTCATTTTCCGAGAAGTCAACTTTTTTTAATTTTGACCAATTATATATAAAAGAATACTAATATTTATAATACAGAGTTAGTATCATTAGATAGATCATTGAATATACTTTTATAATAAATTTATTTGGAGATATAAATATTACATGTATTTTCTACAGACTAAATCAAAGTTGAGAAAGTTTGACCTGCATGCATTCTATAACAACTTTATTTTTTAGATAGAGAGAAAGTATCACTAAATTAATTCTGAGTATATATATTTTTATAGTAAATCTAGTTGGAGACATAAATGTTATAATTTACTAGCAGTGGTCCCCTAAAGTTGCATAGTGTTGTTATCTGGGTCCCCAACTCTTGGATGTATGGGTCCCTAAACTTGTATGACAGTGTTATCGTCCCCAACTCTCGAATTTTCGTATTTAAGTCCTACAATTGTATGGCGGTATCATCTAGATCCCCAAATTTGCATGTCAACACACAGATAACGCTAATGTGGCAAGCTATTTACACATTGACATGCAAATTTAGGACCTAGATGACATCACTTACTAATTCTATGACTCAAAAATCAAAATGGAAGAGTCAGATACCCATATGGTATCATCGTACAAGTTAGGGACCCAGACATCAAAATTCGAGAGCTAGGGAGCTAGATGGTACCACTTGCAAGTTTTAGGGATAGTTGATGAATTTTACCTGCATTTTAACCATTTTTTTTGAAAAAAATATTCACATTTATACTCCTAAACGTCTTAAATCCATCTTTGGACCATGGGGTCGGTGCCGAGGTAACACGTTTTGGTATCATAGGTCATGGCGCTGAGCCTTGATGGCGCTGAGCCTTGAGGCCTGCCTGACTTGACCAGAGCTCGACGCCATGGCGTAAATGAGGATTGTGGGTTCGAATACAATGTATGAGGATTTTGTCTTAAAAAAACATAAACTCCACGTATGAAGTATTTCAGGGCATATTATTGCCTTCTTGAAACTAAGAACCACGTAAAACACGAAACTAGAGTATTGTTTTCTAATGCCTACTACTGTCTCTGTTCAAAATTACACATTACGATGTATCTAAGGTATAATGTACATCTAAGTACAAATACATAGCGCTGACACTACTTTAGCAGTACTTTTTAGTGAACAAACAATGTTTTTCTCTCACAACATTTCAGCATAATCATCAATATAAGCCAAATTTCAGCGAAACGAACAGGGATAGTACCTTTTAGAAGAGATAATTAGGTGAATTAAATCCCCAAAATAACACCCATTACGTTATTAGGCAAATAAATTATCCATTTCCTGTCTGCATGCGACGGAGTAGTCAAATAAGCATGTATATGTTCCATCTTATAAAGTGAAAATAAGGGTCTATTTGGCACCGCTCATAATAACTTCATGAGCTATTTATTTTTGCCAAACATTTATTTCTAAAACAGTTTTATGGGTGAATCTGTTTTTCTCCTCCTCTCATAAAGACATGAGTTGGGATGAAGTTAAAAATAGTAGCTTATCTCAGCTTCACTTCCATCAGTGGGTCCCAGTATGAACTAATGCAGATGTGACCCTGTTCACGATGCAGCGCGCTGGCTCGGCCGGGGCTCGTGGCCGCCAGGTCACGGCCGCCGGGGTGTTGTCGGATGCTCGCGGGCGCAGGCGCTCGAGTTCATGAGCAGAGCAAGCCGAACTACGGTCGCTCGCCGGGAGAGCGGGCTTCGCTGAACGCGGCCGCTCGAGTCGGGGGCTGCGGTAGCTCAGCTGAGCGCAGACTTCGCCGGACGCAGCGGACCGCTCGAGTCACAGGCGGAGGAAGCTGGGCCATGATCGCTCGCCTGAGCGCGGACCTCGCTGGACGCAGGTGGCCCTGCGCAGCGGACGTGGCCACCGCTGAGATGCTGGCGCGGTTGTGCCAGGAGGGAAGGGTAAGAAGGTAAGGGAGGAGGATATAGCAATTTTATCCTTTTGGTCCATAATGTGAAGTTGTTTTGCCAATGGGTCTCTGAAATAGCGTTAGCTTCACCAAAAAAACTATTTTTGAAGCTCAAACCTAAAAAAACAGCTTCACAAGTAAAGATGAACGGTGTCAAACGGGATCTAAATGAAAAGGAGCAAATTGCTAGATGTTGTATACGCTGCTGACAGTGGAACCAAATGCAAAATCTGGAGAAAAGGTGCAGCAATTAAACACCCTTGGATAGCATACATTGACTCCAGTAGCGGATCTAAGAATTCATAGAAAAGAGGGCTCAACTCATCTTCAACCTCTAAAGCCCCTCCTCCATCTATCTCATGCCTATAAAAATTAGGAGGGGCTTAAGGAGGGGCTCCATTGTCGCGGCAGTGGTAGGGGGGCTTGAGCCCCGCCCGCCCCACCGCTGGATCCGCCCCTTATTGTGCATTATATATAAATATAAATATAAATATAAATATAAATATATATACATATATATACATATATATGTATACATATATATACACATGTATATATATATATATGTATATATATATATAAATATAAATATAAATATAAATATATATACACATGTACATATATATACATATATATATACACATGTATATATGTATATATATATATATATATATATATATATATATATATATATATATATATATATATATATATATATATATATATATATATATATAGTCGAAAACCGCATGCAGTTTGTTTGTATGCATATTACTATTGCAAAATATATGGTGCAGTTGGCCCTAGTAAACACACTGTGGGACAAGGCGGTGCAGCCAAAAAGGCCCATGAGACTTTCTCCAACAAGGGAGACCTAAACACAACACCCATTTCAGGTTTTGGGTTATGCACAGGAAAGGGTCACACACCCATAACTTAGCCCTCTCCAACAGCGATGCAAAAGCGGAACTCCATCCCGAAGCCGAGGATGACCGCATGGCTGAGGACGCCGCCGAGCTGTCTACCTCGCCTGCGCCGCGGCGACCCGCATCCCGACACGGAGGATGACCGCGCAGCTGAGGACGCCACTTAGGTCCCGTGCGCCTCCTCCCCGGTCCTCCTCCCTCCACGGCAGCCGGCGGAGAAGATGAAGACGCGGCGCCGCGCGTGCTCTCTCCTGTGGGCACAGGCTCCGACGGCGGCTCCGGCACGGGCGCGAGCGCCGCCTTGCCCTACCGCAGACACGGCCCCGATGGCCGGCGAAGGGCGCGAGCTCCGGCACATCTCTAAGCCGCGGCGGCGGAGGGCGCATCTCCAGGCCGCGGCCGGCATCGGCGCTTCCTCCGACGCGACAGCGAGCGGGCCACCTCGGTGGCGCGGAGGCGTGCGCGTGCGGGAGGTGAGCGGGCCACCACCGGAGGCGTAGCGAGGAGAGAGGCAACGTATTTTTGCGTATCCTTTGGGCTGATAGGCAAAATGGGTCATGCGTTTGAATCACCTGTTGGAGGATGTTTTTGATAGACAAAACACTGTTTAGGACATATTTTTAGGTTTGGGTCTCCTATTGGAGACAGTTTGAACCGAGAGCAAGCCCGGTGCATGTGCTTTAGAGGCCGGCCGGGGAGCGGCAGCCCGCACGGGGCCAGAAGCCCAGAACGTAGGGAAGAGCACGACGGCACGACATGAGTCGCGGAAATGTGAGAACTGAGAAAGGATCAACAACGCCGATGGCAATCCTAGACCATTCTCATCACCAACCAAGCCGTATATATGGTACTATTAACATGTAAGTATACTTATACGTAATGATCTCGTCACTTCCACCCGTATCACGACATACATACGCGCGCGTGCTGCCGGTGCCGTTGTGCTGACAACTGTTCTGACAGTCAAAAGAAGCGGATGGGCGCCATGTACTCCTTCGTAGTAGTACACTAGTGCTGGATAACAACAACACATGCTGATTCGGGGAGGGAAGCATGCATGCTTGGATGATGCATGGACGGGCCAGCACAGGAGACAGGATGTCGTCTACTGCTACTGCTACTGCTTAGTGGTGGGCTTCTCGAGAGCAGAGCACGCTCGCTCGGCTCCAGTCCAATTTAGATTCCCTTCCGCTGTGACTATCCTGACGCACGTGGGCCTAGGCCCATTCAGAATGTCCGCCGCAACCGTCCCTACACCCCTTCTTCACTTTGCGGTCAGTTGGGTTTCCTAGCTGCGCAGAATCTCCATTTTGACTATGACTATTTTTCTTAATTTTGCTTCTTATTATACGTATATATATTACGAGACTGTAGCCCTGTTGATCCTCTTGCTAAAAATTAGCTCATCTTATAATATATAATAGGCTAGGGCTAATGGGTTATGAGCACCAATTAACTCCTATTACCTCTTATTAGGCTAAGATTAGCCCATGTTTAGCCCTCCTATTTAGCATCTAAAAATAGAGGTTAACCTGTTAGTACCCTAGATCCAGATAGACCCTATAATTATCTTCTTTCTTCTTTCTTCTTAACAAAGTATAGATACAGAGCTTCACATACATACACGTATAGACCCTATAATTATCTGCTTTCTTCTTTCTTCTTAATTAAGTATAGATACAGAGCTTCACATACATACACATATCCTCACCCTCTTATACTGCACTTGCCACCTCGGGCAAGATTGGAATGGTAAATCTTGAAAAAAAATTTCACCGAGTAAAGAGATCTCTTTACTACCTAGAAATAGGTGGAGCCCAATTTGTTCAAAATGAGGTCAAGTATTTACTAGCTAAGGCAGCTAATTCATTTGCTACTCTATTACAAGTTCTCTTCACCTCAGTGAGCTTCCACTCCCTCAGGAGCTATGCCAAAATTCCTTCGCTTCAACAAACACAAAATCTTTTTCATATAGAAGTGGCTACCCTAGCACAGTCCATTTCAGTATGATAGGGGAATGACACCAATAGCAACGAATTCCATACACCACACACACTACACCACAACCTTAAAACAACAACCGCTTTGGAGTTGCTAAAAGGCTTGTACAACGACGAACAATCAATTGCTAAAATATTATAGCGACGGACCTTGCCATTGCTATAAAAGATTAACCAACTAAATTAAACTACACTTTGTTTTGTCTATCTACATTAACTAGCTCTGATGGATGCTTCAAAATTAAATGCTATAGAAGCTTTTGGCATATAAACTTACTCCACTTAGTCCCTTTAGAATGCGGGATTTTTTTCTTCCTATTTACTATGTTTTCTATGAAAATGAACTAACACTTGTAAAATTTCTACATGATTCCTACAAAATTTCTGCATTCTAAAGTTGTCCTTGTTGAGCTAGACAAACAAAAGGCAGTGGAAAAAGGAAAACGAGCTTAAAGATGAAATGGATTGGTACTAGCGTAGCAAAAATAAGCTACTCAACTCCTTTAGTGCGGATTTTTACATGCCACACACACACAAAGCCAAGCAAACACATATGCAGGCCATCATTTTATTTAGTGCCAGTTGTCGCATCTCAAGCCATAATAACTCAAGTTCACAATTGAGGTATATGTTACGCAAAAAAACAACTTTTTTCTTTTATCTCTAATCAAAACATGCGGTTACCAAAAATATGATTCATGACAATCGATCACTGATTATTGACGATTACCGATCCATGACAACGTTTTATTGTGGGCTTGGAAGATTATATATAGCTGATATATGACCAAAGGAAAGTAGACGTGGAGATAACGGATACGCAAGGTTACAAGGAGGGCGACTACGTGTGGGTAGATCACTACTACATAAAAAATTAACCAAGGTGGACATTATAACACAACCGAGGTGAAACGGTCACGGTAAATAAATCTTTACCGAGGAGGAGGCGGTTGCGATGCCCGCCTCGGTTAATCATACAGAAAAACAAAAAAAGAAAAAGCCCATAGCCCAGCCCTAACCGGGCCTGGATCTGGGCCTTGCGTCGCCACCACTACACGCCGCCGTCGCCGCAGCCGGGGTGCCCTCTGGATGTGCCCCCACGCCTTCTGGATCCCCCGTGACGTCATCTGGATCTGCCGCCAGGGGGAGCCCTCTAGATCCGCTGTCAGGTCTGCGCCAACTGGATCCGCCATGCCGTTGTTGGAGAAGAGCGTGGTCGTCGTCGTCGCTCGCCGGATCCGGCCACCCCGCCACTGGATCCAGCCTCGGCCGTGCCGGCGCTTGCGCCGCCCCGACGCCGGAGGAAAGGGAGTTTCGAGAGGAGGGACGGGACCCACCACCTCCGCATCGCACGCGCCGGCAGTAGCCTCCTCCCCGAGAGAGAGAGAGGGAGAGAGAGAGGAGGTGGCCGGGGAGGGAAGCGCGGCCCGCACTGTGCTCGGGAGGGAGGGAGGGAGATGGGCTTGGGAGCAAGACGCAGTGAGGTGCGCGCTTGGGAGTGAGACACGGTGAGGGGCATGGCTGGGGTTGGGAGGGGCAGGGTGGGAGTGGCAATGAAACCCTAACTCTCATATATATACAATCAGTGCGATTGGGCCGAGATGGGCTGCCTGCTGTGCCATTATTTACCGAGGCGGGCCGTATAGTGTAACCGTCTCCGTTAATGATTAACCGAGGCAGTTGTGTTATAATACCCGCCTCGGTTAACAGGCATTAACCAAGGCGGTTTCGTTACATTGGCTGTCTCGGTTAAGTATTAACCGAGGTGGTTGCTGGCCCGGCTGCCCAACCTCGAATAACCGAGGCGGGCAACCAGGCCACCCACCTCAGAGCCACATTTGGAAACGTCGCGCAAAAGTTTTTGTGTAGCAGTGGATGTCATGAATGTGTTGAGTTTGCCACTACTAAAAGAAAAAAATGAAGGTTTTCCTAAGGAAATAGACTCAAGGAGAAATGAAGAGATGAAGTGGTACCATCCTTCAGAGCTAAGAATTTTTAACTTCCTGTCTGTTGGGACGCTCATTAGCCATATCCATATTGATGTGAGACAAGACGATAGTGTATATAGTATCCAACATCACTAGTTGATAGTGAAAATCTTACTGTTACTAATTGAAGGGTTCAACTGAGTTTCACAATAATCCTTACGAGATGTGTTAGAAAAAAATGATAAATACTAGATATTCTCAGAAAAAGTAGAAAGATAGAGTCATCATTAAATCTCTAATCATCATCAATAATGATAAAAATCATTAGTAATGATAGTCATTGGATCTATTTTGTTTTCTAAAAAAAATATCCACCTCTACCATTATGAAAAATAAAATAAAGTAGCCCCTTAATTTGCATCTAAATTATTCACCGATATCATTATGAAACATAATATAAAGTAACCCCGTAAATTTTGTATCTAAATTGCCTATGGTGTTAGTATGATAGATAATCCAAATAACCATTTATTACATCTATAATTGCACTTCTACAAACAGTAAAAATAAACCAAAATATGCCCTCAAATCTACAACCGAATTACCCCACTATGTTAATATAAAAACATTTAAATATCCATAAAATACACATAAATATGTTACTAAATTATCCACTTCTAATGACATCAACACATGAACAACCAACTTAAAGTAAACACACATGTGTATGTTTTAACTAAAATATAACGGTGTATCTATATTAACAGTATATTTTCATACCATGTAATGTGTGTACCATATTTTCATAAAAAAATAATACCACGTATGGTTCTTTGATAAAAAAATAACATCTCAAGAAATGACGGAGCTTGGTGTAAACCAAAGGTGGCTATAACCTCCTAGTGTTTGAGATTTCCTTGGAATAAATAGTGATTATTAAGTTTAATTAATTTTCTTCAAGTGAGCACCATTGGGCTCTCTTAGATCTCACTTAAGTTCTACCACCGATCACCATGTGCAACACTAAGTCATTATGCCATTGTGGTAATAAGAGTGCAATGTACAACCTAAAATCTTTATTTTTTGATAAAAAATACAAAAGGAGAGTTTGAATATAAGTTACATTAATCAGAAGCAACAGCAATGAATTTTGAAAGTAAAAAACATAGATTTATGACATCATGAAACATGGGCTATAAGCCTAAAAAGGGCCATATAATTTAAGCTAATTAAATCTTCAGCTAAATGTATATTGAAGACCAATTGAGATACATGCTGAGGGAAAAACTATATATGATATGGATGGAAAAACATATATAGTAACTAATAAACTTACCATGAATATGTGTATTTATAGTTTTTTGGAAATAAATAGAAAATAGAGTACATGGATAAATAATTTTTATTAGTTAGCAAAAATGAACTTCTAATGGTTATGCCTCTTGTTAGATTCCAGTCCTCCGTGCAGCAGCACACGCTGGTTGATAGGCTAGTAGAACACCAGATTGATCATAAGAAGCAAATTTGAATCTGAGCACACACATAACCTCTATCTCATCTTTATTTCGAATAAACCCTACAAATCAAAGCTAAAGTCACCATGCGGTAATAGTAAATAATCAATGAAATAATGAAAAACAGTAGAACGAATCGGATTAAGATTCAGCATCCTATCAAGAATTGTTGACACGCTGCCCGAGAGAGCAAAAGGCAGGCCCGCTCGTTCTTCTTGCCTTTTAAACAAAGCGCTGGATTGAATGAAAAGGGATAGGGAATGATTCCTTTACATCCCTTTTGATGCAGTGTGCGTGTCTGTGTGCCTCTCCG
The DNA here is from genome assembly GCA_022457205.1 of Saccharum spontaneum. Taxonomy (NCBI): domain Eukaryota; kingdom Viridiplantae; phylum Streptophyta; class Magnoliopsida; order Poales; family Poaceae; genus Saccharum; species Saccharum spontaneum. Next base: position 35,440,089 of record CM039587.1, read on the forward strand.
TCTGCAGCTTGCCCAGCGCAGGCCTGTCTAAAAAGCTCACCCCGGCCGGCCCTGACCGGTGGGGCTCGACGCACCGGCACCGGTGCCGGCATCGGCTCCGTCGTCGTCCTCGTCGTCCTCCTCGCCTCGGCGACGCCATTAAAATAACATTAGCAATAGCTTTATCGTCGTTGCTTTTGCTTTGCCGCGATGCCTTCCCTCCGATCGACGACGACGGCGACGCCGCCGGGAAAGCGAGCAATGATAGCCCTATCATAACCTTGAATCACCTTTGCTGCTAGGGTTTTAGCACGCACGCACGCACGCATGCACAAATAATAAGATCATCACAGGCAAAGAGCAGCAGCAGCTTCAGCTTAATAATAATGCGTGTTAGAAAGGTGCCATGATGGTGTTTGGAGAGTTGCAAGTACGACCTGACCTCTTCATCTCATCTCCTCACATCACCATTTGGATCGGGACTTGGAAAGCTTGAGCACTTGCTAGTACACACGCACTGGAAAGCATATGCAGCTTTGCATGGATTCATGCACGCACATGAAAAGATGGAGACGACTAAGCTGCTGCTTAGACTCGATAACCCTAGAAAAGCTGGTTCGAAAAAGGGGCAAACTTTCCAAGACCTTTTCCTTGTGCTCGGCGAAAAAGGATTTTAGTTTATTCATTAATCTCCAAATCAAGTTTGAAGACATGCTGCACACATGCACTAGGCTTATTGATTTTCAAACAGAGATATTTTTCTCCTCAAAAGGAAAACAGAGTTTATAATGAACTAGAGTAAATAATATTAAGCCATCTTGCATCATCCTTGTTGCATTTGATTGCCTCGATATGATCATCATCGTCTACCTAGTCTTTGAGCTAATAATGATGAAATACATCATAAGATGGATGGTCTCATGCACAATAGGCGAGAGATCGAGCACTCAAAAAAGGGTTAACAACAGCATGCATGCGTGTTACAAATCTATCATCGTCCAACTAAATGACTAAATCAGCTGGTCGATCAACACCTCCTGCTCCTCGTAGGGTTTCGCCTGCTGCCGGGAAGGCGAAGGGCATGACACCGTTGCCATTGTTGTAGCTCATTAATGACCCAGCAGCAGCAGCCATGGTGGCGGTGGCGTCGTTGGCATTATTCGCAGTGGCACCGTAGTTCCGGCGGTCTAGGGTTTGCAGCTCCCGGACCTGTGACTTGAGGAAGCGGAGGTAGTTGGCGGCCTCGTCCAGCATGGAGGCGGTGTCCATCTTGGCGCCGCCCGGGACGAGCTTCTGCAGCACGCGGAGGCGCTCGCTGATGCGCTCCCGCCGCTGCCGCGCCGCCACCGTCTGCGGGTCGGACGAGATGCGCACGTTGCGGCGGCGCGGGCGCTCGCCGGCGTCCTCGGAGCCGAGGGAGACCGGGCGCATCGCCGCCGCGCGGTAGATCATCTCCTTCACCTGCGCCAGCGCCTCCGTGTCCGGCTCGTACATGGGGTCGTCGACGCCGCCGCCGTTGCCTGCGGGGTTGTTCCGGCCGTCGAAGCTGATGCTGGACGAGACGCTGCTGCTCAGCGACGACGGCTTCGCTGATCTCTTGGCGGCGCTCGTGCTGAAGGCGATTTGGATGCCGCCTTGGCCCGCGGTGGTGGTACTGGACGCCAGGAGGCTGCACAGGGTGGTCTCCTGTGCTGCCGCCTCTGCCACGGGTGACCGCTCGGCGGCGGCCTTCCTCTTCCTGTTGGGCCGGCGTTGCCTTTTGCCACCACTGGCACCGCCTCCGCCGCCTTGTTCACAGCTGAGGCTCGTCGTCGCGGTCACGGCCGCCGCCGTTGCTGGCGTCTCGTTGCTGGCGGAGAAGACCGGCGGCGATCGTCCGACGACGAGGCTGTTGCTGCCTCCGCTGTCAACCGCCGCGGTGGCTGTGAACGCGACAGCAGGTGTTGCTGGTGTGAGGTCGTAGTCAGGAGGCATCCCCATCGCTCCCTGATGGCGATGGTGATGCTGCTGTCGCTGCAGGACATCCGCGTCAACGTCCGCGTAGGCGGGCGTTGGCGTCGCCATCGCCATCGAGGGGAAGGCGACAGCGGCCTCCCCAACCACGCCACCACCGGCCGCCGGCTCCGCTACCGCTACCGCCTTGCCGGCGCAGCAGGCGGGCGCCTGCTGGATGACGATGCTGCCCTGCAGCTCCAGGATCGCCGCTGCCAGCGCCTCGTCGAGCACCAGCCTCTCCAGCACCGTCATGCCGCTGCCGCCTTCGACGACGTTCCCCACCACCTCCGGTGGCAGCAAGCCGGCACCGCCGCCGCCGCCGCTCCATGCGCTCTCGCGCAGAATGATATCGCTGAAGTTATGGTCCATCTTGGAAGAATGAGACCTGCGGATAAAGGATGGATCGGCGGGCGTGCTACTTGCAAGTTATTGCAAGTAGCTGATCTGATCAGGAAGCACATGATGATGTGAGTATATGCATGGATGGATCAAATAAGCGCGTGCAAAGGTGGATGGCCACACAGATCGATCGAGACGCCATGCATTAAATGGATGATGAAGAACTTGAACATATATGGCTGTGTTTAGATCTAAAATTTGGTCCAAAGTTTGCCATAACATCGAATATTTAGACATATGCATGAAGCATTAAATATAGATAAAAAATAACTAATTTCATAGTTAGGTAGAAAATCGCGAGACAGAATCTTTCGAACCAAAGTAGTTCATGATTAGACACTATTTATCAAATAAAACCAAAACATTCTACCATACACTTTTCAGCATTTTCATCTTCAACTAAACACAGCAATGAAAGAAATGTGTTATTGCAACATAGGAGTACAGTACATACCTCTCTTGATTAATGCGCGACGCAAAGCTAGCTCTGCAGCAGGTCTGATGGAGGTGGTGATGATGAGTAGCTAGGAGGAGCAGTGTGGTGGCAGTGGGGATGGCTGCCACTACACTTTCACTGCACTGGGAGTGGGAGTGTACTCGCGCGAGCGCGATCGAGCTGCAGCTAGCTAGGTAGCTGGTGCTGATGCAAGCTATGGCAAGCGAGGTGCAGACGGAGCATTCATGACCGCTATAGATAGATGGAGGCAAGGGAACCCTGCTGCAGCTGCAAAAGCACCATGGTCCATGGATGGATCAAGGAAAGAGCAACAGGACAAGAAGATGGCTGCCTGCCTGCCTGCGGCGAGCTACACAGGACTCAACTTTTGGATTTGCATTTGCTATGTGGGGAGCAATTTAAACATCTCTCTCTCCTGTGTGTGTATGTAGTATGCAGTAGCAAAAGGCTGCAGGGAGGAAAAGTATGCTCTTATAAACAGGGCAACCAAGGGAATAGCGGGGTGGATAGATAGATGTGTGTGCACCGCATTTGCATAGCACAAGCATATATGGGAGGGAGGGAGGGAGGCCGGAGGGGGACTACTATAGCTACATGCACACACTTACTTTTTCCAAAACAAAAAAAAATCATGTACTACACGCTTTACAACAGTAGAGTACATGGTCCCTCACTGTGCACACACGCATCTGCTGAGCTTAGCTTCATCAGCATATAGCTGCCTGCCTGCCCCGGCCTTTAATGGTACTAGTATCACTCACTTTGGTATGCACCTCTAATTAATGGCCTCAATATATAACTGGGTTCTGAAAGATAAGCTCTAGGGCCTTGTTTAGATACCCAAATTTACCCCCAAATTCCACTATGCAAAAAGAAGATTCCCCGTCACATCAAAATGTCGGCATATATATGGAGTACTAAATGTAGATGAAATCAAAAACTAATTACACAGTTTTGTTGTACTTTGCGAGACGAATATTTTAAGCCTAATTAATCAATATTTGGATAATTATTACCAAATAAAAACAAAATTGCTACAGTGTGACGAGACCTCTACTATGCAAAGTTTGGACCCCAAATTTGGGATCTAAGCAAGGCCTAGGCTTACCTCGACCTAGCTAGGGCCTCCCTTTAACTCGGCAGTCAGCACAGTCCTACTCGCTGCCTAGCGAGCTACGAGTACTCGTACTACTCTAGAGAGGCCCTAGACATAGGCCTTGTTTAGATCCCAAATTTGGGATGCAAAATTTGCATAGTAAATGTCCCGTCACACTATAGCAATTTTGTTTTTATTTGGTAATAATTGTCCAAATATTGATTAATTAGGCTTAAAATATTCGTCTCGCAAAGTACAACAAAACTGTGCAATTAGTTTTTAATTTCATCTATATTTAGTACTCCATATATGTGCCGACATTTTGATGTGATGGAGAATCTTCTTTTTGCATAGTGGAATTTGGGATGAAATTTGGGATCTAAACAAGGCCATAGATAGATTGGGGCAGGCAGGACTCAATTATATGGTGCAGGCTATACTCTCCGTTAAGTCATGAAAGAGATCTTTTGGACTCTTACAACTAAGGCCCTGTTTAGTTGCACCCAAAATATTAAATTTTTCAAGATTTCCCATCACATCGAATGTTTGGACGCATGCATGAAGCATTAAATATAAATAAAAAATAAAACTAATTACACAGTTTAGACGAAATCTACGAGACGAATCTTTTAAGTCTAATTAGACTATGATTGGACACTAATTACCAAATAACAACGAAAATTTTGGCATCCAAACTTGCCCTAATTAGGGGTCTGATTGACACAGCTCAATTATAGGGTGCAATACTCTCCCTTAAGTCATAAAAGAGATGCCTTTGGACTCTAATAACTATAGTCATGCAAAATATATAAGTAGAATAGCCGTTTTTGTCCTGAACTATTACTCAGAGGCTTATTTTCATCCTTGAACTTTCAAAACGGCTGTTTTAGTTCTCAAACTATACTTTTAGGTTTAATTTCATCCCCAAATTGTGAAGATGATCATTTCCGTCCCCAAACTTTGCATTTTGGGCTCAATTTCATCCATAAACTATCAAAGTCTATTTTGGGTTCAAACTTTTATTTTCAACTCAACTTTTGTTTATGGTTTTACGTGGAACGCTGCACTATTGCACCGGGTCAGCTCCAACACCACTAGCAACTGGAGATGAAAAATAATATTTATTGAAAAACTCTTTAGTGGCCATTAACAATTTCAAGCATTTACTTTTAATGTTACCGTTTTTATATATATTTGACTACATGATTTTTGTGGGAGCAATTACAGTTGCTTCGAACACTATTTATTCCAATAGCAGATCTATAGATTTTTCCTTAGCTACTTCTAGCGTCGGGCTCAACTAATAACCATCATGGAATATATATATTCTCAAATAAAAATATAACTATATATAAGGGTCTTTAAAACATTCAATCAAAATATTGAGCAAGATCATGTTGAAAATTTAAACGAGTTTACTTCGAACAGCCTAAAAAGACACATTCCTTTTGTGCGAGGGAGTACAAGTGTACAACCAACAGTCATCTTGGAGCCGTTCGGCTGTGTTGATAAGCCGGCTAAAAAACATTGTTGGCTGATTTGTTGTGAGAGAAAAATATTGTTCCAGCTGAAAAAAAAATAAGCTGAAAAAGACGGATTATAAGCCGAATGAGAGCCGAGGGACATGCACGCTACTATCTGTACTCCAATATATAATCCTATGTCATCAGAAAATAAAGAATAGCAGGGCAGGGATCTGCTGCTTATTGCTTGGATTACTTTAACTAACCTGAATGACACTTGTAACAGTACGTCACGAAGATATGCAGAGACGACTAATAAAGAGAGGCAAAAGACTGGCAGTATTAATTAATTTGGCGCATCAGTTGCAACGCCATGACTTCATTATGATTAAGTGCGAGAAAGGGATTGATCAAAGTGTACCAGATGTTTTTTTTAATTTGAGCTAGGAGTATATATCTTGCATGCATGCACGGGGAGAGGCGAGCTCATGAGCACCACTGCTCCTTGTCTCCTCCTATACTATGCGGTATACATACTGTAATGTCATACATATACACTCCTATATACTGTACTTGTTTATTTGCACATGGTGTATGTACTACCTCCATCCGTAAAAGAATGCAACTATGGTTTGCGTGCCACGTAAAGTGGTTCACATTTGACTAAGTTTCTAGTAAATAGTATTCACATTTATGCCTCCAAATCAATTTATTATAAAAATACATTTTATAATTAATCTAATGATATTTATTTAATATTATAAATATTTATACTTTTTTATCTATAATTAATCAAAGTTGATATACTAACACATGATACTGTTCTAAAATTGCATTCTTTTGGGAACTGAGGGAGTATTAGCTAGATCGTCTTTGGTTAATGTAATACTATACACAGCCCAGAAATGAATGAAAAGCAAACTAAAATTGAAAGAGTGGTAATACCAAGCAAATTGAAAGGTTTTTACTTAAATTACTACAGTACTATACCTTAGGAGTAAGTATTTATTACTGGATGCCTGACAGCTTTAACTTTGGGCACTTTCATGCGTGCCTGTATGTGTGCGCTGCAGCTGCATGCTCTGCACAGAGATTTTACACCCCCTCCCCCCCGCCCCCCCCCCCCCCCCCCCCACCCCCACCCACAGGCCAGGGTGCTGATGTGTTGCTGCTAGCAAGGCTAGCTAGAACCGACCGCTGAAACGTACGTATGCATGCATGCACGATGGACGCACATTAGCTCATCATCGGCCAGGGCCGTTATTGGCTACGACGACAGTGCAGGTAGCTACTAGTACTATAAAAGCATGTGAAGTACTCTCACTCTTCCCTAAAATAGAAGTTATTTTCCGAGAAGTTAGCTTTTTTTTAAACTTTAACTAATTATATATAAAAGAATATTAATATTTATAATACATAATTAATATTATTAGATAGATCGTTGAATATACTTTCATAATTTATTTAAAGATATAAATTTTGTATGTATTTTTTATAAATATAGTTAAAATCGAGAAAGTCTAACCAGCACGTATCCTATCACGTCATCTATTCTGTGACGGAGGATAGGTGATAAGTACATGTATCCTTCTGACACACGGTGATAGTCACCATGGCTGTGTTTACTTCCTCAAAAAAAGTACTATAAAAAAAGATTTCCAGTCACATCAAACTTGCGATACATACATGGAGTACTAAATGTAGATGAAATCAAAAACTAATTGCATAGCTTGATTGTACTTTGCGAGACGAACGTTTTAACCCTAATTAATCAACGGTTGGACACTATTTGCCAAATAAAATCAAAACGTGCTACAGTACTTTTTTTTACCCCTTTTCAGGAAATAAAAAAAACTGCCCATATGGAAACCGGAGCTAGCTGTCATCTCAGCCGGAACCCGGCCGGTGTTGTAACATTGGTGCTTGGTGCATGCATGGCCGGGACGGTGGTAGGGTAGGGCGCGCAGCTAAACATTCGTACAGCCCGACGACGTAAATACCCCATCAGCGAGCGAGCAGAGGTACAGATCATCCATGGATGGATGCCCGCGGCCTGCCCCCGGTTGGCGTTGACGGCCTGGATCTTTCGTGCCGTCCGTGCGTGGTACTGATGATAGATATACGACACATTTGGAAATAACAGCGATTAATTTACTGATGAATAAATTAGTTCCGGTACTTGAAAAAAGAATAACATGTATCATGGGTTTGCGATTCAATAAAATCAAACCTATCTCGTATACAAACTCTAGTGGATCGTAAACCAAAGACTTTAGCACCATGATCTGAGGCAAGCTCAAACTCACTAACGCTAGTAACGAGAAGGAACAACAGAGAAAGTAGAGACATTCTTAGTAAGGTTGTCGGTAGTGCAAAAGTAGACGAAACAAATCGTTGACGGAGATCCGCGAACACTGCCGTGAAGGAGGCCAGCGATAGGCGTCGCGACGGCGCTTCCCAAAAATCTGATATCGCCCTTACCCATGCGGAGACACAAGGGGATGTAGGCTTTGGAGATCTGCTCTCTCGACGCCAATGACACATCGACAATAGGAAGGGAAAGACAGAGGCGGCACAGAGGTAATCACATATACGGCATATATAATAACACATGTATCATAAATATATGTCCACTGTATCAAAAGAAATTTATGTTGCCATAAAATAAGTTATTATATATTTTTTAGATAATGAAAGGGGTTCCAGCCTCTACATAATAAGTTATTATATACTCCTACCTATCATATCTATCTACAAGTGTCAGCCTGGCCTTGGCCGTATGACAGTGACACATGCTGCTCCCATGATGTAACTTCCCAGTACTGTTTATTGGGATCGATCGGAGTTCTTCATCCTTCTCCTATCCTTGCGTTGTACCGTGCATGCGGATCGAAAGGAAAGGATCAGCCCACCGTTAGACCTCTTTCTCATTTAATTTTATGCAAGTCCAGTGGAAATTACTCAGGTCTGCGCTGCATAGGTTTTTGGAATTGTAAGGTAGGTCAGGTCATCATCAGGGTACAATGTTGCAGTTCAGGCCTTGTTTAGATTCCAAAATTCACCCCCAAATTACACTATGCAAAAAGAAGATTCCCCATCACATCAAAATGCCGGCACATGCATGGAGTACTAAATGTAGATAAAATTAAAAACTAATTGCACAGTTTTGTTGTACTTTGCGAGACGAACATTTTGAGCCTAATTAATCAAGATTTGGACAATTATTACCACAAAAATACAAAAATGCTACAGTATTCGGGGTGGCACTGTGCAAACTTTGCCACCCCCGATTCAGGCATCTAAACGAGGCCTCAATTTTGTTGCCAGGGACTACATGAAAAAAACCCACAAAAATTCACTGGTATGAATAGAAAATAATGCATCATGCTGCAAAACTACAATGATTTATTTATATAGATCCTAATAATCCAGCATAAAAATTGGTTGCCAACGTTTCTGTTTTGTACCACGCACAAATGCAGGTGTTTATTGTGGCGGCCTCATACTAGCAGGCAGGAGATATTTACAGAGAAAGTTACAAGGAATATAGGATGGATATGTAGAGAGGGGACCAAATTAAATCAATCAATATGTACAGGGGATAGGGAGGGTTGTAGCCCTGCTGCTAGATACTGTGTCATCATTTTGTAGCTACAGAGTGGTAGATCTAAATAATAACTGCGGGGCCAACTGACAAATTAAATAAAATACTCTCCTGGTCCTAAGCTAAATCAATTTCTATAATCATCTTAAGTCAAACTATCTTAAATTTAATCAACTTTACAAAAAAAAATATAACAATGTTATGACACCGAATAAGAACATTATGAAAATGTGTCCTCATGATGTATCTAGCTAGTGATACAAATTTGGTATCATAAATATTGGTCTTCTTTTCTATAATTTTTTTGGTTAAAATTAAAATAGTTTGACTTAGAACAGCTCTAGAAGTTGATTTAATGGGATGGAGGTAGTACATTCTTGTATGTGCTATTAAATATATATGGGCCTGTTTAGATCTCTATGGCTAACAACCAAAATTAGCTCTAGTTACATTCGTCCTAACATGAGAGTTAATGAGTGGCTAATTTTTATCCAAGTACAACTAGCTAACAGTGGCTAATATAATAGTTCATTGCTAGGGATATATGCACATTTTAGTCTAGAAACCAAATATATATGGGCTAATAGTTAGATGGCTAATTTTTAGCTAGTTAACTTTTAGTCTCGACTAATAATTAGGCTTAGCTGATCTAAAAAGGCTCTAAACTGTCTATACATTTTCTCATTTTCAACTTCCATAAGGTTTTGCAATCAACAATTATATTTCTCCAACCATTTCTCAAATTGACTTCAGTGATGACTCGGATGAGTTTTGATCCATTTTATTATGTAGCGGCTTTTCGTAGTTAAAGAAAATACAATGGCATATATCATTGCAAAATATGCCCCCAAACTAATAAGCATAAGTGTTTCTTGTTGTTTGAACAATCATCAATTTACCAATAACTGCGACTAAAGCTCGCTGCAAAATGCCTCGATAATTAAATATAACTGTCTCTTCTTTGATGAATAATCGATTGACTGAGTAGGTTCAGTTTTTTTTTTTGAAACGTAGTAGGTTCAGTTCCTGTACTTTACTATAGATTCAGTGATTCGTTGATAAAGAAGGACTTACTAGTCAATCAAATTAATAATAAAACGCGTGGCAGACATGTGATTAATTGAGGAAACAAAGGAAACGGCCAAGTGGAGAATTAGACAAGAAGGATAGGACAATGTTTGCCTTGGCCATTTATTTATCACATTGTTGCAATGTTTGCTAGCTCTCCAGCCAGGGAAGAACTAACGTGATGAGAAGAGAGAAAACAACAATGCACAAAGAGGCTGCTGCGCTGCTTTCATTTGGAGCCGCCTAACTTCTGATATGATCCAAACAGTGTCATGGTCAGTGGTTAGTAAGTAATAACTGGACGATGTCCAACTAACTGCAGCTATATGTACAGCTGCTAGCTAGTCTCTGGAGACAGCAGTACATATGCATATACATACACCAACGAGAAAGACCCAAGAGTGAGATTTGCATTGTAGGCAGGGGCGGATCCAAAGGGGGGGCTGGGTGGGCTCCAGCCCCCCCTATAATCCTGATTTCTTCATTAAATATGTGTTCATTAGTCTTAAATCTCTATTAATCTCTAGCTTTAGTCCTAATTTTTCACTATTTAGCCCCCCCTTTGTGTTCATCCTAGATCCGCCACTGATTGTAGGCACACATTTTTTATGTATATATATGTACAAAATGCACACAGTAAGTAGCGGCATCTATATGCTTGTGAGTGGTAGACGACAAGTTTGGAGCATGTTGCCATGGAGAGTTTGTGTGGCGCAGCATTGGACGCCGGAGAAGAAAGAAATAATTGTCTGTGTGCGCCGCAGGCAAAGAGACAAGAACTGGGTGGGGTGCAAGTGCAGTTGTCGTTGAAAAGGGAGAGTATAAAACCCACTATTTTACAACTGCGCGAGTATTTTAAGTGATCTGTACTAGGCTGCCTTGTTGCAATCACTATCGTAAAATGCCGTTCGAAGTATGCTATATGCGTGGTGTCTGCGTTCGTCCGAATACCTGTCAAAAATACTATTCTAGAACTAATACTTGTACCGCTATATGTATCTATTTATAAATCAATAGTTGTCCTATTTTCTTTTTTTTTCACAATTTCGTGTACAGAAGCTAGCTCTCATAATGGCTTCCCTAGTTAGCAAAATGAAAACATTTTTTTGGGCAATGTTATTATACTCCCTTTACTTACTAGAAGGTACTACCTCAACTAAATCTGAGCCATTAATTTTTTGAATTTTTATAAATCAATTAACCTAAGAAAAGAAATTTTATTTTGGCTACAAATAAATTATTTTGGGTTGTGTTTGAAAATATATATGAAAGTGATGTAAGTAGATTCATCTCGAAATATAGTTTTATAAAAGTATATATTGACTACATTTTATAAATATTTTATAGCAATAAGTAGCAGTCAAAGTTGTTTTGGAGGTCATATCGGTGTCTAAAACGATTTCCTTTAGGAATATGGAAGGAGTACAAGTTATTTGGTCATAAATGATGCATATGTTAGGGGGAACACAAACATGTATACATGTTGAGACGATATCTTAATTGGTTAATTGAAAGGATTACTATACATGTTGAGATGATATCTTAATTGGTTAATTGAAAGGATTACTAGTTCTCTAGTCAGAAGTTAAAAAAAATATTAGTGCCTAATCCAGGGAAAGGTTAGGTTTTCCTACAAGTGGACCCTTTACTTTGTTTTAGAGATCCTAATTATAGATCGAAAGGGATGTCATGTATTGAATGTGTAAAGAAAACATAAAAGATGCGGTACTAGCTAGGAACCGGTAACAGTTTGTTGTGGGTTTATATGTTGAACGAGTAGTAGGTGAATGTTCAAGTGTTATTATGAGCCGGTAACAATCATGTAATGCTATTTTACATTATTATTCACACCTAAAATCGACCTCAATTGAACTCACATTGATCTACGCCGTGGATCTTCTCCTGACCTCTAATTGAAGATATCTCACACGCACTTCTTTTTTTGTGACACCAAGCATTTGGATAATTTTGTCAGAAACTAACTGGATTTTTCCCCGACGTCGGAAACTGAGTCCTATAGAAACTGCGGTTCTAGCAACGTAAAGATCAAGCTGAACGTTTTTCATGTGTGGAGAACTCAAATCCATTATTAGAGATCAACAAGCATGTTTGTTTCGCTGGTTTATTGTGGTTGAAAGTACTGTTTGCTGGTTTATTGTGAGAGAAAAACACTGCTGGATAGCTGCTGATTTGGCTGAATAGCTCAAACGAACAGGGTGCAAGTGACCCGCGGAACAATATAATGTGGTCTACACTATTACATCAAGTGACCCGTGGACCACATGATCTGCCGGGGACCCCTTGTTCCACCTAGGGGTTGTTTAGTTGGTGAAAAAGTTTGGGTTCGGATACTGTAGCACTTTTCGTTTTATTTAGCAATTTACATCCAATCATGGACTAATTAGGCTCAAAAGATTTGTCTCGTGATTTACAACTAAACTGTGTAATTAGTTTTTTTTCGTCTACATTTAGTACTCCATGCATGTGCCGCAAGATTCGATGTGACAGTTACTGTGTAAACTTTTTTGGGTTGAATGGGCAACTAAACAGCCCCCTAATACACTTTTCTGCAGTCCCTTGGGCATGCTTGGGGACCCTGCTTGCCTGCCTGTACCTTCTGATATTATTACATAAATAATGTAGGTGGCCTAGAGAAGTGTCACATCCCGTTCTAAAGAGAGGATGGATAAGCACAAACATGTCTTGATGCCATATATATCCTGATTCCTATTTTGGCTTTGCAACTCCGTTATCCGGTAAACATAGAGATACCGTTATGCAGCATAAACCTCCAATGTTGAAAACAAGTGTTCTAAGTTAATTAGCGGGTACTAATAAGTAGTGGGATAGATAACAATTTGCACGGGTGTTCAGTGAGGATGTCGGTCAATATAAACATTATTATTGGCAGAGAATTACTAGTGATCTGCGTCAATTTCAAAACAAGCTAGATTTCTTATCCAAAATTTTCAATCCTGGATAGCAGGGATGCAATAGAAAAGAAAACACATTTACTTAACTTTCCCACATAATGATATCAGTCAGGTCTAATTAACCTGACACCATCAACAAAAATTGAGGGCGCTTTTTACATGCCCTCCATCCGTCCAAAAAAGAGTGCACATTTCGTTTTATTTTCGTGAAATTAACCAAACTCAAATATATAAAAAGTACTAATATTTAAGATATTGAATGAGTATTCTTAGATTAATCATGTAATATATTTTTCATATAAACCTATTTAGTGATACAAATATTGATATACAACTTCTAAATCTAGTCAAACTTGAAACTAATTACTCCTAGAAAAATGAGATATGCATCTCTTTTAGACGGAGGGAGTAGCTTTGTTGTGTGCCCCCTATTTTTTTTTCTTTTGACCGAAAATGTGCCCCTAATTAAACTACCTCTTTGGAAAATATAGTAAGTCCATTTAGTGTCCTAAATTAAAAAAATAAAACTTTAACTAGCAATATCCAATAAATATAGTCCTTTAGTCATTTTACTAGCTCATTACTACATGCCAGTGCAAGTTGTCCTAATGGCTACTAGACGGAGTATTTCCTTAAAGGAAACAAGTTAAATATTGTAAAGTTATTTTATGATAAATAAATATAGTAGTGCCAATCTATATGAAAATTAAAATAGTCTTATAAAATACTTTTATAATGACCTTACATTTTGGAGAGAAAGAAGTTACAAATAAATATGTTTTCACAAAAAAAAACATTCAACTCTTTCTCTGGACAACTGCATCTCCGTATATATGTATTCCTATGTTTTTCTAGTTGCGCTCACACAGTGCTTTGGGATTTGTAAAAGGGGTGCTAATCTGAAACGAAAGTTTACTGTATACAAACACAGGTCAGTCTCTCAACATATGGAACTGAATGTTTACATCTGGTCAGAAGTCAGATAGTAGCGTTTATCGAGTTGACAAATACCAAATTCGTGAGATGTACTACTAGTAGTAGTACGCATGCGGATTGGCACACGAAGTCTAGGAATTAACTCATGGCAGATACCCTCTTTGTGCCTAACCATTGGGGCTTATAGGATTAAAAAATACAAGGTCCGCTTGGTTGGTTTCAAATTCTTGCCCAACCAAAATTATGATAAGCTAGCCAAAACTTTTATTCGTCAATTGGTTGATTGCCAAAGAATTGACACACCAATGTTTATTACCAATGGTTTGGCAAGTCTCTAAACTTCTTAAATTGCATAAGAGAGAAAAAAATACTTTCTAAATGACACTCAATGAAATGCACACATATTTTTTTTTGCCATAACTTTAGCAATCCTTGATTTTGGCTTGTCATGATTTTAGTTGGGCAAGAACTGGAAGCCAAAAAAGCAGGCCTATATAGACGGATTAGATTTTGTTCGGTAAAGACTCTTTTTTAATTTTAACTATCAATGAACAAAGGATCACAAGGATTGACATCATAATGTTAAATGATGTTCCGAATTAATTATCATCAAGAAAATCTATTTTCATAACATGTAGTCTCCATTTCATTTGAAGTTGTTTTTTTTTTTTCAAAAATACCACCTTGAATAACGTACTATGCATGCATGTTATTTTTCTGAGAACGTATACCTAAATGACTTATATTTTCGAGGTGAGGGATAAGTTGTTTAATTCCATATTTGCACAGTTAGATTAGACAAAGTTTAATCTCGTCTTTTAGAGCTAGTGCGTATGGGCCTTTTCAGGCACATTTTTCTCGTGTGTGTTGTTTCGTGATGTCACAGGACACATGCATGAATAGTTAAAACGTATGCTGTAGCAAGCTCAACCGTATTTGAGGTGTTTGTACGTCCTAGCTTGATTATTATGGCTTGTTCTGAATGACGTGCAACTATTCTGTGCTTGTATAGAATTTTGCACGAGTCTGTTTGACAAACTGCAATGCCAATACAACCATGACCCACCATATGTATGTTAGTTAGACTCCTGAATGCGCGCATATGCAGGTGGAAATCATCACTTCACCTCAATGGTACTGCTAGTACAGTACAGTAGCATTAGGGCGTCCACAACAGCTAGCTATTTGCCTAGCTATTCTGACGTGGATAAGAAAGAAGTAGGAGAGAGTGTAGTCACTGGCGCCGAACAAATAGCTGATCTATTTTACGTAATCCAAAAATCAGAGAGAGAAACATGTGGGTCTAGTAATGCATTGAAAAATAAGAATGTTTAAAATAGTTTTTGCTTTTATCTCTCACCTCCACGTAAACTGAACTGAGGGGCTGTTTAGTTGGCAAAAATTTTGGCGAAACGCTACTGTAGCAGTTTCGTTGTTATTTGACAAATATTGTCCAATCATGGTCTAATTAGGTTTAAAAGATTTGTCTCGTCCATTTCGTCTAAACTGTGTAATTAGTTTTATTTTTTATCTATATTTAATGCTTTATGCATGCGTTCAAAGATTCGATGTGACGGAGAATCTGAAAAATTTGGCAAAATTTTTGGCATCTAAACGGTGCCTGAATAGGTAGTTAGCACCACAGTGGACACCCTTATAGTTGCTGTAGTGCTCCATCTCAATCAGGTGGACTCCCCCGAGGTTTGGATTGGATTGGATTGCATTGACATCATTTAATCAGGGCAGTTAATTAATGAGACGTCAAGCCTGGAGAAGCGACACGTAACGGCTCTCAACTGGTAACACGTAGCCATCCCTTTCCTGCCGACGGAGTCGGATCAGAGCGGCGGCCAGCGGGCCTCCGCCGAGCATTTGGATTTTGGACCACCCGGCCGGCAATCGGCGTCGGTCCATTGGCCGGCCATCGGCGTCGGTCCATTGGCCGTATGCGAGTTATGCGGGCGGCCCACGAGTCCTCATGGCCTCGTGGGGGAGATGGGGGCCCAGCCCCGGTGAGCCCTCGGCGCCAAGCGCGGCCGTCGCGGTCCGCTTGGTCGCGCTCGCGCCTTATCACACACGTCGGATCGGACGCCGCCGTCGGCGTCGCGCGTGGGGGGTGGCCCAGGCGGCGGATCCCGATCGGCTCACCGGCCTCAGCCGCAGCTTCCGCTTCGCCCGCGGTTGTGAGAGTGAAACCGCGTCGCGTCGGACTTGTACATCCTGGTACCAATGCGGAAATTTCCCACCTCCAGGCCGGAGTTGCGTCTACTCTCGTGTGGATATTCCGACAGCAGTCGACAAGGTGATGATGGCGAAAACAAGAGCTTGAGAGGAGCTGGGAGTTGGCGAAAACAAGAATTGGTATTGGACAGCGGTGCAGTGTATCGCACGAGGAGAGGAACAGTGAAACAGGAGGTGGTCCTCCTGGGACGTCACGTAGACACGTACCCATCATCCTCCGTGCTGGTGCGCCAGTGACTGGTCCTGGTCCATCCGGTTTGTTGCCGAGTCCAAAATTTTTGGCCTCTGCGTCTAGTTGAGTTGATGTATCTCCCCTCTCTCCCGTGGGGGTGGGGCTCCCCACCGCCTTCAATGATCTTTAGCCGGATATCCAGGCAAAGCATAGCTATATCTAGTTTTGTTCCCGGCCGTCGCGTTGCCATCGCGCATTCAAAGCAAGATCTCCGAGCCAATCTTCCGCAAACTGACCTAACGGTGGTGGTAGGACAGCAGGCTCCGGCTCCAGTTCCTTCTTTTGGTGGTCACCCTCCTTTAGCGGCCGTTGGACCAGGTGACCCAATCAATGCGCCGCAATTGCAACGATCGTTACCATGTTTAGTGCACAGGTGGGGGCTTAAGAGACTGAAATCTAGAACATGCTGCCGCATCCTGACGCGTTAACTAAAACAGGCCAGGAACGAGAGTGTAACTAGATGGCAGAGTAGTTGAGAGAGCAAGCACAACACTGGCATAGGCCAAGTTGAAATCCCTTATTATTTTTTGTTTTCATGATTCACGGACGGTCAAGGGATCCACGGTACCGCACACACCTTTTGTATATTTCCCCTTTTTGCGTTCAAAAGATATAAGCAGTTGAAACATGGGTCACAAAGGGTAACATCTCTAGAACTCCAGCATTCGGCCTCTGAAGATGGCCTCGGCTTTCCTGACTTCCTTCACTGGTCCAATGATGAACACCTACATTTAGCGCACAGATGAAAACAGGATCAGTAACAAAACTGAAATATGTTCATTCAGATCAGTTGCTGCACAAAGATTCGTGCTTATATTAACTAACTAAAGACAACGGACGACTATTCAATATCTATGTAGTTCGGAAGAACCTCCTAACGTGATCTCATAATCTTACAATAACACTAACAACAATTGGTTTCAAACAGTTGTTGGCTAGTGAGTGCATACAGCTGGAAATGATTCAAGGCAATGATCGAGACATTTAGAGGCTTGTATCACGTGCAAATGAGATAGAAAATTTTCATCTGAATCCCCAAATAAACTCTCCACGTCAGCCTACAGTGGTATAGTGCACCTCATCCAAAAGAGATATACTCCCTCTATGTTGGTAAAAGAAGTCGTTTTGGATAAGATTTAAGTCAAACATTGGAAATATAAATCATGAATAACTTTTAAGTTGTTGAGTTTGGAAATGTGAAAACAATATGAATAGATTTGTCTTGAAATATACTTTCATAAAAGTATACATATATCACGTTTGAATAAATATTTTTATAGAAAAATAAAGTCAAAGTTACGCTTTGAAGACCGTGTCATTGTCTAAAACGACTTCTTTTACCAATATGGAGGGAGTATATGTCTGTCCAACAGTGATCACAAATATACCTCGATCCCTAACATGCCATCAACATTTCTATGACGTGGGTTCAGGATTACTTGCCATAGACAAAGACATAGGCAATGGACGCATCCAGGACTAAGCATACACCAAGTTGCATATGAGAAATAATTACTAAATAAAAGTCTGCCATGATAGGCAGACTGACAGTGAAAACAAAGATTGAAGGGAACTAATAGAAGTCTAAAACCCTATTCTCCATAGGGCAAAACAAAAGGGAAAAAAAGAAATATTTGTGCAGAGCCCACCAATTCATTATTCAAACAAGGCTGGATCAACAATTTAGCAAAGCCCAGCATGACTGTCCAATATGAATAGATTATTTCTGACAAACAAGGCTGTGGGAAACATACCCTGTCTGGAGGCCCCTTAGCACCACCAATATGGATTTCAACACTGCCCACAAGAACCAAAAAAACAGAGAGGATTAATGAAGTTTAACAGCACAGAGGATGGGATGTTTACGAAATCAGACTCAAGACGTTTACTTGCAAGATTCTTTCACAGCCATTATCGTTGACCCCTTTCTGCCAATAACTCGTCCCATTTTCCCAGGAGGCACATCTAAGACTGATAGGATATCAGCTTCAGGAACATAAACATCAGCTTCAATGTCATCTATCACAAACACGAAACGTCAATCAGCGCAAACGCTCTGCAATGTCAACATACTGATAAAATTGAAACTCTTTGGTCAAAGAACTAATAGATGCAATGTAAACACATCCGTGCCATGATCGTGAGGATCATATCTAGGACCAAACTAGGCTGTCAAAAGTTACAAGATTTATAAAACTCTGGGCCTACAATGTCAACTATGGCTGTTCAAAACCAGTTTTGCCAACCCATGAAAATGTGATTTGATCCAGCAGCCTGCTGCCTTTGCTGTAGCTATTTGCTGCCAGTGTCATGTATATTGCTAAACACAACAAGCAGTAAACCCGTATTACAATAACAGCCATACATTTCACATTTTCTGAAAGACTCGAAACAAAAGGTAAAATGGATTTAGTATGTGGCAAGCTCCTTAATTTCAAACAGAAGGGTAGAAAATCTTATATGTACTCACCAGGGACAGGAGGAAGAGGTGACCAATCTGCAAACTGGTTGTCGTTTAAGCAAAAGCACCTACAGTACAGTTCACTGCGAACTGCCAGACGCCATAAAGATACTTTGCTTAACTTTTCCATCATTTTCTCATAGATATTGAGAAGGAAGCGGACATCATCTGTGGCAGCTCGAACCATCATATCAGACAAGGGCCTAATTGTCCAAAAGTTAGGGTCCTGAAATCCATCAATTAATATTATTTGTCAGCTTTCCTCAGGAAGATATGCTATCAAAACAACAGAACAGCTAATGGCAAGACGTTATCATAGAAACTAAACACAACATTTCATATCCACAAGGATGTTCTAAATAGCAGGTTGCTGACCTGCCTTAGAAGGGTACGGACTTCTTCCTTTTCAGGATATAGTATGCCTACATAAAGCAGTACCACAGTATCACACCATATGGACAATCAAACAAAAAAACATAAATAATGAGGAATGCAATGCACCACATAATACACCAAAATGAGAATACACAGTGCATAGGGAGCAGGATTAACAGATATGATGTTTGACAGTAACAGCATGTGTTTTGTTAAAAATATGAATGATGAAACCAATATCATAGGCATCTAGCTGGGCTGCATGCGCCTGTGCAATTAGGTAGTAAAGAATTTTGGCTCAACAAAGATATCAGCACTATCACTTTGCTGAAACAAGTAGATAAAGATCAACCATAGGTTACTCACAGGCTGATAAGTGATAATACATGGTTAAGTGTCCATGCCATGCACTGAGTGATTATTGTGACGACTTGGAAACTTGCCGCGACCATGAGATACTACTTGCTACTCCCTCCGTTCCAAAATATAGGTCATTTTAGTTTTGTCCTTAGTCAAACTTTTCTAAGTTTGACCAAATTCATAGAAAAATACACCAAAATCTACAACATCAAATTAGTTTAGTTATATCCGCTATTTCAAAGGCGTCGCCAAGGCATCCAGGTGTACCAAGCTCACCTTGGAGGTCTAGTTACGCCTTGTCGCCTAGGCGATAAGGCATACCCAGCTCACCTTGCTGCCTTTGAAACCATGATTATATCCACCATGAAAGATGTCTTGATAGTGCATTTTTTTGTATCGTAGATGCTAATATATTTTTCTACAAACTTGGTCAAAGTTAGAGAAGTTTGACTTAGGAGTTAGGACAACTAAAATGACGAATATTTTTCGAACAGAGGGAGTAGTTAAAAGCAAAAGGCTCATAACCAAAAGATCACTATTGCACTACCACCTGCTGCAACTTAGCATAATCTACATCTACCACATTATGTTGCCCGTTGCTGCTACTAGATCTAGATCTAGAACAGAGCATAGAAAAAGAGGATGGAGAGGAAGGGAGAAAGCTTAGTGAAGTAGGACACGATGGAAGGATAATGAAGACTAATAAGTTGACAATAGTTGACAATGATGGCTGCCAGCAGCAAGGCCTGGACAACAGTGAAGAGGGATGGTGGCAATGGTTGCAACACACAAGAATTCACAAGAGTTGATGATAGGAACTTGCAGCAATGGAGGACAAGTGGTTCCTACAGGGGCCAATGGGCTAGTTTTCTGGCTTTCACTTCGTATGTGTTGGTCTAGGACTTTGGGATTCACCATAGCTGCACCGTTATTGGGTTCTACCAGTCCTAGATAGCTTGTTGTAATGATGTGGGACTAACTGAGCTGTTGGAATTGTGTGTGAAGCCTTGACACAGTCACACAGCTTCGCCTCGCACTCAAGACGGTCTTCGACCTTCCGTCAAAGGTCCCAGTAGGGCTACTTTGGCAGGTTGGTACTTGGTATCCCCAAACACAAGATTTAATACAGCTAACATAGGACTGAAAGCACATGATGCCTGAATTCTGCTATTATATTTGAAATTTGATTAAAAAAATACAACAGTCAAATAAAAACACCATCTTGGTTTGTTATATCTGCACACAAAAATAGAAAGCATCCTAATCATATTTATGCACTGAGTATACAGTAAGGCACACCATGCCTTCAGACCACTAAATCGCGTCGACAAGAATTATGGCCAAACACTTGCAATACATTCCATTGCATATGACATAAAGGCATGAAGCATAAGCACATAGGTCAATCTTAAGCAAAAGCTGCACAAATTTATTTATTTTTCTTCAGGACTAAGTTTCACCATATAAAGTGAAAATTGCAGTGAATAAATCTACCATAGAAAATATGTAAAAAAGTCTGGTAGCATTCATGAAAAGGCATACAGCTTGAATCAGAGTATAGTACATACCACAGAATCGTTTATCAGCAAGAAGGCTGACAAAAGATATGTAATTGTAATCATCAGATGTCTTCTTTTTTCCTTCCTGCTCCTGCTCTTGTATCAGAGAATAAGCGATCTGCACACAATAATAGTAATTTAAGCCTTTCTTTCTTGTGGAGAATAACCACAGTATCCTACCTAGTACTACAGAGAACACTCTAGAAAGGGGGACGCCACACAAGTACTTATGCAGAGTACATGGTCCCTAACTCATGATAATGCTAAGTTCTAAAGCTTTGTGCCGAAGAAGAGAACACGGTCATACATTGATAGTACAGATAAATTAACCCACTAATGAAAATTACTAGAAATTGTTCCTATAGAGCAAGTAAATATATGTGGTGACTGGTGATTACCTGTGTATCCATCACATTATGCAGTTTGATGCCAAACTGAAAATACAAAGCCTGCAAAAAGTGATAAAGTCTAAACTAGTTAGTCAAGTTAATCTCCTAAAAGGACAAAAAGAAAACATAGCAAGCTAAAAGTTCTCAAATGCATAACTAGGCACCTCGCTGTCCCTTTTACAATCATGAATAACTTTGGTGATATGATCAGACTCAAGTGCGGGCTTACAAGCTTGAATAAGTTCTTTTCCACCCTCAATAGCATCAACTAGGTAAACAGCATCAGGGAATGCAAGCTGCAAAATAAAGACAACCAACAAAAGGTATCTCACATCAGGGTCTTAGATGTAGAGAGATGGACACTTTAGGGCAACCTCAAGAGCAAGACGAGTATATATAAAAGTTAGATGAAATAGTAGGCATATTAAGTCTAGGTGCATGAAAAGATACATTTAAATGTGTGACCCTTGAATTCAAAGTAATGAAGTACAATTTCTAGAAGAATTGATTCATGGAAAAATGAAGGCCATTGAAGGAACTGAAGTAACATTTTAGTCGAGTTATAAGAAAAATGCATGGCTGCCGCATACAGAGTGATGTCACAATCATGAAACAAAATCCTATAATACAAGATCATGCCTGATAAGGTTTACTTTTGCTCACCTGCATAATACAGAGAGCACCATTGCGACAGAGATCAACACCTTCACAATCAAATCCAATTACCAACTTCTGGGCAGCTGAGGGTTCAAGAAACTCGACTGGGAGTTGACCAGGTTTGGTAACGATATGATAAGGGGGGCATGGTAATTCTGGGTTGTTATCTGCAAGAGAATTCAAGTGATCCAAACAAAGCAACTAAAATTGGTTCATGGTGCACATCTGTACAAGCAACCCCAAATCAAGGGGAAATTATATGGACAAAAGCAGTTCCAAGTTCTGAGCAAGATAACCGATCCTAGGGAGCAAAAAATCTACCAAGAAAACACACAGGTAAGCTAGATGCAGCCAATTTCAGTGCCAAACTATTAAGTAAATGGGTGAGGTGTATGGGAATGGAACCATAAGAACCTCTTGTTCCAGAATTTCTGGTACAATGCAGCTACAAAACTAATTCCCTATCAATGCTAAAAATAGTACTGATGAAGTAGCAAGCACCTATCGGCAGATAATTATCACAAGCACTAGGATATCTACAAATTATTTGCATACAAAGTACAGAACTATTGACAGTTCAAGAGCACAAGTATTTCACTTGGAACTATCGGCATGCACTCCATGAAGTCGTCCTGCAATCCCGCCCCAAAAAAATCCTAGTCCTAGAGCAACCCGCACGAAGTGGCTAGCTGCGCAATCAAAAAGCATCTACGAGCCCTAAAACCCTAAGATTAAACCATGACACAAAACGCTCCGACAAAATACAGCAAGGTAGAAGCTAAAGCACAAGTACACAAGGACTAAACGAGCTCCCAGAACCCTAAAAGCAGCGGACGCCGATGCGGCCCCGCGAGCACAGACGCAGGGGCTCGCGCCGAGCGGGAGCAGCACTATGGCGCGAATCGTGGGGCACTTCAAGCGAAACGGAGCACCGGGCAGCAGGATCGCAGCAACCTGACCCGCGACGATTTACAACGCGAGCAGAGCAACACTGGGAGAGCCGAGCCACCAGGAGGATGAAGAGAGAGAGAGGGGGGAAGGCAGAGGCAGGTGCCGCACCTGAGGGGACGTCGGCGGCGGCGGCGGGGTCGAGGGGCTCGGAATGGTGGGAGGCCATCCCGATCCCCACACGATCGCTCGCAGGGGGAGGGAGACAGGAAGCGGGAGCACCGGCGACGGAGAGGAACAAGGAAGAAAAGTGTACACGAGGGATGCGCGGCGGCCCACGGATGGCTACAGTACTATAGTCGCCGTGCGGCTCCTGCAGCGACGGTTACTGCCGTGGGCCCTGCTCGTTTTTTCTGAAATCTATCCGCACTCGTGGTACTCTAAATTCATCCTCTATACCTTTAAGTTATCAAGATTCTCTCCTCTATACCTAATTCTTCCGCACTCATCCATCTTCTATATCATCCTCTATTCACTGTGGCACCTACTTATCACTTTATCTAAATATATCCATGTGAGATCTAGTTTTAAAGAATTTATTGAGACGAGTTTAATGGTGTAATCGGAATTTAATTTGATTTTTTAGTTTAAGAGTTATAACATTATTTGTTAGTTGAAAAAAGTGGACTCCGCCACTGATCCTTTCTCCCATGCCCGTGCTGTCCTCCCGTGCGCTGCTGCCTTCACTGCGCTGGTGGGTCCCTGGCCTTTACCGCACGCCTGGTACGCCGCTCTGAATATAGCGTGCACTCTTGTTGCGTGACTCGTAGCATGCACCGCTGCAGGTAGTTTCGTACGCCAAATTCATTTACCGTTCGGTTTAAAGTATGCGCTGCAGGTAGTCTTACACCGAGATGCTTATGCTGATTTGTTGGGAAAGGAAAGTATTATTTGTTCGCTAAAAAAATATTGTTAAAGTAGTGCTGAATAACAGGACGTTTATGGTGGTCGGCTGGGCTTGGGCTTGGGCTTGGTCATTCATTGCGTGAGCTTCACCGATAGCCCAATCTGTGATGGTTATGCTGTTACACTCTCTGAACTATCGATCTTATCAATGTAATTTCACTTTTTCTTTCGGACTCCATAATCAGATATTATAGTGATTAAGAGAGAAGGAAGAAAAGGGAACACGAGGGATGCGGCTGTGCCTAGGCTGGCTATAGTACTGTATAGTTGCCGCGTTGGGGCTGTGGCAACGGTTACCTGCCGTGTTCCGCGGCTGTCGGCTAGACATTGCATGGTTATTCATTGTGTGAACTCCAGCGGCAACCTAGTCTGTGATGGTGATGCTGTTCCACTCCCCCACTATCGATCTACCACCGTAATCTCACTTTTTCTATCGAACTTCAAGATCAGATATATCTTCGGCGACAAAGAGGAACGAGAAAGAAAAGGGGACACGAGGGATGCGCGGCTATGCCTAGGCTGGCTATAGTACTGTACAGTCATCACGCAGGTGCGGCAGCAACGGTTACTACCATGTTCCACAACTGTCGGCTGGGCTTGGGCATGATCATTCATTGCATAAGCTCCACCGACAGCACAATCTGTGATGGTGATGCTGTTACACTCCCTGAACTATCGATTTACCATCATAATCTCACTTCTTTCGAACTCTAAAATCAAATATCTTCAGCGACGAAGAGGAACAAAGAATAAAAGGGGACATGAGGGATGCGCGGCTGCGCCTAGGCTGGCTATACTACCATATAGTCGTCGCACTGGTGCTGCGGTGACAGTTACTGCCATGTTCCGCAGTTGTCAACTAGGCTTGAGCCTGGTCATTTAGTGTGTGAGCTCCACCAGCCCAATCTGTGATGGTGATGTTGTGCACTCTTTGAACTATTGATCTACCATTACAGTCTCACTTTTTCTTTTGAACTCTAGAATTAGATATCTTACGTGACGAAGAGGAATAAGGAAGAAAAGGGGACACGAGGGATGTGCGGGTGCGTCTTATAGTCGTCACGTCGGTGCGGCGACGACAGTTACTGCCGTGTTCCGCGGCTGTCGGCTAAGCTTGAGCATAATCATTCATTGCGTGAGCTCCACCGGCAGCCCAATCTATGATGGTGATGTTGTTGCACTCTCTGGCTATCGATCTACCATCGTAATCTCACTTTTTCTTTTAAACTCCAGAATCAGATATCTTGGGCGACAAAGAGGAACAAAGAAGAAAAGGGGACACGAGGAATGCGTGGCTACGCCTAGGCTAGCTATAGTACTGTATAGTCATCGCACCAGTGTGGCGGCGACGGTTATTACCGTGTTCTGTGGCTCTCGTCTGAGATTGGGCATGATCATTCACTGTGTGAGCTATGCCCACAGCCCAATATGTGATGGTGATGCTTTGCACTCCCTGAACTATTGATCTACCATCGTAATCTCACTTTTTCTTTCGAACTCCAGAATCAGATATCTTTGGCAATGAAGAGTAACAAGGAAGAAAAGGGGACACGAGGGATGCGCGGCTGTGTCTACACTGGCTATAGTACTGTATAGTCGCCGCACCCGTGCTGTGGTGACGGTTACTGCCGTGTTCCGTGGCTGTTGACTAGGCTTGGGCCTGGTCATTCACTGCGTGAGCTCCATCGACAGCCCAATCTGTGATGGTGATGCTGTGCACTCCCTGAACTATCGATCTACCATCATAATCTCACTTTTTCTTTCGAACTCTAGAATCAGATATCTTCTAAGACAGAGAGGAACAAGGAAAAAAGGAGACACGAGGGATGTGCGGCTGCGTCTAATAGTCGTCGCGTCGGTGCGGCGACGACGGTTACTGCCGTGTTCTGCTGCTGTCGGCTAGGCTTTGGCCTGGTCATTCATGCGTGAGCTCCACCGGCGTCCAAATCTGTGATGGTGATGCTATTGCACTCCCTGACTATCGATCTACCATTGTAATCTCACTTTTTCTTTCGAACTCCAAAATCAGATATCTTCGACAATGGAGAGGAACAAGGAAGAAAATGGGACACGAGGGACACGAGGGATGCACGGCTACGCTTAGGCTGGCTATAGTATTGTATAGTTGCCGCGCTGGTGCTGCGGCGACGGTTACTGCCGTGTTCCGTGGCTGTCGGCTGGGCTTGGACCTGGTCATTCATTGTGTGAGCTCCACCGACAGCTCAACCTGTGATGGTGATGCTGTTGCACTCTCTGAACTATCGATCTACCATCGTAATCTCACCTTTTCTTTCGAACTCTAGCAGATATCTTCGGCGCCGGAGAGGAACAAGGTAGAAAAGGGGACACCATGGATGTGTGGTTGCGCCTGGCTGGCTATAGTACTATATAGTTGTTGTGCCGGTGCTGTGACGATGGTTATTGCCGTATAGTTGCTGTGTCGGTGCTGCGGCTGCGCCAAGATTGTTTGTCTTTCTTGCTCGATCTGTTACCGTCACAGACGCGAACCAAACAAATCAAGTATTGACTTCCATCCTTTACGTTAGTACTGTTTTTTTTAAACCCTTTACTTTTGCATTTCCTTATATTAGTCTAACCAAACACTATCATAGCTTAAATTTGGTACTGTTCATGGATGTTTATACATCAATTACTAGCCCCCCTAAGATATGCCTCGGTGCTTGCTCTGGGCAAAAGTACATGGTCACACTTGCAAGTGACATGGGGACTGCAGCTCTGGAAAAAAAGTACATGCTCTGGAAGAATAAAATGATATTTACTTCAATAGTTAAGCATCGTTAGCCACTGCAGCTCAAATGGAAAATGAAGCATCGGTCATCGTTTTGGTATTTGAAGCATCGAATTGGATATAGAACACTGTGGCTAGTCTAATAGTTGAGTCAAGCTCCGCTGCTGTACGGGGCTGCTACTACTTAGACGGTCTCTAAGAGCGGAATCCATACCCAAAATACATCCTTCACAGTGCTTTGCCTACCAAAAAGCAGGCTCCAACAGATGACCCAAACGAAAGACCCATTTTGCATACCAGTCGAAATCGATGCGCAAAAAAGCGTCGTTGAGACTTGACGATGCAAATCTCTGATGCCCTGGCGGGGATCGGGGTGAGGCCAGTCCATGGCGAGGAGCGAGGAGCAGTCGGCGAAGATGGTGGCGCTGGAGATGGGAAGGTCGTGGAAGATGTGGAAGCAAAGGCGGCGCTTGCTGGCGAAGACGCCGCAAACGGCGGTGTGGATCCACTAGCGGATCTTGGCCTTGAGCGCGTCCCACTCGAGGCGCTAGCGCTCGAAGACGTGAATCTCCTCCCACCGTGCCACCACCATCTTCGCCGGCGGTCGCGAGCTGCTGCTGGTCCAGGCTAGAAGAAGAGGAGGACGACGACAAGGCGGGACCGTGGCGCTGACGGGGCGCGGCCAAGTGGGCCCGCTGACAGGGGCGCTCGGCCCTCAGCGGTGGCGCTCGGCGGCTCGGCGGGGAGGGAGGCGGCCGGCGCTTGGCCTGGAGGGAGGCAGGCGGAGCTCGGCGGGGAGGGAGGCGAGCGGCGCTCGAGGGCTCTCTTTTTGGGTGCATTGTTCTTTTCCTGTGGAGGATGCAAATCCTGCGTATGCTGTTTAGGTCACGGCGGTTGGAGATAGCCTTAGCTCAAGGAAGCGTAGGTTTTTTTTTGAAATGGTGAGAGCCTACATTGGGACGAAAGAATTGGAGAGGCAACGAATTCGTAGTGGAAATGGATCTGTTTTTCAGCAACTCGGGTGATAGCGATGACAACAGCGACAGGGCCGTCAATTACTTAGCCGCGTGACCCCGCGTGAGCTCCACGTACGTGCGCCAGGAGGCCAGGACCAGGAAGAATATTGTGTGTGTGTGTGTGTGTGTGTGTGTGTGTGTGTGTGTGTGTGTGTGTGTGTGTTGACCATCGCGGTCAACTGGGCGTTGGATGGAGGCATGGAGCAGATCCACGGCCTCAAGCGTTGTGTTTGTGGTGCTAGGGGTTCCATGGAGCAGCGGCAACGTAACGTCGCTTCGGTCATTCACCAGGCCTTCTCCATCGGAAGCAAAGCTGCAACGTCACTTAATTACTCACTGTGCATACAATGCGCTGATGGTTTTACTGGCATAATTTTTCGCACAGAATATGAATATTTGTTCCAACAAAACCCCTAGGTTCTGCACAAGCTCTTGTATTTTGTTCCTTGATTGATAGAATATACTTGGCTATAGAAAAAATCTCTCGAGTTTTTTTTAAAAAAATCTGGCATAGCTTATTATAGTTGAGGCCTACAAGCAACTCGTGTTTCCTATAATTAACTTGCTAAACCAATAAATTGAGTTAGTTAACAAAATAGAAGTAGCAACCTTAATTTATTTTTCACTAGTATTTCCTATATTAGCTTTCTAAATGATTTTGCATTATGAACAA
Source organism: Saccharum spontaneum (assembly GCA_022457205.1). Classification (NCBI taxonomy): domain Eukaryota; kingdom Viridiplantae; phylum Streptophyta; class Magnoliopsida; order Poales; family Poaceae; genus Saccharum; species Saccharum spontaneum. Next base: position 35,468,585 of record CM039587.1, read on the forward strand.
CCAACCAAATCTCTTTTAATAGTTTATTTGTTTTTTACTGTTTGCTCACCTAGAAATTTTTATTTTCTTAATTTACTCATGCCTTCAATTTACTCTGATTTTCTAAGAAAAAACGCTGGACGGAGAGAGGATACGGAATTCCTCTTTGGCTACGGAAACTTACAAGTTGGAAAAGACATATGACAACATTTTATTTTTATTAAGGAGCTGTTTTAACAAACTGTTGGAGGGGATTTTTTCCATTTTAATCAATAAAAAACAAAATAGGAGGTTTATTATACAAAACTCCTACACACGTTGTACCCGAGTTCCAAAAGAGAAAGAAGAGAAATTGAGGCCTTGGGCTACTTAGAGCATCTCAAGAGTTTGTCTAAATCTCGCTCTCTAAATCATTATTTGGATAGCCATTTGCATAAAAATTATTTTCTATATCTTTTTACTCTCCAACAGTTTTTCTATATCTCATGCGTACTCTGGAGAACCATTCTAGTCTTCTATATTTGGTTGACGAAAAATCTGGAATAGAAGATTGCTATATTGGGATGATCATTTAAAAAACTGTTAGAGAGTAGTTTTTCATCAAAATCTCTATTCTTAGCATTTAGGAATAATATGAAGGGTCCCTCGGAGATGCTCTTAGGGCAGCCTCAACTGGAGATTTAGCTAGCTGAGGTGGCAACGAATCCAAATCTACATGCAAGACACAATATGTGCGAGACTACTGCTTCATTCGTCACTAGTTGTACTCTCTCACATCCAAATCAGCTAAAAAATGAGCCTGTTGAAAAAAAACTCAGGCTGCGGGGTAGACACCCTGAGCTATTTTAGTTTAAGGTAGAGAACTTCTCACCTAGCCCGAGAAAATCCTCTCACATCTAAATCAGCTAAAAAAATGAGCCCATTGAAAAAAAACTCAAGCTATGGGGATAGATACCCCGAGCTATTTTAGCTTAAGGTAGAGGAGTTCTCACCCAGCCCAAGAAAACCCTGAATCCCATGCTCCGTCCGCGCACAGAGGCCCGATACCCGGTGAGAGGGCCGGTCCGTTTTACCTGTGCTTTGGCAACGCGGGACATACGAGGGGTTTTTATCTACACTACCGACCAGAAATTCACCTGACCAAGGATTCGAACTCTGGTCACATGAGACACCAACTAGAGGCTTACCAATTGGTCTAGCAACCGTAGGCAAACGAGGACGCGCTTGCTACTGCTTCAGCTACTTTGACTAATCATAAGTTACTCGTCTCGTTTGCCTAGGTCGTCCACCATCACAGTTAGGGGCTGGTTCGGCAGGTAGGAAAGTCGGCAGATTTCGGCTGATTTAATAGTGTTATGTGAGAGAGAATAAGCTGAAACAAGCTGAAACAAGCCGAATCATGACCAGCAGAAAACTCGTTCGGTCACTGGAGATTGAATCCCGGCCTAACTGTTTCTTCGTAAATTTATATAGCGCAGGAACCGTTCCGGGCACGGAACGGCCGAAGAAACGAACGTAGCCTTAAGCTTCTTTGGCTAGTCAGTCCATATACACGGACGAAAGGTAGGGGAGATTTCACAAACCATCATAGTTTTTTACAAGTCAATTTTGTCCTCACACACCAAAAAACAATATTGGTCGCCTAAGCTGGACTATTTCGTGTACACCAGCTTGTGTTTGTGGACATAGAAACACACATAAAAAAAAGAAAAATGTAAACCGTATATATTACTACTAGTTGACAAGGCTGTACATAACATACGTGGTATTAATTAATCGTATTTATACTGCTACAGATAGAATAATGTTGAAGATTTGTTGCACGAATTCGTCAAAAACAGAGGAGAGACAGGATCGCCTATGTCATCGCCAACCAATGGAAATGGATCCACGAAAAGACAAAAGTTTCCATCTCCCTTCCACGCACGCCAACTCTACGATGATTCAATCTAAATTGCATCAGCGCGCAATAATTGACCAGAAAAGAAAAACCAAGCAAAAGCTTGTACATCTAAATAAACGCAGCTCGTGTACAACTAAGAAAGAATCAATCAATAGATAACAGCAACCACGTACGCCCAGCCGTTGATCACTTGATCGATGGATTCATCTGTACCAATTTGATTTGAAACAACCCCTTGAGTTACATCTCATCAAACACTTGACGGACTGTGTCAGATCATCAAGAACAACATCTACCACCAAAAGCCCCACAAGTAGAAAGAAAATCGAAAGCGTCTACATTTTTTCTCTTATAACATGCATGACCAACATGGTATATATACTGTACTCACCATGAATCCATGATGATATATCAAGCAACCTGCAAAGCATGAAGAACAGAGAGGAGGCAGAGCCAAAACCATGGAGTATTATATGCATGATGCATCCATCCTTGGAGGATCAGGACCATCCGTAGACGAGGTTGAAGTAGCGGTCCTTGATCCACTTGAAGCTCTTGCGGAAGGAGCCCTTCACCTTGCCCTCCACGCCGTACGCCTTGTACGCCGCCACCCGGCGCTTGCGATCCAAGTCCGGGTCCGCCAGCGCCAGCCACCGCCGCTTCGACTTGCTCCGCTTCACCTCCTCCGCCCCCGCCCCCGCCCCCGCCCCCGGGCCACCGTACTCGTACTGGTACGAGTAGGAGTAGGACGACGTCCCCATCCTGCTGCCGCCGGCGCTGTACGAGTAGGACCGCAAGTCCGGCCGCGCGCCGCCGCCGCCGCCGCCGTAGTACGGCTCGATCTGCATGCGCCCGCCCGCGTACGACTTGGACCGGTCCATGGCTATCAGGCTGTGGCCGGTGGGTGGGTTCTTGGTCTTGGCGGTCGAGGCAGAGGAGTTGGGGGAGGAGAGGGAGATGATGACCGCGAGCACACGGCGATTAGTAATAGCTTAGCGATGGTGATGGTTGGGTTGGGACGACGAAGCAGAGGAGAAATGATATGGAGGTGGAAGCTGCGGTGGTTGCGAATATGTGCTCCACTCGATTGGGGCAGTGTTTGGATCCCTTCGAACTTCTAAAAAAATTTTATAAGATTCTCCGTCATATCAAATCTTTAGACATATGCATTGAGTATTAAATATAGGTAAAAAAATAACTAATTACATAGTTTGTCTATAAATGTCGAGACGAATCTTTTAAGCCTAGTTAATTCATGATTGGATAAATTTTACCAAATAACAACGAAAAGTGCTACAGAAACTTTACATCAACTTTTACACCATCTAAACACTACCTGGATTGGATGGAATGGAAACGCGCGTTTTTGTCAACTGTCTGTGTTGAAATATCGCCAGTTGACGTAGGAGCTTTTGCTCAAAGAACCCATGATCTTTTTTTTTCTTTTTTCTGCTTTTGATGAATTCTGGTTAGAAGAAAAGAAGGATCTGTTTTCAAATAATCTAGAGGAGGCGCCGGCGGTATCTGTGTGAATGATGTGGTGGCCTGACTTGATTTAATTTTAATCTGAAGCGGGTCAAGACAAATTGTTGCGGCGGCAGACTGTCAGTTGTATCTTCTGGTAGGTTTACATACACATGTGGTGCGACCGAATTAGCGCTGATTGATTGATTGTTACGCGGAAAGCAATTCATTTGGTTCGTGGGTCGGCCAGCTGACGCGGATAGTATTATGAGCGACTGAGTCAGATACGGTTGGGTTGCCAAGCTGCCAGCAGAGAGTCCACGTATGCATGGGCTATCTGTGCATCAGTGCATGGTTTCATGGTTTGGTTCCTCCAAGCTCCGTAGGTTTCATGTCAAGGCTGTGAAAACCAAAAGGTTCCCCTTTTTTTGTTGCCCCTAGGTGTTGTTTTGCGATGTGCATGTTCTATTACTTTGGTATGTTTTCGATTCCTACGCCAACACCCCAATGTAGCTCTGGGCGTTCGGGTTACTCGAATTTTTCGGTTCGGGTAGTTCGGGTAATAAGAAATTCGGGTAATGAAAAACGTTACCCGATTTCAGCCCCAAAATACCACTACCCGAAATTTCGGGTACCCGATAATTCGGGTTCGGGTTCGGGTATTCCCGAACTACCCGATATTCAGAAAAAACAGCAGATGTCAGGGGGCTCGGTCGCGTTCGGGTAGGATTCAAATGGGGGCGTAGGGGGATTTGGGGAGTGGGGTTGTGGGGATCTGCGGGCCGCTGCCGCTCGCCCGCTCGGTCTCGGCTGGAGCCTGGAGTTGGCTGCGTTGCTAGGCTGTGTGCCTGTGTAAGCTCCTGCGTAGTTGATGGACTTTGAAAAGATCGGGTAAAATGGGTAATTCGGGTACCGGGCAGTGCTACCCGAATTACCCAAACTAATTTCGGGTATCTGGAATCACTATCCGAAGTAGCAATTGGGTAATTCGGGTCCGGGTAGTTCGGGTTCGGGTTCGGGTAGTTTGGGTTCGGGTATTGGATAGCGGGTAATTTGCCCAGGGTGACCCCAATGCACTATTTGATGGCTCCAGAAAAGAAAAGATGACGGTTACAACAAACCTAATCTTTTAAAGATTGCAATTGTAACACCTCTGGTGTTAAACATGCATTAGGCGCTGCAAATCATGAGCATAAGCATCATCATCATGCATTCATAATCGCAAGAATTATAAATGAAACATTGCTTTGAAACAGTTGAAACATACCACTGAAACATGGATGTTGCATTTGTTTGTTTAAGTAAAACTATGCCATGATTATACTTGTTAGGTTAATAAACATGCTTGCAAATAATTTAGAAATGTTTAGCATGTAATTTGGAGCAAAGTTCGTATTCAAACTTTTGGCAAAATTTGCTTTTTTTTAAAAAAATATTCTTGGAAAATGGGATTTTGGTTTTAAAATGGACTTTCAATCTCCGTTTCAAAATCTATTTGGAATTTCAAAATGCACCTTTAAGCAAAGTTGTAGAGTTCAATATTCTAAACAACTTTTATTTTTGGACCATCTTGTGAAAATGCCATTTTCCTGTTCAAATTTGAAGTTTGGGACTGTTTATGTAATTTGAATTGAAAAATAAAAAGAAAAATTTTGTTTTCGCTTAAACGGGCCGACACCCCACTTTCGGCCCATTGCTGCAAGCTGGCCTGGCCCGCCTCCACGCCACGCCCGCACCCCGCCTCCCTCTCCCGCTCCTGCGCTCGGACACGCCCCGCCCGTGCACGACATGTGGTCGCTGGCGTACGGCCAGCCGCGGCGGTGGCGCACTCGCCGCTCCGACCGGCCACCTTTAACCCCCGCCTGTCCGAGCCCCCCTCATCCACTCCATCTCCCCCTCTCCATTTTCAAAATCCCGAGCAGGAGCTCCCCTTTCCACCATCGCCCGTCGTAGCTTCGCCGGCGTTTCGCCGCCGGTGGACCATCTCCGCCCGATTCGCCTCGCAAACCACCCCACACCACCTTCCTCTTATCAAAGCACGAACCAACGCCGCCTCTCGCCGCAAGGTAGAGCCCGATTTGGACGTTCCTCTGCCTCCGCCCGCCATGGCCGCCATCGGCCGGCGCGCGTGGCCGGAGCCCCTCCGCCCTCTCCCTCTTCATTTTCTTGCGCACCGGCTCACCTTGTCGAGTAGAAGCGCCCTACCTAGCTAATGTCACGAGTTGAGGTTCCGGTTTGCCGGGCTTCGACCTCACCGGCGTCAACCGCGCGGCCACGTCCGCCATTCTCGCCATCGTCCCTGCTCCACTCCCCCAACTCCTCCATCTTCTACCTCCACGTGTTCACGTGAGTGCGAGGAGTCGTTTGGTGGCACCCTCGCCGCCGGCGAGATATTGCCGCCGGCGCCCCTCCCTCTCTCCCTGTGTATGGCGGGTGGGGTCACGGGGCCCACTCGCAGTGACTCAGTGAGGCTCGGGGTGCACAGATCCGGGGACGTGTAGCCTTTTCGGGCGAGATTGTTTTTCAGAAAAGAAAAAAAGAAAAGGATTTCTTTATTTCTGTGAAATGCTTTGGAAATTCCTAGCTGCTACTGTAGTGCTCCAAATTAAGTGAAATAAATTTTGTTATGTTCCTCATGACTAGATCTACAGTAGAAAAATATTGCATGTCAAGTTTGTGGTACTTTTCTATATAGTTTTATTTTATTCTTGTAAATACTATTAATCTTTGGAAATGCATAGTAAATCGCATATAGCTTAGAAAAATATGGTTCTAGTTTTGTTAGTCTTCATGTGTGATGTACTTTGTATGAAAAATATATGCCATTCATGTTCTATAGAAAAATATTGATGTTTAGTTCAAGTGCCTTATTGGCTGATTTTTGTTATTTTTGCTAGAGAGCAAAATATGTATAAAACATGCATGTGATAATTTTGTACAGTGTTTGTTTACTGTGTAGAACATGGAGAAAATATTAAATCTGTTGTTTGACACTTTTCATAGTACAAAGTATTTTCATGTGCATTTCTGTCCTGTCATTTGTCTTTTTTGAGTAGGCTGTTCTACTTATCCAAATGCAATGAAATTTCTGTGATAGCCTAGTTGTTACATGCTTAAGCTACTGTAATTTTCTCAAATTTTTCTGTGCTGTCGAAATAGATGTTTCTGTTCAAACCTAGTATTAGTTAGGGTTTAATTAAACCTTGCTTTATGCATGAATAGTTAATTTGTTTATCTTTGGTGTATCTTTGAAGCATCAAACCTTGCTGGTATGATTAGATGAGTTGTTGTTATACTTTATGTTCTATTGATGTGTTGTTCTTCTCTACTAGAGAGGAGATCTTGACCTACTCCGTCAAATGTGACTTTAAATTGTTCATTCACATAATCATGTCATCATGATCATCATATTCGATTTCACCTGCTGCACCTCTTGCATAAGCACTTACACATGTGCATCATAACAGGATCGCAGGAAGAGCAGGTAGCGGTAGAGCCGGACATGGTCGAGGAGTTCCTGCCCGAGGAGCCCGCACAGGAGGTGCAGGCCGAGGAGGACTGAAAGTCCTATGTTTGGTGTTGGTAATTAGTGACAATATCTAGTACTAACCACATAGCAAAGACATGTGTGTAGCTATAATGTGGTTGGTGCAATGACATGGTGAAGCAAGGATCAAGCAATGGTGGTGTGATCAAGTGCTTGCCATGATGGAGCTCGATGAAGGTGCAAAGCCAAATCATGGAGCTCAAGGCAAAGATATATGATAGGGTTTTTTATTTTGCATCCAAGACACCATAGAGGGTGTGGATGGCTTAGGATCGATAGCCATACTATAAAGAGGAGAATTTTCGGGGCTATTGATCACTTAAGTGCCACTAGATGAAGATTTATTTGCATATGCATTTAGATCTAGTGGAGAGATAACTTATCGCCTAAAAAATGATTGTCAAAAAGCTAACACACATGCATATGGTGATGTACACTTGGTGATGTTAGCACATTTGCGAAGGCGGTAGAGTTTGAGCGGTAGAGAGGGGTTTGGGTTCCTCTCTCCCTCCCGCCGAGCTCGCAAGGCGGGATTCAACGCTTTTCGGGAAGTGAAACGCCTATTTTCCACTGAGTCGGAGGCAAAGAAACGGAGACGAACGGAGGTCACAGAGGTGATCGGACGCTGAACCGGACGCGGTCTCGGCGTAACTAGACGTGTCTGGTTAGTGACTGCGTTAGTCTGGCGCGTGGACTAGGGTTTGCAACCAGCTCGTCCGGTCTCTCGTGGAACCAGAGCGTCCGGTCAGGCGCCAGAGGGACAGCGATCGTGAAGGGTCGATCGGATGCGGTGGTGCTTCCGGTCATGATCGACCGGACACGTCAGGTCGTGCGTGGGTGCTTACTGGAAACAACCGGACGCTGGCACTATGGCGTCTGGTTCGTCAAGCGTGCGGGTTCGGTTGTTGACTCACTGGCGCGCGACTGTGCGTGATCGAACGCTGACCGCGTCCGGTCACTCTAGCGCGTGAACGAGTACTTTTAAGTGACCGTTATGATCGAACAAACGAAATTCAAAGTGAGACACATGTCGTTCATCGGGGAGATCACGGTGGAGCGATCGGACGCTGTGCGCGTTCGGTCAGGCCGGGCCAGCGCGTCTGGTCACCCCGTGTGTGACAGTTTCATGAGCCAACGACTATTCTTTCGGGGGCTCCTATAAATACTTGTTGGCCGGCTTCTAGAGGTCTCTCTTGGATATTTTGACTCTCTAACATCCTCTTGAGCTGAGCACATCCTCTCCCACTCATCTTCCTTGCTTGATTGCCTAATCAAAGTGAGATTGAGTGATCTCAAGTGCATTTACTTGTGAGTTTGCATCTAGTTAGCACTTGGGTGTTCATTTGCTATAGGATTCTTGTTTCTCTTGGTGGTTGCCGCCACCTAGATGGCTTGGAGCAGTGGTGGAGGTCCGACACATGTTGGTGATTGTTCGTGGCCGGCTCCGGTGAGCTTGTTGTGAGGGGTTGTTGTGGTTCCCCGACGGAGCGCTAAATTCCAACTCTAGTGGATTGCTCGTGTCGTAACTTCTCACCATTTGGTAGGTTCTTGTGGTGCCTTTTGAGAGGTTTGGTGTGTGATACCGATTAGCCACCGAACCACATGGTGTAGGGAGACACAACGGGGACTAGCGTGCCGGCAAGCACGTGAACCTCGGGATAAATCTTGTGTCTCAATTGTATTTGATCAATTGGATTTCATCCTGGTGATTGGTTACTTCATTGGCTATCTTAGTATTCTCTTTGGTTGGCTCAATCATCGCCCCTCAGTATAACATTCCAAATCCCCTCTTGCACTTACTTTGTTATCTTCTTGTTTATATTGTTGTTGCTCTTGTTTAGTTGCTAGCTTGTGTAGTTCTAGTTGTAGTAGCTTTGTAGCTTTGCTGTTGACGGTCCTTAAGTATCAATTATAACTATCAAATAAATAGAGAAAAGGATCCAAATGAAACCAACACCTAGACTTAGGGTTTTATCTGACAGAATTCCACGAGTTTTGCTGTTTATCTATTTCTGCAGGGGGTTATTAGGAAATACGGAAGAAAGGCCCACATGTCGGATTAATGACGGGATATTAACCGAACACGTAATTATCTTACATCTAGAAGAGTCCAGAAGCCACGAGAACGAACGGGAGGCGTAACGGAGCCGGACACAGGGCGCCCGCCCTGGTCCTTAGGGCGCCCGCCCTAGCCCCGGAGCCAATCAGGCTCCGCCTCGAGGATTATGCTCCACCGACCTAGAGGATCAAGGAAAACCGTCCGTTCAATGTCGGTTTGATCCGACGGCCCAGATTCATCCGAAAGGGCTATATAAGCAAGGCCCCTGCCCCTGGAGGAGAGGCGCCCTCATCTCATACTTCAAACCCTAATTCAGGAGGAGAGCCTCTGATCAAGCCCTAGAGCCACCACATCAACTAGATCTCTAGTTAGCATAGCTACATAGGATTAGAACTAGAAGGAGTCAATCTTCGATTGGTTCCCGGATCTGTCAAGAGGATTCTTGGTAATTCCTCTCTTGTTCTTCAATTGTTCATCATTGTTCTTCAATATTATGAATATGACTTTGTTCTATTTCAATATATTGATTATGACTTTGCTCTACTTGATTATATTTGCAATTATATTGTTCTTAGTTTATCATAGTTATATGCTTGGCTTAGTTAGATTGGAATTATATACATGCCTAGGATCGTATAGCGTTTATCCATGTGTACAGTGGGTGAATGATAATTATTGTGTAGACGTGGTGTCTATACCGTATTTATCTGCGATTGCACCCTATATGCCGGATTGTGGGGTAGTTCGCGATAGTGACAGCTTCGTTGATTCTTATATAGTCCCCCTCTCGTGTATAGGGCAGGCAGAGCAACACTATTACAGGGGAGTGATTGATATGTTCTTCATCTTCCTTGCTATTATTCACTATGCATGGATATAGTCTTTTCTCACCATGATTGCCAAGTATAATTGCACTAACTATGATATGCTAGACTTTATCGTTAATAATAACTTAGGGAATATCTTTGTAGTTCATCCTAATTCCATGCTAATGACTTGCTAGAATATCTGTTGAGGTGCTTATCATTATTATATGTGGCTAGCTGATCAGATTAATTATCTTTGTCACCATTATCACTTTACCTTTACTTAATGTGACATTTATACTTGTATAAAGAGATTGATAAATACTCTCGGTTATACATGCAATGATGTGTACTCAGTTCCATATTCTCATTCCATTATCAACCATGATACTTAGAAATCCCTTCCCAGTGGTAAAAATATAAATAACGATACCTGGAATACTTCCCGGTTAAAATGCTACATCGGTATTAATCTGTGCGCTTGCAGATCCCTTTTATTATTTATCTTGATGAGCAATTGCATATTTCAATACCGCGTCTCTCGTGTCATGCTGGGGATGACAACTTGGCTTAAGTGGCATGAGGGATAGGTTTGGCATTTTTTGGCGCCGTTATCAGAATTAGAAAACTAAGTCTACTTTTGGTAGTGACGTTAAGAATGCCCAACAAGCATTTTTGGCGCCGTTGCCGGGGAAGGTTGATTACTAAGTAGGAATGAATATGGAACTTTGAGTCATCATTTGCATCACTAATCTGATCGAGCTTATCAATTCTCTTATACAGTTTTACCCCTGTATTTTCCATTTTGATTATTTATTGTAGGGTGATGCATGAATAGAAGACATCTTCCAGACAACTTTGTTGACGATCCCGAAGCCTTATTCAGAAGAACAAGAGCAAAGCTCAAGAAGACATCGTCAACACTTCAGCACAAAGCTTCATCCAAATCCGAAGACCGCCGAAGTTTCATCCGGAATTTGTCGACTGAATTCGAAGCCATGGCGAACAAGTCGATCCGCGAGTTCTCAGCTCCCACTACGGACAACATCCGTACTGGACCTGCTGGGGAGATCGACCGCAACTTCGAGCTCAAGCCTGGGCTCATCAACATGGTGCAAGCTAACCAGTTCTGTGGGAAGCCACATGAAGACGCTAGTGCTCATCTTCAACACTTCCTGGAGATCTATAGCACTTTCACCATGGCTGAAGTCCCCAGAGACGCCATACTACTTCGCCTTTTCCCATTCTCACTGTTGGGGAGAGCGAAGCAGTGGTTCTACGCTACAAAGGAGAAGAACACTACGTGGGCACTCTGCTCCACGAACTTTCTAGCCAAATTCTTTCCCATGGGCAAGACCAATGCTCTCCGTGGGAAGATTACAAGTTTTCAGCAACAACATGATAAATCCGTTCTAGAAGCATGGGAGCGCTTCCAAGACTACATCCTAGAATGTCCCCATCATGGAATGGAAAGCTGGCTGTTGATGCAGACATTTTATCATGGGCTCATTAACAGTGCCCGTGAAACCATGGATGCTGCAGCTGGAGGAGCATTCCTATCACTCACCATACCTCAAGCCACAGCTCTTGTGGAGAAGATGGCATCCAACCAAGGTTGGAATGAAGAAAGAACTCAGACACGCAAGAGAGGTGGAGGTATGCACCAGCTCAAGGAGATAGACATGCTGTCTGCCAAGCTAGACCCTACTCATGAAGAAGCTCGATGATCGAGCTGGAGAAAAGAAAGAAGTCATGCACGTCTACGACTCCCACATGACTTGTGAGGAGTGTGGAGGTACTGGACACTCAGGCAATCACTGTCCTGAGTTGCTGGAGGACGTGAACTACATCAACAATAACAACAACTACTACAACCATCCTCAGCAGAATCAAGGTTGGAATCAACAGAGGCCTAACTACTCAGGTAATTACCAAGGTAACAATTCTTTCAATAATAATAATAATTATCCACCTTTGAGAGAGTTAGTGTCCAACCAAGGAAAGCTAATGGATAACCTGTCTAAGAAATTGGCATCTAATGATAAAATACTAGAAAATATAAATAATAGAATGGATAATTTCTCTACTGCCATCAAGAACCAGATTAGCTTTAATAAAATGATTGAATCTCAGTTGAATCAAATAGCTGCTGCTGTTCCTGCTACTAACCCCGGTATACCATCACAACCGGAAGGACTAGAATCTGCAAATCTTGTAGACATGTTTGATGCAGGAGATTACTGGAGTAACCCTATCGTGGAAGTAAGTACTGACCGTCTGCCGGTCAAGAGAGGCGATCCAGGACGCCCCGTCATCCCGATCTCCATCGGCATGCGAGACTTCCCAGAAGCACTCTGTGACTTTGGCTCCAGCGTCAACATCATGCCTAGGGTACTCTATGAAAAACTCTTTTCACAACCATTATTAGAAACAACCATGTGTTTGCAGCTTGCAGATAGGACACTGAGTTTCCCGAGAGGAATATTGAAGAACATCTGTGTCCGAGTTGGTTCCTCGTACGCTCCAGCAGACTTCATAGTGATAGAGACCGGTTCTGATGAGAGGGCTCCCGTCATCCTAGGGAGACCATTCCTGAACACCGCGGGAGCTGTCATCTATGCTAGTGCTGCCAAGATCAGTTTCTACATCAAGGGGAGGAAGGAAACGTTTTCCTTCAAGAACAAGACCGCACAAATCCCAGAGCAACCTCAATATGAACCAAGGAAGAGGACCAACAGGAGGAACAAGAGCAAGAAGCAAGTATGGACCGAGACAGCTAAGATGGTCACTGCCGTGCACAAAGGTCAAGATCGCCAACTCAAGTCACCGTTCTTGCCTAAGAAGGACGACCTAGGTATGCCAAGCATTTATTGCTCCATTAATGGGTCCCACTTCTACAAGACACTTTGCGACACTGGGTCGGGCGTCAACATAATGGCCAAGGTCACCTATGAACTTCTGTTCGGAACCATGCCCTTAAACCCAACATATATTCAGCTCCAGATGGCAGATCAGACATTCCGACAGGTCGAAGGTACAGTAACTGACGTCCCTGTCAAGATAGACGATCACTTTGTCCATACAGACTTTCAGGTTATTGACATGGGAGAAGATGAATACGATCCACCCATCATCCTTGGAAGACCATTCCTTAGTACTGTCAAAGCAATCATTTACATTGGAACTGGAGAAGTCCACATGCACTTCCCCTCTGAGAAGGTACGTCTTTACTTTACTGACCCTAACTATGTATTTGAAGAATCCAAGCAGGTCAGGACAAGAAGAAGGCGGCGTAACCACAATCAGAAGCAACAGGTCATCAAGGACGGATGGGCAGATTATGAAGGAGAAGTGGTAAGATCTGAAGACATACCACTCAACCAACACTGTCCTGAGGAGACCAAAGCACCGAGACAGGTATGGAAAGAAAAGACAGTTGTACATGAAGAGGAGGCGCCGCCAGAACCACCGACTACGCCATCCACCAAGTCCCAGGACGACTGAACGAATAAGAGTCCCGTTCGGAGGACTTAAAAACACCGAACGCCTTGCCAAGAGGTAACTTGGTAGTTATCCTTTCCTTTTAATTATTTACTTTATCTTAAATAGTTTGCTTAGTTAATCATATTCATACTATCTTAAAAAGAAAATAAAAATGTTAAAAAATCCTAAAGCCCCATGTGAGTATGCGAGTGGCATAAAACCCATAAGTACATTCACTGTGGTGGCATAAAAAAATATATATATATATAATAAATACATAAATATTTTCTTCTGCTTTATAAAAGAAAAAAAAACAACATAAAAAAATCAAGGAGGCTCAGCATGATAAAGGCTAGATATTTATGCTAACACTTAATCAGTTCCACAAAGCTTTGTTGTCTATTTGAGCTTCACAGAATTCAAGGAGACTAGCAGACAGAGGACATTCTAATCGCTGTCAGGGTGCTGCCGACTTTCAAATACATCTCCGCCATCTGCTAGCTACATCAGAAGAGATTATGTCAAGATCCAGCTTGGGGGAGAGCACCTCCATTATCTTGCTAAGTATTTCTATCTTTATCTTTATATTTATATATACTTCTACCCTATAAAAATAAAAATA
>CM039587.1:35482547-35725150 GCA_022457205.1 Saccharum spontaneum
AGATTTTTATTCTCAACTATTAGTGTGGAGTCAAAAGTGAAACCGCCACTACTAGATGAGGATGATGTAGATGAGCTACATGAAGGGTTAGTGGGAGCAACAATAATAGGCTTATGACAAGATTCATCAATTATATCACATGATATGTCTATGTTGCAAGTTTTAGCCTTCTCAACATTAGTTGGCATGTTTTCATATTTTTCAATTAGAGAGGAATGAACTTCTTCAAGCTTAGTGTGAGACTTTTGAAGCTTCTTATGGTCTACCTTTAGACTCTCATAAGAAGCTCTAAGCTCATCAAGTTCTTGCATAAGGTTTTTCTTTTTCTTAAGCAAGCCCTTGCACTCCTTTCTAGATTCTTTAAAATATTGAGTGCAATCTTCTAGCATAGTGATTAGTTCATCTTTCGTGAATTCTTCTTCATCACTATCACCATCATTATCATGATCACTCTCATCGTCGGATGATACCTTAGCGGCCTTAGCCATGAAGCACGATGGAGTGTCGAAGAGGGAGACCTTCTCTTGGATGACAATGTTGCATGTCCTTTCTTCTTGCTCTTGTTGTCATCCTCATCATCACTTGAGGAATCATCACTATCCCATGTAGCAACATGAGAGTCTTTCTTCTTTTTATGAGAGCTCTCCTTTTCTTACTTCTTCTTTTGCTTCTTCCTCTCCTTCTTGATAGCATCTTCATCATCACTATCATAAGGACACTTTGCAATGAGATAGTCCTTGCTATGGTATCTAAAACATTTTATAGTATGCTCATTCTTCTTGGATGAGTTCTTCCTCCTTACATGAAAGCCCTTCTTCATGAATTTTTCAAATTGCTTGACAAAAAGAGTCATCTTCTCATCAATGTCATCACTATCACAAGAGCTTGAGTCTTCATCACTTGATGATTCAATCTTGGATTTGCCCTTGGATGTGGTGGCTTTGAATGCCACACTTTTCTTCTTCTCATCATCCTTCTTCTCACTTTCCTTCTTCTTTTTGACCAACTCCTCTTTCTCATCATCAGAATATACGAATCATCGGTCATTACTTCTTGGAATACTTGTTGAGGAGTTGAATCCTTCAATGTAGTCCCCACTAGCACGGTGATCAATGTATCAAATCTCTTGGGCAAGCTTCTCAAGAACTTCATAGAGAATTGGTTGTCCTTGACCTCCTCACTAAGTACCTTGAGCTCATTTACAATGACTTGCAATCTATGAAACATTTTCGGTACACTCTCATCTTCTTGCATCTTAAAACTAGAAAACTTTTCTTGCAAGATATATGCTTTAGCGGTTTTTGTGCCTTCGGTGCCCTCAAATGTTTCTTCTAGCTTGGCCCAAGCATCATGTGCAACTTCTATGTTCTTCACTTGCTCAAATGTCTTGTCATCTAATGCCTCATGAAGAGCACTAATGGCAATGTCATTGCATTGAAGCTTCTTCTCTTCCATCGGTGTAGGTGCTTCCGGATTAGCAACCTCAAATTTTGTTTCAGTGACCTTCCACAGTTTCCAACAGTAATAAGCAATATCATCAAGTCTCACTAGGGATGACAATTTCCGTCGATTGAGATCAGAAAAATAGGGATGACAATTTCCCTCGAGATAAAAGAAGTAGCACGAACTAGTGACTAAGATGATGAGTGTTATACGGCGGTGGACGTGAGCTCGACCTTCCGGCCGCCGTCGACGAACCGGTTCCAGTACCAGTGGTTGGCCCAGATCCGATCCATCTCCTCGATCGGGATCCCCTTGGTCTCCGGCAGGAAGAAGTAGACGAAGAGCGTCATGGCGATCTCCCAGGCGCCGAAGAAGTAGAAGAGGCCGAACTTGAGGTGGCAGAGCAGCATGAGGAAGATCTGCGCGATGACAAAGGTGAAGATCATGTTGAAGACGACCACCGCGCTCTGCGCCGCCGACCGGATCTCCAGCGGGAAGATCTCGCTGGGCACCAGCCACCCCAGCGGCCCCCACGACCAGGCGAACGCCGACACGAACACGCAGATGCAGAACACCACCCCGATCGCGTACGACCGCGAGATCACCGCCACGCCCGTCGTCCCGAACTTGACGGCGATCAGCGTCCCAAGCACGAACTGCATGCAGCCATGGATTGCATTGCACCGCATGTTTGTTGTTATCA
Source organism: Saccharum spontaneum (assembly GCA_022457205.1). NCBI lineage: Eukaryota > Viridiplantae > Streptophyta > Magnoliopsida > Poales > Poaceae > Saccharum > Saccharum spontaneum. The sequence goes on from CM039587.1 coordinate 35,484,694, forward strand.
TCAATTGCAATTGCCAAAGTTAAGTTTTCGACAGGAAAATAAAGAATGTTGGCTGTGGATTCTGTTGTGTTATTGTGTACCTGGGCAAGGATCATTTGGATGCCGCCCTGAAGGAGCAGCTTGCGGCGGCCGAGTCGGTCGACGGTGGCGATGGAGACGAAGGTGGCAAACATGTTGACGAGGCCCGTGATGACGGCGGACATGAGCGAGGCGGTGCCGCCGAAGCCGATGGTCTTGAAGAGCACGGGGGCGTAGAACATGACGACGTTGATCCCCGTGAGCTGCTGCAGCGTCGGGATGAGGAGCGCCATCACCAGCTGCGGCCGGTACCGGCGCTGCAGGAGCGTCCGCCACGGGTTCTCGATGGCCCTTGTGGCCTTGCTGGCCGCCAGGAGGTCGTCGAACTCCAGCGAGACGTCGTCGGTGCCGCGGATGCGCCGGAGCATGGCGCGTGCGCTCTCCACCTTGCCCCGGGCGACCAGGGAGTTGGGCGTGTCCGGGAGGAAGATGGAGCCGCCGACCATGATGACGGCCGGGACGGCGGCCAGGCCGAGGCCGATGCGCCAGCCCCAGCCGCCGGCGATCTTGGCCGTGAAGTAGTTGATGAGGTTGGCGATGAGGATGCCGATGGTGATCATGAGCTGGAAGCTGATGTTGAGCATGCCGCGCATCTTCGCCGGCGCCATCTCTGACAGGTACAGCGGCACGGACTGCACACACGGGAACCCATGAATACATGGTTTTCATACATATCAAACATTTTGATTGAAATTACTAATCGATCCAGTTTTTCCGATCCCTCTATCTGCAAAATATCGGACCGCGATCGATCTTATATCCTGTTGACGTGTACACATGGACTAAACCGTTACAGATGCATGAGTGCATGCACGTAATAACTAAATACTAGAATTATCACGTGCAAAAAATAAAGGAGATCTCTAACTCTAAGATTAAAATTAAGGGCGGTCACTCACCTGATTGCTGAACCCGACGCCGATGCCGAGGAAGATCCTGCCGATGATGAGCATGGCGACGTTCTGGGCGAGGCCGTTGAGGACGGCGCCGACGAGGAAGATGACGCCGCCGCCGAGCATGGACACCCTGCGGCCGCACCTGCTGGTGATGTAGCCGGCGAAGAGGGAGGCGACGAGCGCGGCGAGGTAGAGCGAGGAGGTGAAGAGCGTCAGCAGCACGCTGTCGAACTTGCAGTACTGGTTGGTCTCCACCACCTCCTGCTCCTTGGCGTACACCGACGGGAAGAATTGCTTCAGGAACGGATCCATGGACGTCACACCGCCTGCACGCATGCAATGCAATTTGTTCGTCGATCATCGACGATGAATGGTGGACTGGACTGGACGACGGGGATGAGCAGATCGATTATTACGTACCTGAGATGCCAATGTCGTATCCGAAGATGAGGCCGCCGGAGGAGGCGACGAGGCAGGCGACGAAGACGAACACCGTCATCTTCCCCGGATATTGCTTGCCCTTCTCGGTGAAGCTGCCGCCCTCCATGATCGAATCAGCCGAGAGAATCGGATCGGAAGAAAAAGAGAGTAGAAGTGGAGCGAAGGGATCGAGTAGGAATTTATAGAGATTTGTTAAGAAGAGTTACTACGAGATATATATAGCTGTAGAGATCGAGCCTTATCCCGTCTTATCCAATTATAATCGTAGTAAGTAAACCGGCCATATCCATCAAAGGGTACTGCTGCGTGTATGCCGCACGTACATATCCAAGTCAGCTGGCCATTCGATCACCGGCCCCGAGAAGTCTGGGCGATTGGCGGGCTTCGGCTCGATACGTGCAGTTCCAACTATTTATCGATCACTGATGGCCCCTCTAAAATATACTCATGACCCATCTAAAATATTTCGGAAATACTATTTGTAGGACGTCTGGTCATCGGGACACTTTGCATTGGTGGACCTCGACGCCGACTGAACGGCCCAACAATGCTACTCGCCTGGACGCCATCTCATGTTGCTTAATAAAAAAAAAACTTCACTCTTCACTTTCCTCTCGAATCGCCGCCGCTCGCGCACCCATTATCGAACCCACTTTGGAATCATCGTCATGCTCCACCGCGCCCGGCCGACCACCATCCTTTCTCTCCACCGCGCCCGAACGCTGCCGCCCATCTTCCTCCCTCTCCACCGCGCTCTCATCGTCCGTCGTGCGGCTTCCGTTCTGTATCGCACCCCCCGTAGCTTCTATCCCTTTCCGGCGGCGGCTTGTGTCAGGAGCGGCGACCACTAGGCCTTTCCCCGGCCCTCTTTCTCTCCACAGGAGTGACCCGCCGTAGTCTTCTCCACCGGAACGACGATCTCCGTGCTACCTGCGAGCTCTACACCGGTGAACTCCATATACTGACGATCCTCCATCTCCCAAGCAGCAAGGAGATGTTGCACTAAAAAATTGCATGTTGCAAATGTATGTTTTAAGTGTTTAAGACGTTTCAGATGTATGTTGCAAGTGTTTTATATGGATGTTACAAAAGTAGATCGGGATGTTGCATATGTTGCAATGGTTGTACATGTATGTTGCAAACGTCAATTCCTAATGTTTCATTTGTTTTTTCAGACGTATGTTGCAAGTGTTTTTTTGGATGTTGCATATATTTTACACATATGTTTTTTTTGAGAAAAAATTTTACACATATATTGCAAGTGTTTTTAATTATTTGGATGTTGCATATGTTTTGAAATGTCTTTTTTGAAGTATTTTTATGTGTGTTTTGCAAGTGTTTCAGACGTATGTTTCAAGTGTTTCATTTGTCTTCAGACGCATGTTGCAAATGTTTCATCTGAATGTTTTAAATGTAGATCGGGTGTTGCATGTGTCGCAATGTGACTCACTTGTCACAACCGCCTACTGCAGCTGCTTGGGCATCGTGCATGCGTGCGGGAAACGGAGGGATGGAGCGGTGCGCGATAGTGCGGAAAGCGGAGGGATGGAGCGGTGCGTGACGGTGCGGGAAGCAGAGGGGGAAGCACGGGGAGCGACACGGACGGTCCCTGCCTGGCGTGGGCGTGCAGCAGCCGCAGGTGTCCGGATGCGGGCTTCCGTTCGGACGTCCGAACGCCAGTACTGCTCAAAATATTTATATGATGTGAAGCTACGGAAAAAAATAATCCAATAAAATAATACTAAAAGACACTTGATGCAGTGCGTGGTTTAGTCTTAATTCCTTGTGAACGGTGAGTATACTTCATTTTGTTCCTCGTTTGCTTGACTAAAGAATGGTTCGATTGTACTCGTAAATCGTAATACTTGACACTGCACGCGGATGAATAGTTGATAGCTTGCTGATATTTTCATTATTGATATTGTTATATCTGTTTACCTAGCTTTCGCGTGTTCTTTATGCTGCCAACACTCAGGTTGTTGGAGCACGGGAAAACAACCGAGCTCCGACCAAAATGAATCGTGTGTTCAACGGGGACGTAACACTTGAATTAAGAAACACAAGATACGAAGCAACGGCGAGATGTCCAAGGCCTAAAACATATGGAGCCCAAATTACATCAATCTATCCAATAGATTACAGTGAAGAGATCATTGTACATATAGCAATATGACATTGCAAATATAGTAAAAAGACATTATAAATGCAATCATATCTGTTATATAAAGCCAAGAGAACAAAAACCACAATGGTGCGCAATATAGAGCTAAATTAGACCTTTTGAACCACATAAACAACATTAAGACCAATTGCTCAGAGCATCCATATGAACATGTACTAGTGGACAGATGTTCCAATTTACAATTAGGACCAGTTGTTCCAATTTATATTTTCAAGGATTGCAGATGCCAAAAACATATACCACATTTTTCAAAAATAAACTTATTCTACAAATAATTTCTATGGATTGGAAATCTCAGAGAAATATTTGCTAAATTGTTCAGGAAAAAAATGCAAATAGTTTCTATGGATTGCAGATCTCAGAGAAACATATGCTAAATTGTTCAAAATAAATTGTAAATTATTTTTATGGATTGCAGGTCTCAGAGATATATATCAAATTATTTAGAAAAAAAATTACATTTTTTTATGGATTGCAAATCTCAGACAAATATATGCCAAATTGTTTATAAAAAAATTACCATTAGGATCAATTACTGTTTGGTGACGATTATTATTTACTACTCTGGATGTTGTTTTGTTTTGCATCCCTGCACGCACTGGATATAAAAATATTTGTTAAAAGAAGAAGATTGCTAAACAACAATCCGTTGTTTTGTTTGCTGGCAACACGCGATCTTTCAAAAAAAAACACGCGATTTTCTAGCTGCTGGATTTCACAAAATCCTGCCTAGCTGCAGAGGTAAAGGGCCCACTCGCGAGCTATGATGGGCTCTTTACACGTCCAGGACGCTTCTTTGTTGATGGGCTAACTCGTGTCGCAAATGGAGCCCGCTGCCCGCCGTACAGCGCAAAAACCCAACCCAGCTTTGTGCAACGGAAAAACGGAACGGGCCCTTTCTTCGTCACCGCACTTGCAGGGTCCCGCTGCCACCTCAGGTGCTGCGCTCGCAGCCGAGGCGGCCGCCACCCGCCGTGACGGCGATCTCGTGCAGAAGCTGCCCAAATTCGTTGAGCTTGATTCCACATTCCACCGCCGGTTTGGAAGCCTCACGTATTTCCCTAGACCCTAGCGCCGCTATTTGCGCCACCATGCTACATCTCTACGGCTAAACCGCTGGACGCCCTTGCTCGCTCGCCGGCGTCTCTGCTCCTCGCTCGATTCATTTGAGATTCCTCCTTTTCCTTCGAGGTAATAATCCTTGTCGCCTGCTTTCCACTAATTTTTCGCTTTGCAGAATCTCGAGTATAAATTATGGTCAACCCCGTGTCCATCCGTTCACATTTTGCAAATATATCATACAAGTAGCTGGGATGGAATAAAAGTGACATAATTGGCCACCTTATATAGGACTCTCCTGCAGTGTTCTCCATCTAGTGCTGAATTACTGACTCAACGACTCACTGATTATTCAAGCAGCGTATGTTGATTTCCCCTTACTGCTGCACTGGGGAAGAGGCAGACTGCACTACAGAATAAGAAGGCTGGACTTATCAGTGCAAGAACAGAATAATGAAAGGAAAAGGCGTTTTTTCTTTGAATTATTAAGTTACAACTCAAGTCCAATCCGATGCGTCGCAAATAACTGTATGTCTGTATTACATGGTGATGACTGACTCTTATTCATAAGCCAGGTCCTGATACAGTGGGAAGTCCATATTATGCTAGTACTATCCATTACTATGCAGCCCCAGAATAACTAATTTTTTCTCTCAATTATTCATTAATTAATACTGTAATAGTAGCGTAATAGGTCAATGTTTTATGGCCCCTCGTGACTTTCAGATGAGACAAAAGGCTTTGGGGGCATCTGTAGATTCTCCAATCTTCCTGTTAGCATGTTTACAACCTTTGTCATCGATGGTCGGTTTCTTGGGTTCCATTGAATGCACCACAGTGCCACAATGGCCAGCTGTCTCACCTTTTCGTTCTCTTCTCCTGTCATTTCCCTAGAAAGTACCAAGTCCTGCCCAGTGATTACTCTCTCAAAGATCCACTCTGGGAGGTAAACTTCATTTTGGCTATCAACACTTGGGTCTGAGTTCCTCCTTCCACTTACCATTTCTAACACCAGCATGCCAAAACTGTAAACATCCGACTTGTAGGATACCCCACCAAAATTCCGAGAGTATAACTCTGGTGCAATATATCCCATAGTGCCTCTTGCTGCTGTCAAGGTAACGATGCTTTGATCTCTTGCACACAGTTTTGCTAGGCCAAAGTCTGAGATCTTTGGATTGAAGTTGAAGTCTAGCAAGATGTTGTGAGGCTTGATGTCAAAGTGGAGGATGCGTTTATTGCATCCTTGATGTAGGTATTCCATTCCTCGGGCAATACCTAAAGCAATATCTACCATTTTCTTTGGCACTAGTAGGTCCTGGGAACTACTAGAATCACGTGAGAATATATATTTTTCCAGTGACTCATTAGGCATGTATTCATAAATAAGGGCACGCCTTGTTCCTTCAGAGCAAAAACCTAGGAGACGCACAATATTTGCATGGTGTATTAGTCCTATGGTTGCAACTTCATTGATGAATTCTTCTCCCTCTCCTGTAGAGTTCTCTAACATTTTGACTGCCACAGGCACTCCATTTGGTAGCTCGCCTTTGTATACACTCCCAAATCCACCCTGACCTACTTTTTCCTTAAATCGCCTTGTTATCTTCTTAACTTCAGAGAAACTATACCTTGTGGGTTTTGAGGTGCCATATGTCTTGAGAAACATTTCGACCTTCAAGTGTATCTCCTCATTATATCTTGTCTTAAGTGAAAGATAGAGTCCAGTGGCCACCATCAACAAAAGAACCACTATTGTGGCCACCGATGATGTAGCTGGCAAGCAGAGAACAGGAAATCATTATACTGTCTGGATAAGAAGGCACCACTTGGTGTTGTAATGGGTATGACATAATGTTAAGAGCCATAGTCTAGAAAGATAAGAATTTTTGTGTAATAGATATCCTTTTTCATTTTGGATACAAGGAATGTTTGATTAGCAGCAGTACCTGCAATTACTTTGACGTGTGAACCTGCAAACACCAAAGAAGAAAATAAGTCTCTATTGATGGTTTAGTATGAAATGGTGATTTGTTGAGAAAGAAAAGGTAAGATTCAATATTTTAGTAAAATTAGCTGCATGATGTGACCCCGCCCCAATGTTTACAAGAAAAATTCTTCTTTTTTTTAAGAATGTATATACTGTATTTGCATGAATATAATGTAAAAGAGTAATGGTCCTTACATATTTTTAAACATGTTTGATCACAAGCAAGGTTCCTTAAGAGAAAATGCAAATATCAGAGGCAAGTTTGTGGTGCCATCTCTGGTGATTAACCAGGCTACAGTCCCTACTCCCTAGTAGTGTGTCATTTTGCCCCAGTCAACTGTACGCTGCAGTCTCTGAGTCCCAACCTCTTAGAACTACCTGGTTTTCTACCGACAACCAATTCCACATTAGTGTTTGTTCATTCGCTTTATGTAGTGTTCTCTTTCTTCTCTAATAGGCGGTTCTATCTTGTAAGCATTACTACTTTGTACTCTCTTTGTATTCACTTTCAGCAGTATTGTACATCAATCTGTTTCCTGTTTTTCACTTCTTAAGTGTTTTTGTCTATTTTCTTTCTTCAGACAAATTAGCCTACAAATTTATTTCCCTTTTTCAGGAGCACACATAATTGACTTTTGCAGCTACTTTGGTTGCAGGCTCTACTAATGCTTTTATAGCATACGGACAAGGAAGGGTTTCTTGCTAGGACCTAGGACGATGCAACCTTAATAATCTCAATGCCAAGATGGTAAAGAAAAGCTGATACACCCAAACAATCCTAGCTCAGTTGCCAAGTAACTTGTGTTCTGAGTCCCAGCCTAAATAAATTTCATTTATCTGGTAATGTCAAAAGTAAATATGTTGCATTGTAGAAGTTGCTTTGCTTTTAATTTGTCTTAGTTGTGCATTTTGTGATCCTTACGAAAATGCTCAGTTGTAGTGCAGTAAATTTTGCATGTAAAAGTTTTGGTCACCAATTGCTTAAAAGTGATCATGTGAATTGCCATTATCCTTCACTTCAAGAAAAAAAAGCCGTTATCCTCTATCAAGTGGTCATCTGTATTTGAAACTGCATTGTCATAATTATCACGTAGAATTCATAACAACAGTGTTCTGTATTTATTTTACCTTCAGATGTACCAATTTAGTTCCTTATCTACCTTTTCCCATAATTAATTGAAGCATCATTTTCTGGGTATTTTTGGTAGTAGTGCCCAACTTTCTATATGTGCTGTAGGTCTGGGCTGTTCAAATGCTTGAAAAAATGGGTCTGACTACTGCTGATCAAGTGGATGTTTATAATTTATCTCTTTTGTGATTATGATTAGATTGGTTGGCCTTAGTTTGCTTGGGTAAGCCTTCCCAACAAAATGAGCTGCAGTACTACTTTGCAAAATAAGCTGACAATTATCTATGAAATTTCAAAGAATCACATAGTAGTATCTGAGTAGACTGTAGATGTAAATGAATAATTTGTAATGTCAGATATGATAGAAACAAGTGGCTGTATGGTTTTGCCCAGTTAGAGATAATACCGTGATTGATGCAGAAGGTTTGATTCCTGTCTGGGCTGAACCTACTGCGTTCATTGGAGGAGTTGCTTTGCTTTTATCTTAGTTATGCATTTTGTGACACTTAGAAAATGCTTAACATTACTACATTAGTACAGTAGCTTTTAAGTTTTGGTCACCAATTGTTTAAAGGAGAATAGGTGATCATGCAATTGCCATTATCCTTTTTTTCTCGAAAACACAGGAGTACTGCACATCGTTATATTAAGAAGAGAAAAGGGCAAGAGCCCAAACAACCCCACAAACACCACACGCACTCACGCCCCACCAGTTAAAGAAGTTACATTCTCGCCCGGAAAAAATCACACAAGGCGACCAAAACTGAACTGAACACTCTAACTACCGGGGAGGAGGGCAGTCAAGAATGAGAGCCCTCGAGCCCCTGCCATAGACCACAAACAGCGCTCCTCGCCGGCTAAGAATGAGAGCCCTCGAGCCTCTACCATTATCCTCTATCTAGTCATTTGTATTTGAAACTGCATTACCATAATTATGAAATAAATTGTTAACAATATTGTTCTGTATTTATTTTACATTCGGCCTTAACAATTTAATTCCTTATTTATATCCCTTTTCCCTTACTTATTTGAAGCATTGTTTTATGGGTATTTTGGTACTAGTGCCCAACTTTCTGTATATACTGAAGGCCAAGCCTGTTAAAGTGCTTGTAAAAATGGGTCTGACTACTTCTATATTATGTTGATGTTTAGAATTTATCGGTTTTTGCGATTTTGATCAGATTGGTTGGCCTTAGTTTGCTTGGCGCGGCTTCCCAATAAAAATGAGGCTCAATACTACTTTGCAAGATGTAGGCTGACAATTATCTATGAAGTTTCAAAGAATCGGGTCAACCTACAGTGTCCCCCAAAATTTGTAAGGACTTGTAATGTATGATAGGATCGGACCAGTTAGAGATAATACCTTGATTCATGCAGATGGTTTGATTCCTGTCTGGGCTGAACCCACAGCGTCCCCCACCTTGTTCACACCGTGTGCAGTTGTATGTGGCATGACCCTCATCATAATCATACCAAGGGATCGTTGCCGACCCTGAGAAATCGAGTGTTGTTTCTGCTTGCTCCTTGAACGTTGAACCGCCAGTGGGAGTGCTCATCAGAAAGTAGGTATCAGGCACAACCTTGCAATCTAATGGAAGCACAGACATGGATGCAGAATCATCCACCAAATAGGAGAACTGGGACGCGCTGCTAAGGCACGAGATTGGGCCGAAGATGTAATTAGCAGCAAGATTACTTGGTGTGAACTCTCTTAAGCAGCTTACTATCGTTGCATATCCAGAATCGCATAGCAGTAGTGAGCAGGGGTCCTGGTCCTCACATTTGATAATGCTGCGAGGGAGGGACACGGACATGAGCTTCTGCTTGCAGGAGGAAGACGAGTTGTCCACACGCGGGGCGAGCGTGAGGATACCATGCCTGTAATCTATGGCGGTCACTTTGTACTGGGTAACGGCTGTTGGGAGAACCAGAATGGTGTCGTCGCCAGAGCATCCTAGCTTCAGGCATGGTGCTCCGCATAATGAGGAGATATTGCTGGATTCGAGTCGGAAAGGGTACCTGATCTCCGGACCATGTTTGCTGCACCGAGATGGTGGGCAGTTGCTGAAGAAGTCGGCATCATCCCAAGCCATGGCCCTGTACACTCCATCTATGAGAAGACACAGCAGCAGGGCTATTGCAAGAAATTCAGTCATCTCTCTCTCTCTCTCTCTGTTTCTTTTTTCAGCAGAGCTATGAAACAAGAGCAGGCGGAAGAGGATCGGAGGAAGTTGTGGAGTAGTGTTATTAATTGTGTTTATGTCGATGTGGAGCGGAGGACGTCCAACTCAAACTCATAACTGTAGTAACTGAGAGAAGGAAGAAGAGGTTGAGGAGGTGGAAGCAAATAAGATGCTCGAAGTTTCCATGAAACTTCCGTGTGCTCAAGTTGACTTAGAGTCAACGCTGCTCAGCCCTGTCGTTGTTGAAGACTTGGAAAGAAGAAGTTTTGTCCAAGTCAAAAGGCATCTCAAATCATGCCGGGCCTGCTGTGCTTAAATAACTAACTAAAGCTTTTTCTTGACTTTATTTCCGTGACTGGAGATCACAGCTGGTGGGCGAACCAGGGCATTGCTAGTTTCATGCTCTGGCGTGTCATATTCAAAAAAGACGGATGGCTTCGTGAAACATTAGCTGGCTATTTGGCGTGTCAGATTCTTTGCCATTCAGAAAATTGTCATCATCCTCTGGTCATCCTCATTATTATCGTTCTAGATATGAAAGGGTACCTGATCTCTGGACCATGTTTGCTGAACAGACATAGCGGACACAGCAGCAGAGCTATGATAAGAAATCCATTCAAGCTTCCATATCAATAATAACTGAGAAAAAGAGGAAGACGAGGAAGTTTTTAAATAAGTCTGTATAGTTAAATTAGGTATGGCTGAGAAATTCCAAGTTTCCATGAAACTTCCTGCTGTGCTCAAGTAAACGCAAAGTCAATAAGTGGAAAGAAGACAAGTCAAAAAGTGCGGTGATGCATGTTATTTGACCTAGAGTATTCGGTCCAAGTCAATAACGCATCCCAGTCATGTCAGGCCTGCTGTTCTCAAATAACTAAGCGTCCTTCTCAGCCTGTCCATAACCAGCATCCTAGCTAGCATTCCTGCATCTAGAAATCTCTCATGGCGAACTCATGTGCAGCTGCAGCATTTCTTCATCCTTCTGCATCCTGGCAAGCTTTGCTTGTCTTTATTTCTGTGACTGCAGTTCGTGCTGCAGATGCTGGGGGAGGTCCGTGTCCTCCTTTCTCCTGTGGTGATCTTCACAACATCTCGCCCCCTTTCCGTAGGCCAGGTGACCCACCTGAGTGCGGTGTACAAGCATACGAGCTGGCCTGTAGCCGCAGCAAGGCTACCATTCGCATCAACACGGGGACATATTTTGTCACAAGCATCAACTACACCGATCAGTCTCCTTACCTTGATTCTAGGGGTTCCTTCTGGGTTGTGGACGCCAACTTGGACATGCACAGCAGTTGCCCTCTTCCTCGTTCGGATCAGTTTCCTTACTTTGATTTTTTGGGTTCTTCCTCGAGAAATGGTTTGCATTTCCATTCCGATTTAGCCATTAATCATGAAGATTACTGGGCATGCTTCATTAATTGTTCACAATCAATAACAAATAGTAGTTGGTACAAGCCAGTCAATTGCCTGAGTGCAAACAATTCCTTTGTTTATGTCATGGTTAGTAATTATTATCCCGGTGGTTGTATAGTCAGCTCTCTTGAACCTTCTTGTGGATACTTGGCCATGATCCCCTTTGGTACTATCGCATACCCAGACTTAGAGAATGCCAGTTATACAGATATCATGGAATACGTAAGGAAGGGATTTTCTGTTGGATTTCCTGAGGATTATTATTCAGGCAGGAATGCTTCTTGGATATTCAAAACATGCCGAAATAATTCAACCAGGTGAGTCTGTGTGCCACATCGAGTATGAAACCGATTATCTTGTCATCCTGTTTCCTTTGGAATTTGTTTCATATAATTATCCAAACTGTATGCTTCTTTCTCTAATTCCTTTATTTACAACGGTGTCTTGCAGTTATTTCCATGAGCAATTATTTGGCACAAGCATCCTGAAATGGATTCGTGCTTTCTTCTGGAGTGAATCACATTTCGCACAATGTGTAAACTCTTATGATACCCCAAATCATATGTTCCAGAGGGTTGTGATAGCCATAGTATCTGCTATAAGTGTGGCCAAGTTACTTTTCGGTACGTGGGATACGGCGTGCCTTCTTTCAAATCATATTAGCTATGGTTTTCAACCGACTTATGTCGTCTAACTTCATATATTTTCAACTTGTTTGGGTAGTATTATGCAGGCTTGTACTCCCTGCACTGGTAGTATTCACATTCCTTGCCTACAAGTACTGGAAAACGAGGATAACGATTGATGCGGTCGAGAAGTTCCTCCAGATGCAACAAATGCTTGGTCCGATGAGGTTTGCCTACACGGACATCACTGCCATCACTAGCCATTTTAGAGACAAGCTGGGTCAGGGAGGATATGGCTCCGTGTACAAAGGTGTGCTACTCCCAGGCAATGTGCACGTAGCCATCAAGATGTTGGGTAACTCCAACTGCAACGGGGACGAGTTCATCAGTGAGGTCTCCACCATCGGTAGGATCCACCACATCAACGTGGTTCGTCTTGTGGGATTCTGTGCAGAGGAAATGAGAAGGGCACTGGTCTATGAGTACATGTCCAATGGTTCTCTTGACAAGTACATATTCTCGGCCGAGAGAAGTTTCTCTTGGGATAAGCTTAATGGGATTGCTTTGGGCATTGCAAGGGGAATCAACTACCTGCATCTGGGTTGTGATATGCAGATCCTTCACTTTGACATTAAGCCACACAACATCCTCCTCGACAGCAACTTTGTCCCTAAAGTTGCAGACTTTGGCCTCGCCAAGTTGTACCCGAGAGACAAGAGCTTTGTGCCAGCGAGCGCCATGCGGGGAACTATTGGGTACATAGCTCCTGAAATGGTATCTCGTAGCTTTGGTGCCATATCAAGCAAATCTGATGTTTATAGCTTTGGTATGCTACTGCTAGAGATGGCGGGAGGGCGAAGGAACGCAGACCAAAATGCAGCCAACTCAAGTCAAGCATACTACCCGGCCTGGGTATATGATCGTCTAGCCGCACAAGAAGTTGGTGAGATATCCGTTGCGTCTGACATGCATGAGTTGGAGAGGAAACTGTGCATCGTTGGGCTAAGGTGCATTCAGATGAAGCCACAAGATCGTCCGACCATGAGTGAGGTCATAGAGATGCTCGAGTGTGGCACCGATGGCCTGCAAATGCCTTCTAGGCCATTCTTCTGTGATAATGATCATAATATGCCTGCTGCAGATTCTTACCATTTCTCATCGGAGCTTACTGAAATCTCTGAGGAAGATGAGTGAAGAAATATTTACACGTCTTTGCATTGTGGTATGGTGCTGGTAGTATGATAATAAGGTGACCAGAGTATTAGCTTGTGAAACCTGAAATGGACCGTTAAGTTTTATGGTACATGAGTTTCTGATTCCTGTAAACATTTATGTGGTGAAAACATGTATGTATAACTTAAGATGGAGATTAGCAACTATTATAATCATGCTGGGATGTAATATTTTTTTCCTGAAAGCAAGATATGCATCACTAGACGGCAGACACTGCAAATGTATTTCCCTTGGGATGGATACCGGAAAATGCAAGGCATCAGTTTCTGCCTGGTTTCTGGTCGGTATAGTGAGTGTGAGTCATCCCTCCTCGGGCACTACTCTGCCTCTCGCTGCGCCGGCGGCTCCTGCACCTCGTGCCCTCGCCCTCGGCTTGCCCTCGTCCTCTCCCTCTGTTGAGGTGCGGTGGTGGCGCTAGATACACATACAGGTGAGATTCGAGACGGTGCAGGGCTCCACAATTGGCCTGCGACACGTGGCACGGCCGGCCCGTTGACTATTTTCACGGCGTCGAAGAATTCACTATTCTCTGTTCTGGACTTGAACCAAGCAGTTTCTTGCAGGTCTTCTGTCCGCTCTGCACTCCAAGTTTTTGACGAGAAGAAGATGGATTTTTGGACAAGTTTATGTTCGTTCACGCACGGGCACAAGGAGAGAGTTCTTGTCGGACATGGAGTCCAAACTTGGGCCGATCCGCGCACCATATATAAATATGTAAAGAAAAGAGTATATACATGTTTGTTCAATCGATCGATGCGACGCGATACCTCAAGGCCAAGTCTTCCATCCATCTTCGTTGTCCATGGATGTTGTGTGCGACACGCTGAAGGTGGAGGCGATAGCATACAACAGTGTTGCCGGTGGTGCTACCGGCTCCATCCGAGTCATCGCGTGTTGCCTGCCGGCCTCGTCCATGGCCGTTGGAACCGTTGCATAGGGGAGCGCCATGGCGGGGCGCTCCGGTTCGTGCATTCCGATCCATCGGTGCTCGAGGTGTGGGATTCATTGTCACAGGGCCAAAGTGGCAGAGATTGGACGCTGGTCTGCGGAGTTGGCGTCGCGGAGTTGATGGAATGGAACCCAGAAGCAGCTGCGTTTCTGCGTGACAAGAGCCCCAGCCATTGGAGCTACCACCATGTCAAACCGATCGGCATGCACCCGACCGATGACGATGTCATCTTTGTGTCGCTGCCTGGGGCTGTGTTCGCCTACTCCATTGAGCATAGGACAATGAATCTGCAGTGTACACACGGTTGTTTCACAACTCCAGCCGACACACCTTTCCCGGTACGCATTCCAGCGATAAAGAACTCATCAGTCCTGGCATCGCCAAGAAAAAGTGCATCATATGTTGGAACAAAAAGGAAGAGAGATCTATCAGCCATGACCACGATACCGAACCGGACCTGGCGAACAAAATCAACAGCCCATGCCATTCACATACATTTGTCTAGAAGACTAGGGGCCGGACAAAGCCCTTGAGAAGATGAGTCATCTCCACTGCTGTACACGCATTTTTGCAAAGTCCACGTTACAAAATGGCAAAACTGTGAAGCACAACATTTAGAGTCCCAAATATCCAAATTTCTCGCTAATATCATCCTAGATTTTTAAATATAATCACTAAAAGGAGTATGTTCAGGACAAACAAGTTGGACTGTTTGTTCAGATAATGGATTCAATAATCTGACCTCTTTATCCACGAAGGATATACATAGCCAAAAGGATACAAGAGTATTTAGACTCACACCTCAACAAAGAGGAGAACACGCAGCCAAAAGAGGAAAAAACTACGACCTCGACACATTCCTACTTCCGGGTATTCTCTCCTGAAACAGCTAGATTTGGCAGGTGGAAGTCATTAAGTCGCAGTCGCCCCTAGTTGGACTGTGTTTTATTTATTGCATTACCAATTTAGTTGCAAACGATTATTCCAAAAAAAAATTAGTTGCAAACTAGAAAGGAGTATATGTTTATCATGAACGCTAGTAGCATCCTGTAAAGCCAATATGGTTCATTGTACTACAGTGTAGCTAGATAAGCGTCTCTCCTGTCCTCCGGATAACCCAAATGAAACTTTTCGGCCAATGGACATATCACAGTTATCCTTAGAGCTTGGTTACTGAAATACCATGGGGCTCAGATTTGGGAAAGTTCCAAATATAACTAGTAATTCTGAGCAGTTTGAAAAAAAACAAATATGCAACAGGGAACAACAATGACTATAGTTCCGACGTCAAGTTAGCAACAGATATGTACATAGATAGTGATTTTTATCCTTATTTTCCATAAAAACCTTTCCTAAACACCAAAATCTGTGGCCACAGATGTTTGTACCTAGTACAGTAGCTTGTCAAACATTTGAAAATAAGCAACTCTCCATGTCCTAGAAAATAATAATGTAACAAAGACAATCCAAAGGCTCAGAACAAATCCTGCAGCCATCCCAAGATACAAATACCTCTCGTCTGAATCTGACTGATGTCCATCAAGATAACCTCTAGCTGCCTCAGGCGCAGAGCAGTTCCTCAAAAGAGGAAGTCCACACAGGTAGCTGTTACCGAAGTACGAAGAAGCTGGATCGATTAGTGCCTGCAGCTGATTCCCTGAAGGTATTCTTCCTGATAGGTTATTGTACGACAGGTTAAGCTTGCTTAACGTTGTGATATCTGATAAACTGGAAGGTATTTCGCCAGAGAGTTCATTCCATGAACAATCTAGAGACTCCAATGATCTTAGCTGACCGATCTTCTCTGGAATTTTACCTGACAACTGATTATGTGATAGGTTCAATACTGCCATTCCAACAAGAGATGTTATTTCCTCTGGGATCTCCCCGACTATATTGTTGTGGGAAAGGTCAAGGGCTACCATATATACGACATTGCTGGTGTAGTCAAGATACTGGCCTTTGGATACCACTTCTAGGCTGTCATCAAATTTCGCAAAATATGTGTCAGAAGATGATGAAGGCCTTTCATAACTCCAGTACAAAGGGTTTTCCAGTGGCTGTAGGTGATCCTGGTCACGGGTCATTGCTGTCAAGTTAGCCAGTGACTCAGGTATAGAGCCTGATATTCTGTTATATGCAAGGTCCAAGAACTGTAGGTGGCCAAGCTCCGTGAGCTGAACTGGAATAGAGCCTGAGAACATATTATTCCGCAACCAGAGATAAGACAATTGTGGCAATTTTCTTGCTATCCATGTTGGCAGCTCCCCGACATGTTTGTTATGGGCAAGATCGAGTAGAATCAGCTCAGGGAAGCTTTGCACAAACAAAGGAAAATTTCCAGACAGGCTATTATCGTACAAGATCAGAGCTAACATGGATGTGTTCTGGGTTTCTTTTGATCCATCAAAACATAGGGGAAGTTGTCCAACTAGGTGGTTTCTTGCCAGATCCAAAACACATAAAAACTGCAGTTGGCAAATATATGACGGAATAGTCCCTGTGATTTTGTTTTCAGAAAGCAATAAATCCAAAAGGTACGGAGCCCCAAATTTCCTTGGTAATGACCCTGACAGTGAGTTATTGGAAATGTCAAGTTCTTGCAGATACCTTGGCAACTGGGGTAGAATACCTGTCAGGTTGTTGGAGTTGAGATCAAATATTAAAGCTGAAGACATAAACTCCAGTGTCCTTGGTAACTTTCCACTAATTTGGTTACAAGAGATGTTTAGGTATATAGTATTTGAAAACACAGACCAAAACCAATCTGGGAGATAATCAACTATGCCTGTGTCAGAAATTTCAAGATAAATGAGATCCCTTTGCCCTTTAAGCCATAAAGGAAAATAAGGCCCCATTTGGCAATGTGGGAAATAAGCCATCCGCAACTTAAAAGAAGGAATCCAACTCAAGTTGATCACCATGTGGACGGAATTGTATGACAAGTCTAATTCCTCCAGATTCACTAGACTGGCTAAATGTTCCTCTGATATGGATCCGTTGAGCTGGTTGCCATCTAGATCCAGTGTCCTGAGTTTACTGAGCATACCAATTTCCAGAGGTATTGACCCCACAAGCCTGTTATAGGAGAGTCGAAGAATGCGCAGATTAGTCCATTGATTTATCCAGTTCGGAATTTCCCCACTGATATTAGTTGTAGATAGATCTAGCAACTCTAACTTACTCCATGCACAAGGAGGCAGTCCATCTAAAAATTCTGGCATATCTTGATTGATCTTATTTGACCACAATGTTAGCTCCCTCAAGTTGCATAGATTTTCCAGTGGTTTCGCCTTTACATCACTAAGATGATTGCCTCCGAGATTAAGTACTTCAAGGGAAGTCATGTTGCCCATGGCACCTGGAAGTGGCCCCCAACAATCATATTGTTCATTAGGTCAAGATGCCTGATGGTACTAGCATGCCAGAACCAGTAGCTGGGATTCAAGGTGTTGATTCTATTGTCTGATAGATCTACTATCTCAAGTGATGTGAGGTTAGAATCCACAATAGCTGCATATGGAAAAGGCAGTTGGCACTCACGGAGACGAAGGACTCTTAAATTACAAAGCTTGTTAAGCACTTGAGCCCAATCGCCGGTTATACTGAGGTTCACACCACTCATGTCGAGAAACATTAGCAAAGGGAGACGTGATAGCCATGAGATGTCATCACTATGCATATTGTTTCCATTATCTTGAGGACATGGCCCGTGCTGTTGCTGCACTTAACGCCACTCCACCGGCATCAGTCATCGCCATTCCAAGAAGCAAGGAGCTTCTGCGGATCTCTTTGGATGCCAGACTTGAAGGAAAAGCAGTGCATCCCTCTCATATGGAAAGCAGTTTGTGCAGCATAAGTAGAGGACGAAATGGTGGTCGTGGTGGTGATCAGAACAAGCAGGAAACAAAAGATTGCAGCTGCATCCATGGAGGGTACAGGAGTAGCACGAGTTCCTTTGAGTTTTCTGGTTTTCCAGTCAACCAGTTTGTATTGCAATATGAAGGGGAAAAAAGTAGGAATAGGCTCTAGCCGGCAAACTAGTCAAATGATACCCACTCCTTTCAAAGAGTAAAGACCCTAGAAGTTTAGTCAAAGTTAGATTGTTATAAGTTTGATCATATTTATAGAAACATGTATCTCGATCTATAATACCAAATTAGTACCATTCAATTTGTCACGTAATATAGTTTCATAATATACCTATTTTATGTCATAAATATTAAAAAATTTCTATATTAACTTAATCAATTTTATAATTATTTGATTGACTTTAACTAAACGTATAAGTTTCAATTACTTTTTGAACGGAGGGATTAGGTTTTCCACCGAACTGCGAATCAAAGTCGCAAATGACACTGCTAGGCAGTGATATGATTGTCCACATGAATACTAAGACCCTTTGGATACAAAGTATTTTTAGAGTTTTAGAAAAATACCATAGTTTTGTAAAATACTTTGGTTTTAGAGTGCATAAAGTGTTTGGGTGCAACAAACTTTATGGTTTTGAATACCATGGTATTACTCAAACTATAGTCTTTTTAGAGTTTTGAAACTCCAATCTAGACATCTTTTTATCTAAACCACAGTTTTGCACATCAACGGTTCTAAAACTATTATGATTTCTTAATACAACAACATCCAAACAAGGCCTAATACTTTTCTCTATTAACTTAATTAAATTTACAATTGTTTGATTGACTTGAACTATAAACATAGAGTCTGTCTACCTCACACCCTGGTGTTTTGCCCCCACCCCATAACCGATTTTTTGGCACTGTTCATCTTCTACCTCCAGCCGCCCATTGCCGCCCGCCGCCCACCACCCCGCCACGGCGCAGTAGGGTCTCGCCAGAGCTCCGTCGCCACGACCGTGGCCGGGAGCTCCGGTGAGACCCTATCGTGCCCGCGGTGGCCTCCTTCTTCCCCTCCCCCCTCCCGCCATCTTCTCTAACTCCGGCGAGCTCAGCCGCCACCATCTTCTCCAACTCTAGTGAGACTCCCCCGCTCCGACCTGGCCCGGCCGCCGCTACCACCGCCAGGGCCCTTAAACTGCCCGGCCACCATCCCACCGCATGGCCTGCCTGCCTCCCCCTAGCCGGCTCCTTCTATAGCTGCTGGAGTTGGAGAAGAAAGAGGGGGGACAGGCTCACCGGAACCCTAGCCACCATTGTCGTCGTCTTTGTCTCTGGTGGGCACAGTTCCAGGAGGAGGAGTCTGCCTACCTCGTCAGCGTCGCGCCGTCGGAACCCGCCACCGCTGCCGAGGGGAGAGAGAGGAGTTGCATGGGGGCGCGGGCATGGGCGTCGCGGGGGCGAATCGAACGCTTGATGCTGATCCAGCGGCCATAAAAATTGGATGTTGGAGAGGGAGAAAAAACCTAGCACCGTTTAGCATTTCTGTAAACATATAAGTTCTTTTTACTCTTTGAATGGATGGATTGGGTCTTTCAGCGAAACTGTGCAATAAAATAGTTAATGAGACTGCTAGGCAGTGACATGATTGTCCACATAAATATTAATACTTTTCTCTATTAGATTAATCAAATTTACAATTGTTTTCTTTTACTTTTTGAATGGAGGGATTAGGTCTTTCGGCGAAACTACTGCACATTGAAAGTCGCAAATGACACTGCTTGGTAATGATATGATTGTCTAGATGTGCTAGTGAAAAGTCGTCTTGACTTGGTTGTAGTGGACACAAGTCTCCCCTTTCATTTTCTTATTGGCATCCACTACAGAGTACTGATGTTGTGGTTTGCTGTTGTGGCGTGAGATCCTGGACCTGCACAACTTTATACAGCATGTATGATGCATTGAATCATCCCCACTTGTCTAACGGTCTAAGTATGCAGTCAACTGATCGTCTGATCCTGTTGTTCTGTTAGATAGGGGTCTAATTATAATTGTATTAAGCTCCTAGTGACTATATATATATATATATATATATATATATATATATATATATATATATATATATATATATATATATAGAACTATTACCCTATAGCTGGCTACAAAATAGTTTATTTTGTTGCCGGACCCAACCTCCACATCCGACCCAGCCAAGCATACAACCAGACAGCTTCCCCACCGCTCGGCTCGTTAATCCCCCGATCCCCCCTAATCACGTGCCTTTATATCCCCAAATCACGTCACTTCATTACGCAGCTGGACGTCCAAATCTCCGTCGACGGCGCCTGGTTCTATCCTCGGGGAGCAACGGCGTCCTGGCGCCCGCAACGGCGATGCCAGTGCCGCACGCCCTCCTGCTTCCATCCGGCCGTGCAGCGGCAGGTCACCTAGAGCCTGGAGGTGATTCCATCCCAGCCACATCTGCAGGTACGAATCGACTAGTATCTCCGTCCGGCCATCCGGCAATTCGAGGCTCATCTGCAGTACGAATCGTCCCAAATGGTTTGGTTGCTTCTCTAGATCTCGATTATTTAATTGGTTAGTATCTCGATTTGCTGCCGCAAGCCCGCAACATTTGAAGCGGTCACGATTTAGTTCGTCATTATCCATGCAAATCCAGGACTGTTGCTACTAGTACTGCGCATGGGATGGGACACTGGTATGATCGCATCGCCAATATAGTAAAATTACGAAGATCACAGTACCTACTTATTAATTCTTTTACCCGTAAATCATATGTAGTTCAAGCTGCCCATAAGCATTGTTGTCCTATTAGCAAAAAAAAAAGTAAGCATCGTTGTCCTATTTTTCTATTGGACTGGAGCCAGTTCCCATTAGATTAATTAGATTTGTTGATTTACTCTATAGCATTTTGGATCAGGACTAATGCATTTGCAGCGGCTTCTCATGCGTATAAAGTATCCGGCACCTGCGGATTTACTATTTACAAACAAATAATTTTCCTGTTGTGAGCAGACCGGGGGAGATCGAAGATTTTAGTCTGATCTGATCTTTTTCGAGGCAGAGCATGTAGACCCATTTGATGCAAAATGAGATGAGCGCTATCTTCCTGTCTCATTTGATTTGTGGTTTTAAATCTGTTATTATCCTATTTTCTATTTTCCTTTGCGCAAGCAGTTCCACCATGCGGTCAGCCATACTGCAGATTGAGAGGGGAAAAAAATGATTTTCACCATGCAAAATGTCTAGATCTTTTTTATTTGAACGAAACATTTTTGTTTCAGATCTGATGTTTACTGCCTTGACATGCATGTCAAACACGTGATTTGTTAGCTCATCATATTTCGTTTTTAGTTTAGGGAGAAGCTCCATTTTTCATTGTCTTAATGTAATTTTTTTGTTCCCATAAATTACATAGATCAATCTTGAGCCAGCTTATTCATACCTGTTTGTGTTAAAGCATCATATTATTTACGATTGTTCATATTTTTTTACGATTTCAGGAATGAGACTTCTCGATAGCAGCTAATTACTTTACAGAGCAGCAAACAGACATGACCTATTGATGGATGCACGTGCTGGGTAGTGCCCGATAGAGAATGTACAAGAAAAGCCACAAAATTTAGATTGTGCAATGTTCGGTTACCTTTGAGATGATATGTAGTTTCACAATGTGTAGGGATGTCGTGTTGTATTTTGCGTACTGTATCTAGTACTGTTATTTAGAATTCGAGCCAATATTTTCCTATGTAATTTGCTGGCTTTGTATTATTTGTTTAAATGAAGTTGGATTAGTGGAATACAAAATTTTCGTAAAATATTTCTTAGTGCAGACTCTCGTAAATCTCGCAAATATTTCTTAGTGCAGATTCTCGTAAATACTTCTTAGTGCAGATTCTCGTAAATACTTCTTAATGCAGATTCTCGTAAATCTCATAAAAATGTCTCAGTGCAAATCTCGTAAATATTTCTTAGTGCAGATTCTCGTAAATATTATTAGTGCAAATTCTCGTAAATATTTCTTAGTGCAGATTGTCGTAAAAACCTTGGTGTGAATTCTCGTAAATATGTTTTGATGTGAATTCTCGTAAATATTTCTTCACCAATGATGAAAAGTAGTGAATGCACCCACTCACACCAGGTACATGCATGCATTGTGCTAATTTGACTGCATGCGACGAACGCTGCCTGGAATTAAGGCCGAGCCGAGCCGGACCAGAGAAGCAGTAACGCACCAGCAATCCACGCGCCTGGTTCGATGGGTGCCGGATCGGAGGCTTGGCTACAAAATAAGCTATTTTATAGCTAGCTACAGAGTATACTCTTCCTATATAACTATTACCCTACAGCTGGCTATAAAATAACTTATTTTGTAGCCACTTTGAATTACGATAATTGCTATGCTAGTTTACGAGATTATAGTAACTCCTTTGTGATTTACTATAACATTATGGTAAATATCCCTATGTGTTATAGTAATTCAACTATCGTAAATATATACTGACATTGTCGTAAATTAGTATATGAAATTATCGTAAATAGAGGTGGCTACAAAATAACTTATTTTATAGCTAGCTATAGAGTATTCTCTCTATATATATATAATGGAGTGAGGTGTTTCGCTCCTTCTCTATCTTTCTACATGGTGTCAGCCACCTAGGTTTTGCTCCTGTCTTATCTTCCTCTGCTCTACCTCTTATCTGCGCCGCCGCCTCCACGGCCACATCTGCTCGCGCCATCGAGCCCCTCCCTCCTCCCCGCCCTCTGTCGGTCTCCGGCAGCAGGTCTATCTAAGGCCTCTCTCCCTCCCCCTAACTCTTCTTCGTGCCACTCCACAGCCACGCGGCCAACCCCTTTCCTCACGCCGCCAGTCCCTGCTGCGCGTTCCCCTGCCGAGGCCCTCTCGGAACTCCTTCCTCCCCTGCGGTCTCGCGCCTGCCCTCCTCTCCCGCACGTGCACCTGACTCTGCTGCTCACGCGTGCGCCTATTTCCCTCGCGTCACTAACGCACGCCTCCTCCCCACCTCATGACCCATTCCTCCCTCACGCGCCCTCCCCTCCCAGCCGCGCGACCGTTCCACGCTCGGATCAACAAATTTTCTCCCCTGCATGCTTGCAGCTAATCCTCTATCGCTGCATGCCAACTTATTTTTAGGACACTGCATGCCATCCTATTCTTAGGATGCACCCTCCCCTCCTAGCCATGCGACCTGAGGATCACCGAATCCTCTCCCTTGCATGCCATCCTATTCTTAGACACGGTTGCATTTCCCAGGCGCTCCTCCCCCGCGCCCGATTCTCACTCGCACATGCACAGTCCCTGCCCACGCACCCTCTCCTACGCGTGCTGACTGAGGCGTTCCCCTCGCACCTGCGCTCGCGTGGCCCTCCTCTCTCCCTCTGCTCTGCGCACACCTCGCGCTCGAGCTCAGTCCCAGCTGACTCCTTCCCAGTCTCTGGTCTCCCACGCCCACAATTCCCTCCTGCGCATGCACAGATGTCCCTCCCTCGCGTGACTCGTTCCCCTCCCTTCCCTACGCATCCCTTCACACGACTAAGCGATGCGCTCTGCTTCCTGCACGCCTCAATCTGCTTTCCCTGCACGTAGCTCCCATCTCGCGCAATGTCGACCCCTTCCTCTACCTTGTGTCTTGGTTCTCTGCCTCCACAGCAAATGCAGCAGCCGGCCTAGCACGGGCAAGGTGTCCTTGGGCCGGCTCCACAGGCTCCTACAAACCTCTTGCCTGCACAGTTTGCCCTCAACCACATGTCGCCTAGTGCGCCACCTCCTAGACCAGACGCCTGGATCCTTGACACTGGCGTGACATCCCATATGTCAACAATCGATGGTATACTCCTCTCTCGCCTTCATTCCTCTCCTGCTCACATCACCATGGGGAATGGAAACAATCTCCCATCACGAGGCACTTCTACTCTACCCACACCACACTCGAATTTTGTCTTGAATAATGTCCTTGTCGTACCTTCATTAATTCATAACCTTCTTTTGGTTCATCAATTTACTCGCGACAACCATTGTTCTGTCGAATTTGACGCTCTGGATTTCTCCATAAGAAATCTCCACTCTGGGCAAGTGACCCTTCGCTGCAACAGCGACGGTGACCTCTACACTTTCCCAACTATCCCTGGCACTGCTGCTGCCCATGCTAACCTTGTCCTGTCAACAGCCTTGTGGCATCGCCGCCTCAGCCATCCTACTCCTAATGTTGTCCGCACCCTATAGAATATGTCAGCCATCTCCTGCAATAAGCCAGATAACTCATTGTGTCATGCATATCAGCTTGGCAAACACACGCGTCCACCCTTTGCTCCGTTAGCATCCACAACATCAGAACCCTTTGCTCTTGTTCACTGTGATGTCTGGACTTCCCTAGTCCTTAGCAACACGGGTTATAAATATTATTTGGTCATCCTAATGATTTCACTCATTTTTGCTAGACCTTTCCACTGCACCAAAAATCTGAAGTCTATGGTCACTTTGTTAATTTTGTTGCCCATGTTCAGACTTAGTTTAACTCTGTTCCCATGTGTTTTTAGGCTAACAATGGCACTGAGTTCATCAATAATGCCATGCCTACCATCCTGTCTAGTCACGGCATTTTGCTTCACCATTCTTGCCCCTACACTTCCCAACAGAATAGCAAAGCTGAGCATATGCTTCGCACCATCAACAACACCATCCGCACCCTTCTCATCCATGCTTCCATGCCACCAACTTTCTAGGCCGAGGCACTTGCTACAGCCACTTATGTGCTTAATCGGCGCCCCTCTTCTTCTGTCGGCAACAAAATCCCGTACCAGCTTCTTCATGGCACTTTCCCTAAGCAATCCCACCTTCGCATGTTTGGTTGTCTATATTATCCTAACCTCAGTGCTACGACTCCCAAACTTGCGCCTCGTTCTGCACCCTGCATTTTTCTCGGGTATCCATTTCACCACAAGGGTTATAGGTGCCTTGACATCCTTTCGCGATGAGTTATCATCTCCCGACATGTCATGTTCGATGAGTCGGTGTTTCCGTACGCTGCTACACCATCTGGTGCATCTTCACTTGACTTTCTGTTGCAGGATGCCTCTTCTGCTGTGTCGGTCGCTCCACCTTTAGGTGTCGAGCAGCCGCCCTCCTCTTCGAGCACTCCTACGACTGCTCCCTCCCTCAGCGAGGATGAGCAGCCCAACCCAGCGATCCTCTACGCTGGCCATCTCCACCTGTGCGGTCGTGTCCCACCGGTTGCCCCTGCACCTGTGGACAGGGGCCTTGCCACCACACCACCACCGGGTGGGTCTCCTGCTGCCCCACATTTGGGCAGGTCGGGCCGATTTGGTCTCACCTACCAGCGGCAACCTCGACTAGCCACCACGACTCCGACGACAACAGCACCAACTCCGGCACCAACGGTGCCGTCCACCTCCTCCAACCCTATGCCCACGGTGCTGAGCATGCAACCAGCACCACCACCCCCCTCGCGCCCGGTAACGTGGTCTCAGACTGGCAGATTACGTCCATTGGAGCGCCTCAACCTCTCCGCCATGACTGTCGCGCCAGTTCCAGCGAACTATCGCAGCGCCCTCGCTGACCCCAACTGGCGCGCTGCGATGGTTGATGAGTACAATGCTCTCATCACCAACAGTACCTGGCGCCTTGTGCCTCAACCGCCCGGTGCCAATGTGGTACTGGCAAGTGGCTATTTAGGCACAAGTACCACTCCGACGGCTCCCTCTCCCGGCACAAGGCGCGCTAGGTGGTTCATGGCTTCTCACAGCAGGTCGGCGTCGACTACGACGAGATGTTCTGCCCGGTTGTCAAATTGGTGATGATCCGCACTGTCCTTAGCATCGCCGCCTCACGTTCCTAGCCCATCCATCAGCTGGACGTGAAGAACGCCTTCCTCCATGCCCACTTCGAGGAGACAGTCTACTGCCAGCAGCCGTCTGGCTTCGTTGACTCCACCAAACCTGACTATGTTTGTCTCCTGCAGAAGTCCTTGTATGGGCTCAAGCAGGTCCCCAGGGCCTGGAACCAGCGCTTCGCCACGTATGTCTGTAGCAAGGACTTCACTACGTCCAAGTCCGATGCCTCTCTCTTTGTCTACAAAGACAGAGATCACGTCGCATACCTGCTTCTCTGCATCGACGACATCATTCTCACGGCCTCACCCCGTGAGTTGCTACAGCTCATCACGGCATGCCTCCACTCCGAGTTGCCATGACATATTTTGGCGACCTTCACCACTTCCTTGGCATCTCTGTGATGCGCGACAGCTCAAGGCTGTTCTTGTCGCAGCGTCAATACACTATCAACCTTCTCCAGCGGGCTGGCATGTCAGAATGCCATCCCACTGCCACGCTTGTCAATGCGTAGAACAAGCTGTCCGCCACCACAGGCACCCCAGTGGCCGACCCCTCCGAGTACCGAAGTCTCACCGATGCCCTCCAGTACCTCACTCTGACACGACCTGATTTGGCAGATGCTGTTCAACAGGTGTGCTTGTTCATGCATGATCCCCGCGAGCCACACCTCGCGCTAATCAAGTGCATTCTCCGGTACATCAAGGGCTCCCTCTCCACTGGTCTTCACCTAGGCACCGGACCCGTCAGCCAACTCACCGCCTACTGTGACGTTGACTGGGCGGGTTGCCCCGACACACGTCACTCCACCTCCGGCTTCTGCATCTTCCTCGATGACAATCTGGTGTCCTAGTCCACCAAGCGACAAACACTGTTTCTTGCTCCAGTGCTGAAGCAGAGTACCATGTTGTCGCCCATGCCGTTGCTGAGTGTTGCTGGCTGCGTTAGCTTCTCCAGAAGCTCCATCTACCACTTCCCTCCGCCACAGTTGTCTTCTGTGACAACGTCAGTGCTATCTACATGACAGCCAACCCCGTTCATCACTGACGGATCAAGCACATCAAGATCGACATCCACTTTGTTCATGAGAAGGTCGCGCTTGGTGACGTTCGTGTCCTACATGTGCCGTCCTCGCATCAGTTCGTGGACATCATGACTAAGGGACTGCATGTACAGTTATTCATTGATTTTCGGTCTAGTCTTTGCGTCCGTGAACCTCCCGCTACGACCGCGGGGGGTGTTAGATATGTATATACCTAGCGGTCTAATTGTAATTGTACTAATCTCCTTGTGACTATATATATGAAAGTCAGCCCTCCCTAATGGAGAGAGTGAGGTGTTCTGCTTCTTCTCTATCTTTCTACATGTTCTTCTCGAGTCAGATGTGGCGACACTTTATGATTTCTTTTCTTCAGTTTACTGATTTGCACGAGTGTTGATGGTTCTTAAGTATCAATTATAACCATCAAATAAATAAAGAAAAGGACCTATATGCAAGCAACACCTAGAATTAGGGTTTGATCTAACAGAATTCCACGAGTTTTGCTGTTTATCTATTTCTGCAGGGGGTTATCAGGAAATACGGAAGAAAGGCCCACATGTCGGATTAATGACGGGATATTAACCGAACAAGTAATTATCTTACATCTAGAAGATTCCAGAAGCCACGGGAACGAACGGGAGCCGTAACGGGGCCGGACACAGGGCGCCCGCCCTGTGCCCTAGGGCGCCCGCCCTGCCCCCGGGACCAATCAGGTCGAGTCTCGCGGATTATGCTCCACCGCCTTTGAGGATCAAGGAAAACCGTAGGATGAAGGTCGGTTTGATCCGACGGTCCAGATTCATCCAAAAGGGCTATATAAGCAAGGCCCCTGACCCCTGGTGGAGAAGACCCCAATTCATTATTCAGTTGCATATCTCTAGTTAGGGTTTAGAGAGAGAGGTTCCCTCTAGGGTTCCCACCTCTTAGGGCTTAGCATCCAATGTGAAAGTAGAATTAGTTCTACTAGATTGAGAGAGATAGAGTGGAGGTGTAGATCGGAGGAAGCCGGCCTGTCGGTGTCTACTCCGAGGTTGTACCTGCGGGAGCAAGTTCTTCTAACCCGAGGCTTGTTCTCAGGATTCTTCAGTATTTCGACTTCTAAATTCTAGTAAGTTCTTTGTTTTATTGTTCTTTGGTTTATGAGTTTACTTTGATCTCTTCGCGTAGAGTTTAGAGTAATCATCTCTAGCGTAAACGTGGTGTTTAAGCTAGGATACTCATAGATATCCCCTCGTCTAGCCGGACCGTGGTAGTAGCGAGGAACGTGACAATTCCGAGTTACCTTTGTATTCCATATCCCGTTAGCAGGATCGATAGGGTTTATAGGTGCGGGTTGAACATCCTTTGTGGTGTCTAGATTCCGTAAACCTCCCCAATAGAACAGTAGATCATCCTTACCAAGGTTAGAAGAAGAGTGCGATTGTAGTCTTCTCTATACATCACTCACATCGAATCATAGTGGTTGTAGCCTAAAGGTTAGTAGTAATAGATTTGGTTAGTCAGATGCACTCTTTCTCCTAAAGGTAAAAATATAAATACGATACCCAGGATAACATCTCGGGTGAAGTGCTCACCAATATCCGTGCGCTTGCGGATCCCATTTCCTAATTGCGTTACCAAATATCAACAAGCATTTCTGGCGCCGTTGCCGGGGAGAAAGACGGTTTGCTGAGATAACCTTGAATCTTACTACTAGCTTATACCTATACTTTTATCTTTCTTTATCTTTTTATTCCTTATCTTTTCTTTATTCTTACCTTATGGAGAACCAAGATTCTAAATCAATCTATCAATTTGCAACACCTTCGGAAACTGACCTTTTACCATGGGAGTCATCACAACCTATCCAAACATCCCAGTATAAGTTAAGTTCAAGGTTGATTGCGATGATTCAAAATTTATCTTTTTCGGGAAAGGAAGACGAAAACCCTTACCTTCATATTAGAGATTTTGAGCAGACATGCGATTGTCTTCGCATTGATGGCATCTCTGATAAGACTTTACGTTGGAAGTTTTTTCCTTTTTCTTTAAGAGGAGAAGCTAGACGATGGTATAGTCAGAAGGTAAGTCAACAGCAAGGTGAATGGGGAGTTTTAAGAGCCAACTTTTGTCTAGATTTTTATTCCCTTGACCGTACTGGTGACCTTAGACTCGAAGTCCTATCTTTTAAACAAAAAGATAATGAAACTTTGGGGAAATCCTGGAAATGTTTTTCTGATCTTTTAGAATCTGGTCCAAAACTTTTGCTTGAAGACACTGTTCTTTTATTTCACTTTTTTCGAGGTCTTCAGAAAGATAATAAACAAATGCTGCATACTATGGCTAGAGGTTCTTTCTTTCGTATCCCTACTAATGAAGCTAAGGGGATCTTGAATAGAATCCTAGAAGCTGAGATGGATAATACCCTCCATGATAAAACCTACGAAGCAGAAGTAGACACTCTGCCAAATTTTTCATCTACTTTAGCTATCCCAGGTTCTGAGCCACAAAAGGAAGAAATTCTACCATCTGATTTCATAGAATCCGATCTCTTTGCCGATTTTGGAAACATTTCAAACTACCATTCTATAGACCGACCCCAAAACGGCCAATTTAGCATTTGTTTACCAAGTAAACGTCAATTGAGAGAGCTTATCTCGGTTATGAGTAGCGAATGGTTAGAGGAGTCAGAACTTTCCTCTGAAGTAATCCGAGTGGACACACCCTCTATAACTATACGCTGTGCTTATAATTCTGATCAATTTAACGCTCTCTATAATCCTGTTGTGGGGATCAATATTATGTCCGAAGCTTTTGCACTTAATTTATTTGGGAAACTTGTTTTAACCCCCACAACAAAGGTCATAAAGGAATCTTCGGGACGATTAGTCCTCAGTCTTGGAATTATTAATGTCCTACCCTTTATGGTAGAAGGCTCCATGGTTCATTTGAACTTTTATATCTTTGATATATGGGGTTTCGACCTACTGATTGGACAACCTTTTAGAAGACTCCTTTATGAAGGTCAAACTGGAAAGCTCCACATTTCCTTGGGAAAGGATTTTAAACTTCCAATTACAATAACTCACTCCTTGAATAATAAGACCGAGCCATATCTTTTGCCTGATCCTATGGAGGAGGTAAAGGCTGCATCTCTAGAACTTTTAGATGATCCAGACTTAGAAGAGGAAGCCCCCTTCTTCACTGAAGAAGAGGCCGAACCTTCTGAACCTGAACCCTTAGATGAGTTTGCAGAAACACCTAGACCCCCCATAGAACTCAAAACTTTACCACCCGGTCTTACTTATGCTTTCCTAAACAATAATCCAGAGTTTCCTGTGATCGTTAGTAATAAACTCACTCAGGAGCAAACTCTGCGATTAATGACCATTCTTGAAAAACACCACTCTGTTTTCGGCTACTCACTTCAAGATCTCACAGGAATCAGTCCTATGATTTGTACCCATCGTATTCCGACAGATCCTTCTGTTACACCCTCTCGAGAGCCTCAACGTAGACTTAACAACGCGATGAGAGAGGTAGTTAAAAAAGAAGTTATAAAGTTGCTGCATGCAGGGATTATATATCCTGTGCCGCATAGTGAGTGGGTAAGCCCTGTTCAAGTTGTGCCTAAAAAGGGAGGCATGACTGTTGTTACTAATGATAAGAATGAGCTAATTCCGCAACGCACCGTCACTGGGTGGCGGATGTGCGTAGACTATAGAAAACTTAATAAAGCCACGAAAAAGGATCATTTTCCTTTGCCTTTTATATATGAGATGCTTGAGCGGTTAGCAAAACACTCGTTTTTCTGTTTTCTAGATGGATATTCAGGGTATCACCAGATCCCTATCCATCCTGATGATCAAAGCAAAACCACTTTTACATGCCCATATGGAACGTATGCTTATCATAGAATGTCTTTTGGGTTATGTAATGCACCAGCTTCTTTTCAAAGATGTATGATGTCTATATTTTCTGATATGATTAAAGAGATTATGGAAGTTTTCATGGATGATTTCTCAGTTTATGGAAAAACTTTTGATAGTTGTCTTGAGAACTTAGATAAGGTTTTGCAAAGATGTGAAGAAAAGCACTTAATCCTTAATTGGGAAAAATGTCATTTTATGGTTAGAGAAGGAATAGTGCTAGGACACCTAGTGTCTGAAAGAGGTATTGAGGTAGATAGATCTAAAATTGAAGTAATTGAACAACTACCTCCACCTGTGAATATAAAAGGAATTCGAAGTTTTCTTGGCCATGCTGGTTTTTATCGTAGATTTATAAAAGACTTTTCATTTATTGCGAGACCACTTACTCTTTTGCTAGCCAAGGATGCTCCTTTCGAATTTGATGATGCATGTCTAAATTCTTTCAATTTATTAAAGCAAGCACTCATCTCTGCACCAATCATTCAACCCCCTGATTGGTCGTTGCCTTTTGAAATTATGTGTGATGCTAGTGATTATGCTGTGGGGGCAGTTTTGGGACAAACTAAAGATAAAAAGCATCATGCAATTGCTTATGCAAGTAAAACTTTGACAGGAGCTCAACTTAATTATGCAACCACTGAAAAAGAGCTTCTGGCTGTTGTTTTTGCCATTGATAAATTTAGATCTTATTTAGTTGGAGCTAAGATAATTGTTTACACTGATCATGCTGCACTAAAATATTTGCTCACTAAGAAAGATGCTAAACCTCGCTTAATCAGATGGATTTTATTACTCCAAGAATTTGACTTAGAAATAAAAGATAAAAAGGGAGTAGGAAATTCTGTTACTGATCACTTGTCTAGAATGTACTTTAAGAATTCACAGGAACCCCCCATTAATGACTCACTCCGGGATGACATGCTTTACAGGATTAACAGATCTGACCCCTGGTATGCAGATATTGTTAATTTTATGGTTTCAGGTTATGTACCACCTGGAGCAAACAAGAAGAAGCTTATTCAGGAAAGTCGTTCACATATATGGGATGAGCCATATCTCTTCCGAGTATGCGCTGATGGCCTACTTAGAAGATGTGTGACCACTGAGGAAGGATTGAAGATCATCGACAGATGTCACTCATCACCATACGGAGGTCACTATGGAGCATTCCGTACACATTCAAAGATCTGGCAATGTGGATTCTACTGGCCTACAATGTACGATGACACGAAGCAATATATCAGAAGATGTGGGCCATGTCAAAGGCACGGAAACATAAATACAAGGGATGCCATGCCACTCACCAACAACCTTCAGATTGAACTCTTTGATGTCTAGGGAATAGACTACATGGGTCCATTTCCCCCATCTAAGAAGTGTGAGTTCATCTTGGTGGCGGTTGATTACGTCTCCAAGTGGGTAGAGGCACTACCTTGCAAACATGCCGACAATATCAGTTCGAAAAGGATGTTTGAGGAAATCATATTTCCAAGATTTGGAGTCCCCAGGATAGTGATAAGTGATGGAGGATCACACTTCATTGACAAGCGCTTCGAGCACTATCTATCAAGACATGGAATCCGTCACAACGTCGCTACTCCCTATCATCCTCAGACAAGTGGCCAAGCAGAGACTTCTAACAAGCAAATCAAGAACATTCTTCAGAAGACGGTGAACGAGATGGGAACGGCATGGAAGGACAAGTTACCCGATGCACTCTGGGCTTACCGGACAGCATACAAGACCCCAATTGGAATGTCTCCATACCAATTGGTATACGGAAAGACCTGTCACCTACCTGTTGAACTTGAGTTCAAGGCACACTGGGCCATAAAAAGATGGAATATGGACCTAGATATCGCCGGAAAACATAGAAGAATGCAATTATCGGAGTTAGAAGAATGGCGGGAGAAAGCATATCACAATTCAAAGATCTACAAAGAAAGAGTCAAGAGATGGCATGACAAGAGGATCAAGAAGAAGGAGTTCTCACCCGGAGATAAGGTATTACTTTTTAATTCCAGGGTGAAGCTTTTCGGGCATGGAAAGCTCCGGAGCAAATGGGAAGGACCATTCAAGGTAATTCATTCATCATCCCACGGAGCTATCACACTTCAAAATGACGAAGGTACGTTATTCAAGGTAAATGGTCAACGTCTTAAATTATTTTTAGAGCCCAATAAAGAATTAGAAGAAATAGACATGATCAATTTTTACCTTCCAATTAAAAATTAAAGCCGGGATGACCTTGCCGACGCCAACAAGAGGACCGATGAGTTAGAGCATAGTCTTAGGAGGCGTGAGCGTCACTGAGCTATCTAGATTAGATCTTGGGCTATATATGTCTTAGTTATTATTAGATTCGATTAGGTTCGCTTATAATCAGTTTAGATCTATTATATTCGGTTATTATTATTATTCGGTTGTAATAAATGCCTCAAGATTAATAAAGATTATTATTAGTATGTCTTGTGTGTCTACTTTACTTTTGTGCAAGAAAGCAGAAAACAAGTATGGGGGAGATTCCCTGACATGTCACACACACTTCGATCGCACCACTCCATGAACCAGGTACACACTTACACACTCACCTTAGTTTGTGCAGAATTTTATCTCTCTAAACATGATAAATTAAAAGGATAAAAATGCTTATAATCATGATCAATCTCACTCTGTGATATTTCCTAGAAACCTGCAATTATTAAAATTATTTCAAAACCACTGTGTTGCTAAAAGTCATTGTGGAATAAGAGATGGTAAGGGTATGAGTACCTTATTCTTAGTATCTTTATTGCTTGGAGAATTTGTTTTAAAAATCTCAAAATTATAGCTACCATCCTCAAGTTTTATATGCCTGCTAAACATGAAAATATTAATTAAAGCTATCTGCTTTGTATTGAGTTTGTTCAAAACAAGTTAGACCCTTGTTGAGAGATTTATCATACTCCTAAGATCAAGACATTTTTATTCAGAAAGATTCACTCTTCCGAAGTATTATTGCGTTAGAGGCATGGGCTATGCAAAATTATGAATATATCGAGGAAATAAAAAGGAGCAAGTGCTCGATAACCTCGTGGAAAAAAATGGACAAGTGTCCGGCAGTAGAATTAGGGGTACCTCGGTATCCACCCAAAATATAAAAAAAAAGAGAAGAAAATGAGATATGATAAAAATATGATGAAAAGAAAATGATAGCCCATGGTCCCTCTAATAAGCAATATGCCAGTAAGAGTGACAAGTTTTTAATTTTCAAAATCTTTGATCTAAGAGTATGGCATTCTTCTCCTCGGATCCGGTTTTGACCATACAATAAATGCAAGGTATGTATGCTTAAAGAATTATTTTTGCAAAATCAAAACAGCCTCAGAGAGAAATATAAAAGATAATGAGTGACTCTGAGAGCACCTATGAGGATAAAGGTATGCTAAGTTTTTCTTTTCAAAAATATGTAAAAACTCCAAGTGATAGGGATTAAGAAGAAGAAAGGCTCTTTACTCTGACCATATATTTCCCTGACTATAAGTGCACAGTGGATTTTTACAACACCCTGTAGGTATGAAAGAATGTTTCAACCCCAGATGTTTTATTAACCAACCTTTTCTCGAGGACGAGTAAAAGCCTAAGTATGGGGGTGTTTGTTGACGGTTCTTAAGTATCAATTATAACCATCAAATAAATAAAGAAAAGGACCTATATGCAAGCAACACCTAGAATTAGGGTTTGATCTAACAGAATTCCACGAGTTTTGCTGTTTATCTATTTCTGCAGGGGGTTATCATGAAATACGGAAGAAAGGCCCACATGTCGGATTAATGACGGGATATTAACCGAACACATAATTATCTTACATCTAGAAGATTCCAGAAGCCACGGGAACGAACGGGAGCCGTAACGGGGCCGGACACAGGGCGCCCGCCCTGCCCCCGGGACCAATCAGGTCGAGTCTCGCGGATTATGCTCCACCGCCTTTGAGGATCAAGGAAAACCGTAGGATGAAGGTCGGTTTGATCCGACGGTCCAGATTCATCCAAAAGGGCTATATAAGCAAGGCCCCTGACCCCTGGTGGAGAAGACCCCAATTCATTATTCAGTTGCATATCTCTAGTTAGGGTTTAGAGAGAGAGGTTCCCTCTAGGGTTCCCACCTCTTAGGGCTTAGCATCCAATGTGAAAGTAGAATTAGTTCTACTAGATTGAGAGAGATAGAGTGGAGGTGTAGATCAGAGGAAGCCGGTGTTGGGCATTCTTAACGTCACTACCAAAAGTAGACTTAGTTTTCTAATTCTGATAACGGCGCCAAAAATGCCAAACCTATCCCTCATGCCACTTAAGCCAAGTTGTCATCCCCAGCATGACATGAGAGACGCGGTATTGAAATATGCATTTGCTCATCAAGATAAATAATAAAAGGGATCTGCAAGCGCACAGATTAATACCGATGTAGCATTTTAACCGGGAAGTATTCCAGGTATCGTTATTTATATTTTTACCACTGGGAAGGGATTTCTAAGTATCATGGTTGATAATGGAATGAGAATATGGAACTGAGTACACATCATTGCATGTATAACCGAGAGTATTTATCAATCTCTTTATACAGGTATAAATGTCACATTAAGTAAAGGTAAAGTGATAATGGTGACAAAGATAATTAATCTGATCAGCTAGCCACATATAATAATGATAAGCACCTCAACAGATATTCTAGCAAGTCATTAGCATGGAATTAGGATGAACTACAAAGATATTCCCTAAGTTATTATTAACTATAAAGTCTAGCATATCATAGTTAGTGCAATTATACTTGGCAATCATGGTGAGAAAAGACTATATCCATGCATAGTGAATATTAGCAAGGAAGATGAAGAACATAGCAATCACTCCCCTGTAATAGTGTTGCTCTGCCTGCCCTATACACGAGAGGGGGACTATATAAGAATCAACGAAGCTGTCACTATCGCGAACTACCCCACAATCCGGCATATAGGGTGCAATCGCAGATAAATACGGTATAGACACCACGTCTACACAATAATTATCATTCACCCACTGTACACATGGATAAACGCTATACGATCCTAGGCATGTATATAATTCCAATCTAACTAATCTAAGCATATAACTATGATAAACTAAGAACAATATAATTGCAAATATAATCAAGTAGAGCAAAGTCATAACCAATATATTAAAATAGAACAAAGTCATATTCATAATATTGAAGAACAATGATGAACAATTGAAGAACAAGAGAGGTATTACCAAGAATCCTCTTGACAGATCCGGGAACCAATCGAAGATTGACTCCTTCTAGTTCTAATCCTATGTAGCTATGCTAACTAGAGATCTAGTTGATGTGGTGGCTCTAGGGCTTGATCAGAGGCTCTCCTCCTGAATTAGGGTTTGAAGTATGAGACGAGGGCCTCTCCTCCAGGGGCAGGGGCCTTGCTTATATAGCCCTTTCGGATGAATCTGGGCCGTCGGATCAAACCGACATTGATCGTACAGTTTTCCTTGATCCTCTAGGTCGGTGGAGCATAATCCTCGAGGCGGAGCCTGATTGGTCCACAAGAGGGGGCGGGCGCCCTGGGGACTAGGGCGGGCGCCCTGTCTCCGGCCCCGTTACGCCTCCCGTTCGTTCCCGTGGCTTCTGGAGTCTTCTAGATGCAAGATAATTACGTGTTCGGTTAATATCCCGTCATTAATCCGACATGTGGGCCTTTCTTCCGTATTTCCTGATAACCCCCTGCAGAAATAGATAAACAGCAAAACTCGTGGAATTCTGTCAGATAAAACCCTAAGTCTAGGTGTTGGTTTCATTTGGATCCTTTTCTCTATTTATTTGATAGTTATAATTGATACTTAAGGACCGTCAACAAACTCCTCCAAGCTTACCTCTTGCTCGTCCCTGAGCAAGGATAGACTCAGCGATGGATGAGAAGTTGCTGAAATGCCTTTGAATTTTGACGGTACACATGCTTTCAAATAGAGTCTCATCTCTGAGTTAAAGTAAACTGTCAAGACTTAAAACTTACTCATTATACCTTTCACCATGGGGCTTGCAACCGTCACCTTTGTCTTGAGCGGTTAAAAGATAGAACAGTCTAGTCAAGCGCCATGTCTCTTATTCTTGATTAGCTATAGCTCTTGGAGTTTTTTTGCAGATTTTCAAATAAAACTCAGAGATTCCTTGTATGACTCTCTCAGGTCTCTCTTTTGTGGTATTTCTGGATCCTCACCAAGGCAGTAATGATGTCTGCCTTCTCTCAAAGCAAAATATGTAGTATTTGTGGTATAAGGCAGAGTGACATTTCCTTCTCTCTCATCCTATTCTAATAAGGCTTTTGATATCTGGAGCTCATAGGTGGGAGATAAAGTATACATACTTACAAGACATTTATTGCATAGTCAAACCATGGATCCAGAGAAACAAGCCAATAAGTCAAATCAAGATGTGCATGTGTGGCGAATAAATGGTGTATGGTGGTAGTGATGATAACAATGATGAAAGTCTAATTCTACTTTTGCTCTTTTTGAGGGGATACGTACCTTTCTTGCTTTTAAAGCTCTTGAGGAGAATGAGGTACTCTATATTTTCTTTTTCTTTTTTTTCTCTCAGGTGGGTATCTTGTACCCCTAATTCTACTGTCGGACACTTGTCCATTTTTACCTCTCTTCTCACACTTTTTCTTTTTTTTCATCGAGGTTCCGAGCACTTGCTCCTTTTTATTTCCTCGTATCTTTTTCTTTTCGAGGTTCCGGGCACTTGCCCCTTTTTATTTCCTCGTATAGAGCACTCATCTCCTTAGAACAATATAGCAAGTGGTAGTAACCAAAATAGCTTGAGCATTTATTTCACAGGGGATAACAAGAATGGGAAAATATTTTTGGCTATTCTCTCCCGGATTAGGAGTAGAATAATTTTATGTGGATCTGGAGATGAGAATGAGTGGATATATGTGGATGCGTACTTCCGGAGTAGAAGCAGCATGTATGAGTGATTGTGCAAGTGAATCTTGATTTTAACCGCATGACAAGCTCCTAAGGGTCTACACAGCTTGACTACACTCAATGCTCATAAGCAGTAAAAAGTAAAGGTATGGCTTAAAGTCTAGCAAGCATGTATGTATGGCTGTGGTAGGAACTTAAACTCTCATCATACAGGAACTCATCATGTAGCATTTTAAGATTTTCAAAGATAAAATTCTTCAGAATTCTAGCATCTCTAGGAATAGATAAACAGCAGCTCAACCTTCCCATATCATATCCGTTAACAACTTAGACTTTAGATCAAGTTCTCTTCCCTCAAGTTTAGGTTTAGAGCAAGCTTTAAATGATAACAGTTATGTCTAAACTTAGAGAGAGGACTTCAAATTTGAAAGTTAGGCAAAGCAACTATTCATCATATCTATGCTAGAGTTTTATTATTATCTAGATTCAGTTTAGCATAGCCACTTTATTTATTTATTAAAACACACTAAGCAAAAGATATAGGTATATATATATATAAGCACAAAATCTTTATTTGGTTTTTTTTCATAGTTATGTATATTTTTATTTTTATAGGGTAGAAGTATATATAAATATAAAGATAAAGATAGAAATACTTAGCAAGATAATGGAGGTGCTCTCCCCCAAGCTGGATCTTGACATAATCTCTTCTGATGTAGCTAGCAGATGGCGGAGGTGTATTTGAAAGTCGGCAGCACCCTGACAGCGATTAGAATGTCCTCTGTCTGCTAGTCTCCTTGAATTCTGTGAAGCTCAAATAGACAACAAAGCTTTGTGAAACTGATTAAGTGTTAGCATAAATATCTAGCCTTTATCATGCTGAGCCTCCTTGATTTTTTTATGTTGTTTTTTTTATAAAGCAGAAGAAAATATTTATGTATTTATTATATATATATATATATATTATGCCACCACAGTGAATGTACTTATGGGTTTTATGCCACTCGCATACTCACATGGGGCTTTAGGGTTTTTAATATTTTTATTTTCTTTTTAAGATAGTATGAATATGATTAACTAAGAAAACTATTTAAGATAAAGTAAATAATTGAAAAGGGAAAGGATAACTACCAAGTTACCTCTTGGCAAGGCGTTCGGTGTTTTTAAGTCCTCCGAACGGGACTCTTATTCGTTCAGTCGTCCTGGGACTTGGTGGATGGCGTAGTCGGTGGTTCCGGCGGCGCCTCCTCTTCATGTACAACTGTCTTTTCTTTCCATACCTGTCTCGGTGCTTTGGTCTCCTCAGGACAGTGTTGGTTGAGTGGTATGTCTTCAGATCTTACCACTTCTCCTTTATAATCTGCCCATCCGTCCTTGATGACCTGTTGCTTCTGATTGTGGTTACGCCGCCTTCTTCTTGTCCTGACCTGCTTGGATTCTTCAAATACATAGTTAGGGTCAGTAAAGTAAAGACGTACCTTCTCAGAGGGGAAGTGCATGTGGACTTCTCCAGTTCCAATGTAGATGATTGCTTTGACAGTACTAAGGAATGGTCTTCCAAGGATGATGGGTGGATCATATTCATCTTCTCCCATGTCAATAACCTGAAAGTCTGTATGGACAAAGTGATCGTCTATCTTGACAGGGACGTCAGTTACTGTACCTTCGACCTGTCGGAATGTCTGATCTACCATCTGGAGCTGAATATATGTTGGGTTTAAGGGCATGGTTCCGAACAGAAGTTCATAGGTGACCTTGGCCATTATGTTGACGCCCGACCCAGTGTCGCAAAGTGTCTTGTAGAAGTGGGACCCATTAATAGAGCAATAAATGCTTGGCATACCTGGGTCGTCCTTCTTAGGCAAGAACGGTGACTTGAGTTGGCGATCTTGACCTTTGTGCACGGTAGTGACCATCTTAGCTGTCTCGGTCCATACTTGCTTCTTGCTCTTGTTCCTCCTGTTGGTCCTCTTCCTTGGTTCATATTGGGGTTGCTCTGGGATTTGTGCGGTCTTGTTCTTGAAGGAAAACGTTTCCTTCCTCCCCTTAATGTAGAAACTGATCTTGGCAGCACTAGCATAGATGACAGCTCCCGCGGTGTTCAGGAATGGTCTCCCTAGGATGACGGGAGCCCTCTCATCAGAACCGGTCTCTATCACTACGAAGTCTGCTGGAGCGTACGAGGAACCCACTCGGACACATATGTTCTTCAATATTCCTCTCGGGAAACTCAGTGTCCTATCTGCAAGCTGCAAACACATGGTTGTTTCTAATAATGGTTGTGAAAAGAGTTTTTCATAGAGTACCCTGGGCATGATGTTGACGCTGGAGCCAAAGTCACAGAGTGCTTCTGGGAAGTCTCGCATGCCGATGGTGATCGGGATGACGGGGCGTCCTGGATCGCCTCTCTTGACCGGCAGACGGTCAGTACTTACTTCCACGATAGGGTTACTCCAGTAATCTCCTGCATCAAACATGTCTACAAGATTTGCAGATTCTAGTCCTTCCGGCTGTGATGGTATACCGGGGTTAGTAGCAGGAACAGCAGCAGCTATTTGATTCAACTGAGATTCAATCATTTTATTAAAGCTAATCTGGTTCTTGATGGCAGTAGAGAAATTATCCATTCTATTATTTATATTTTCTAGTATTAGATGCCAATTTCTTAGACAGGTTATCCATTAGCTTTCCTTGGTTGGATACTAACTCTCTCAAAGGTGGATAATTGTTATTATTATTGAAAGAATTGTTACCTTGGTAATTACCTGAGTAGTTAGGCCTCTGTTGATTCCAACCTTGATTCTGCTGAGGACGGTTGTAGTAGTTGTTGTTATTGTTGATGTAGTTCACGTCCTCCAGCAACTCAGGACAGTGATTGCCCGAGTTTCCAGTACCTCCACACTCCTCACAAGTCATGTGGGAGTCGTAGACGTGCATGACTTCTTTCTTTTCTCCAGCTCGATCATCGAGCTTCTTCATGAGTAGGTCTAGCTTGGCAGACAGCATGTCTATCTCCTTGAGCTGGTGCATACCTCCACCTCTCTTGCGTGTCTGAGTTCTTTCTTCATTCCAACCTTGGTTGGATGCCATCTTCTCCACAAGAGCTGTGGCTTGAGGTATGGTGAGTGATAGGAATGCTCCTCCAGCTGCAGCATCCATGGTTTCACGGGCACTGTTAATGAGCCCATGATAAAATGTCTGCATCAGTAGCCAGCTTTCCATTCCATGATGGGGACATTCTAGGATGTAGTCTTGGAAACGCTCCCATGCTTCTGGAACGGATTCATCATGTTGTTGCTGAAAACTTGTAATCTTCCCACGGAGAGCATTGGTCTTGCCCATGGGAAAGAACTTAGCCAGAAAGTTCGTAGAGCAGAGTGCCCACGTAATGTTCTTCTCCTTTGTAGCGTAGAACCACTGCTTCGCTCTCCCCAACAGTGAGAATGGGAAAAGGCGGAGTAGTATGGCGTCTCTGGGGACATCAGCCATGGTGAAAGTGCTGCAGATCTCCAGGAAGTGTTGAAGATGAGCACTAGCGTCTTCATGTGGCTTCCCACAGAACTGGTTAGCTTGCACCATGTTGATGAGCCCAGGCTTGAGCTCGAAGTTGCGGTCGATCTCCCCAGCAGGTCCAGTGCAGATGTTGTCCGTAGTGGGAGCTGAGAACTCGCGGATCGACTTGTTCGCCATGGCTTCGAATTCAGTCGACAAATTCCGGATGAAACTTCGGCGGTCTTCGGATTTGGATGAAGCTTTGTGCTGAAGTGTTGACGATGTCTTCTTGAGCTTGGCTCTTGTTCTTCTGAATAAGGCTTCGGGATCGTCAACAAAGTTGTCTGGAAGATGTCTTCTATTCATGCATCACCCTGCAATAAATAATCAAAATGGAAAATACAGGGGTAAAACTGTATAAGAGAATTGATAAGCTCGATCAGATTAGTGATGCAAATGATGACTCAAAGTTCCATATTCATTCCTACTTAGTAATCAACCTTCCCCGGCAACGGCGCCAAAAATGCTTGTTGGGCATTCTTAACGTCACTACCAAAAGTAGACTTAGTTTTCTAATTCTGATAACGGCGCCAAAAATGCCAAACCTATCCCTCATGCCACTTAAGCCAAGTTGTCATCCCCAGCATGACATGAGAGACGCGGTATTGAAATATGCATTTGCTCATCAAGATAAATAATAAAAGGGATCTGCAAGCGCACAGATTAATACCGATGTAGCATTTTAACCGAGAAGTATTCCAGATATCGTTATTTATATTTTTACCACTGGGAAGGGATTTCTAAGTATCATGGTTGATAATGGAATGAGAATAATTATCATTCACCCACTGTACACATGGATAAACGCTATACGATCCTAAGCATGTATATAATTCCAATCTAACTAAGCCAAGCATATAACTATGATAAACTAAGAACAATATAATTGCAAATATAATCAAGTAGAGCAAAGTCATAACCAATATATTGAAATAGAACAAAGTCATATTCATAATATTGAAGAACAATGATGAACAATTGAAGAACAATAGAGGAATTACCAAGAATCCTCTTGACAGATCCGGGAACCAATCGAAGATTGACTCCTTCTAGTTCTAATCCTATGTAGCTATGCTAACTAGAGATCTAGTTGATGTGGTGGCTCTAGGGCTTGATGAGAGGCTCTCCTCCTGAATTAGGGTTTGAAGTATGAGACGAGGGCCTCTCCTCCAGGGGCAGGGGCCTTGCTTATATAGCCCTTTCGGATGAATCTGGGCCGTCGGATCAAACCGACATTGATCGTGCGGTTTTCCTTGATCCTCTAGGTCGGTGGAGCATAATCCTCGAGGCGGAGCCTGATTGGTCCACAGGAGGGGGCGGGCGCCCTGGGGACTAGGGCGGGCGCCCTGTCTCCGGCCCCGTTACGCCTCCCGTTCGTTCCCGTGGCTTCTGGAGTCTTCTAGATGTAAGATAATTACGTGTTCGGTTAATATCCCGTCATTAATCCGACATGTGGGCCTTTCTTCTGTATTTCCTGATAACCCCCTGCAGAAATAGATAAACAGCAAAACTCGTGGAATTCTGTCAGATAATACCCTAAGTCTAGGTGTTGGTTTCATTTGGATCCTTTTCTCTATTTATTTGATAGTTATAATTGATACTTAAGGACCGTCAACAGCCGGCATGTCGGTGTCTACTCCGAGGTTGTACCT
The DNA here is from genome assembly GCA_022457205.1 of Saccharum spontaneum. NCBI lineage: Eukaryota > Viridiplantae > Streptophyta > Magnoliopsida > Poales > Poaceae > Saccharum > Saccharum spontaneum. The sequence goes on from CM039587.1 coordinate 35,527,727, forward strand.
GCGGGAGCAAGTTCTTCTAACCCGAGGCTTGTTCTCAGGATTCTTCAGTATTTCGACTTCTAAATTCTAGTAAGTTCTTTGTTTTATTGTTCTTTGGTTTATGAGTTTACTTTGATCTCTTCGCGTAGAGTTTAGAGTAATCATCTCTAGCGTAAACGTGGTGTTTAAGCTAGGATACTCATAGATATCCCCTCGTCTAGCCGGACCGTGGTAGTAGCGAGGAACGTGACAATTCCGAGTTACCTTTGTATTCCATATCCCGTTAGCAGGATCGATAGGGTTTATAGGTGCGGGTTGAACATCCTTTGTGGTGTCTAGATTCCGTAAACCTCCCCAATAGAACAGTAGATCATCCTTACCAAGGTTAGAAGAAGAGTGCGGTTGTAGTCTTCTCTATACATCACTCACATCGAATCATAGTGGTTGTAGCCTAAAGGTTAGTAGTAATAGATTTGGTTAGTCAGATGCACTCTTTCTCCTAAAGGTAAAAATATAAATACGATACCCAGGATAACATCTCGGGTGAAGTGCTCACCGATATCCGTGCGCTTGCGGATCCCATTTCCTAATTGTGTTACCAAATATCAACAACGAGGACCGCCTTTCTAAAAGAATTATAGCCTTTCTAAAAATTTGCACGAGGACTGAAAATTTATAGTTTATTTTCGTTGATGTTTAATTAGGTCACCACAACGATAAGGAGCTAGATCGTTCGACGTAGGTGAAAGGTCCTAAATGGCTAAAGAGGAGGTGAATGGCCCAATTAAAATTATAGAAAGCACTAGAGCAAATTGTTAGATGACAAAATAGCGAAGCTTTTTGCTCTAGCTCTACTCCAAGTTGCAAACCACCTATCCAAGCTATTCTAGTGAATTATGATCACTATGTCACTACCTCTACACTAGTTGAGCTAGCTAACTTACTTAACTAAATAAACAACTAACTAGCTACTCAACTAACTAGCTAAGCAAGCTACCTCTACACAATAAATATGAATATAAATACAGGTGATAGAGATAGTTACCAATTCCGGCAAGTGACAATCAATCAATGATTGAATACCAAATGATCCAAGGAGACAAATGATACAAAGGTTTTTCTCTCGAGGTTCATGTGCTTGCCGGCATGCTAGTCCCCGTTGTGTACGGAAAACGGGTACAAACCCCAAAGATTTGATAGGGAAGACGGCTTTGACTGTCAAATTTCATCAGCGATCTGCAATAGCAAGTAATAACGTATGCTAATAACTAGAGTGCTTGTGCTCGGTATGTCTGAAGATTTGAACGGACGGGTGATTGTATTAGCTGGCCCAATAGATTTCTAGTGCAATAAATAAGTTGTTCTATCACTGCTAAAAGTTGAAATTACAATAGACATTACAGAGTCCCCTTTTTCTCCACAGTCCTTTACAAGTGGGCAACAATATTAGCAATATTAGTAGTATATTTTTTCTAAGTATCCAACTGTGATTATGGTATAATTTTCTGTCAGTCCCTGTGGTTTTGTTCTATTGCAAACAATGTGATCCCCAGAAACTCATTACTATAGTTTAGTTAGTAAACAAAATATACTGATGCTGATTTCACTAAAATTTGGCTTATGTTGATGCTTATATTGATTTGTTGTGAGAGAAAAACTCTGTTCGTTCGCTAAAAAGTACTGCTAAAGTAGTTCAAGCGAACAGGGCCGCTAATAGTGGAACCGTGGTCCGTTGGTCAACTTATAAAAAGAAACTGTGTTGGGGGAAAGTAATTAGCCTTTTATAGTGAGAGGCAGCAAGTGGTGTTTAATCTTAGATCCTAGGAGAATATATAATAATTGCTGCTACTTACTACAGCATACAGTGAGAGTGTTGGGAAATCCTCCTCAGAGAACTCTCAATGCAGAAACTACTACGTAGTTTCTATGCTATAAGAAACTATCTATGGAAACCATGCTTCCCCATACAGTATTTTCTAAAACCAATCATTCACCGCTGCTTGCTCTCCTGTTCTCCCGGTTGCTTCTCTCTCCTCCTCATCCTGTGTGGATGGTCACTTCGTGTGGCCCGGTGTGAGAGAGCAGCGCTGGGTGACGGTGTGGAGCAGCTGCAACAGGCAGCGCAGGGCGACGACAGGCGGTGCTGGGCAAGGCCGTGTGAGGTTCGCGAGGTCCGTCGAGTGGTGGCGCAAGGAGAACGACATGTACGAGGACGACAGCGTGCAGGAGGCCGTGCGTACCATACCAGGGAGGGATTATTTTAGATTGAATTAATCGGGAACCAAATGCAAGCAAGAGGACCACACTGTACCGATGTATCTGCATGCAGGTTCAAAGATTTTGATGGATCCAGGCTAGATCTCAGGGACGAACGGCTCTACCTCCACCTCTGCTTCGCTGAATGCCGATGGGAGATGACGTCGGCCTTTCCATGGAACATGGCAGCACATCGCACGAGGTTCGCAGACGGCGGTGCCAGGCAAGCGGCCACGCACGAGCTGGGCGATGGCTTGCGAGCGCGTGCGTACGGGAAAATTCGCGGTAGCGCACGAGGGAGGAACGGGCACATGGGATCTCAGCAGCGTGTGCGGGGCGGTCCCGGCGTCATCGGTAGACGCATAGACGTCGGCAAAATGCTTAGGTGGCATGATAATAAATGTCCATAGAAACTATGATAGATTCTGCATTGGGAGTGCCCTCATGAGTGGGTGTTGAGGAGAGTAAATGCTCCTAGTGAGTAGCCCACATGTCATAGGTGAAGGATGGGAAGTGGACCAAACTTGTGTGCATCTAGTGTTTTGCCTTTTGGCTTACAAGAGAAGGAAATGGAGGCTTCATGAGCTTTAGTTCAGCAGAGAGAAGCAGCTCCAGTTCAGCCCCTTCTCTCCTTGCACATGAGAGGGAAAAAAACTAGAGAGAAAAGAGAGGGAGAAGAGTGTGATTAGAGAGGAGATCTTGCAAAAGATAAGAAGGATTTGTCCCTAAGGCTGTGAAGCTTTAGATCCACATCCTTGGTGCCTCTAATCTGAGTTCCACCATCATTTGGTGAGGTCTTTTCACTCCCTAAGTAGCAGCCCTAAATCTTATTGTTGCTATCCAAGATTTGTTGTATCTTGATGTATGGTTGCCTCTAGTGCTATATAGAGATGAACTTGTTGTAATCCCACAAGCATATAGTGGAAGAAGATTTGGCTGGCTTGGTCCCGTGGTTTTTACCCCAATTTGGGGGTTTTCACATTAAATCTGGTGTCTTATTGTTTATGCGATTCTAGTTGCAACTAGTTGCGATTGCAGTCGCAAGTAATATGTGCAACTAGTTGTGCTTGCATTTGGTGTTGTTGTGATCCATTGTAATCAGCTGCAATTAGGTTGATGTGATAACAACTCATTGGGACCAGTTTGTGACTGTTGTTATTTCCTCCATATATATATATTTGATGCATATGTTTCCTTCTGTGAATAGGTGACGACCTAGGCTGATTTCGTGTTGTGGTGAAATGAAGTGCTTCCACTGTCACTAGCAAGTGTGTTAGTGTGGTTATCCCAGCAGAGAGGCCATAGGCACATGAAGCACCGATGATTATACCAAGGGGCTGTTTGGCATGGCCCTAGAGCAGAACTCCAGGCTAGAGCTGGCTCTAGCTAGCCAAACACCCCAACTCCAAAAAAAAGTTGGAGCAGCCCAACTCCATAGAGTTATCGGAGCTCTAGCTCATTTTCTTGGAGCACCTCTTTCCCAGCTCCAGAACCCTCTGAAATAGACCTAGACATGGAGTTCGAAAGAAATTACTCACCTTTGCCATCGATTACACACTCCAGCGAACCGTTATTTTTTTCTATCCGCCCCTACTTCCCTATCCGTTGATCCCGTCCCGTCGCTCAACCCCGATGCTCGTCCACCTGCTCGCATCGCAGTGCTACCCGCGCGAGCGCCGCCACCCTCACGGCCGCCAACCTCACCGATCGCCACCGCCCCCGCGCCTCCAGTCCCCCTCAGCCCTTGCCTCCTTCCCCATCGCCTCTTTCCCCTGCGCCTCCACTCCCCCGACCCTAACCCTAGACGAGAAGAAGGCCGCACCGGCAAGCTCCGGCGCCGCCTGATGACCTCCTCCACGTCGACGGCCACCGCGCCTCTATTCCCCTACCGGTGTGGGCGCAGCTCGGCACGGCCTCCAACGGCGTCCTCGGCGTAGGATTCGGCAAGCGGACTAGGCGCGGGCTCCTACAACTTGCCCATCATAGCCTCGGCGCAGGCTCCGGCAAGCAGCCCAGACATGGGCACGAAAACGCCACCCTGCCCAGGCTCGAGAGCGGGCGAGGCGCAGCCTCTGCCCTAGCCCTGGCGCCGGCAAGGGCTCTGCTCGTTCAGCTCGTCAGTGGGAAGAAGAAGGTGCTGACGAGCGGGGTCTGCTCGTCAGTGAGAGAGGGAGAGAGTTGAGTGGGGAGAGCTGCGGATGACATGTGGGTCCGTTCAACCAACGGCAAAGTGGGCAATCCATACTGATAAAACATCATTCTAGAGCTGTTGATGCAAAAGTGGATCTGCAAACACAAAGGGCTAATACCCAAAGTCGATATCCAAAGCGTGCCAGTTGATTTGACCTGTTAATCGACAAGGATGAAGATACGAGCACTTTGGTCCTAACAACAGCGATACGCCCAGAAGTCACGGCCAAGAGGTACTCACGCGGAACTCGAGGATCGTTGAAGGTTGCACTGAAGCGATGCAGCTCGCTGAATCGATGAGAACTCGTGAAAAAGGAAAAATATACGAATTGACGAAGTCACCGAAAAGTAAATAGATGCAAATAAGAGTAAAAGCTGATTTTTGATATTGATTGATTGATTCTCATTACATTGCCCTTCAATCTATATTTATACCCTGATCTACTGAAACATAACCAAATACGACTAGGACACTAAGTCCAAATCTAAGGAAACACATGACTCTTATACAAATTAGACTCTAATAAACATAGAAAAGGAAATCAACTCCTATCTATTTCCTTGTCCGCCTTAATTACGATGGAATTCCATCGACCTCCTTTCCATCGGCACACTTCCTGTTTCATCGGCAGCGGTCTTCAAGCCTCCCTTCATCGGCATCGGCGATAACATCCTTAACCTTATCGGCAACGTCTCAATCTAAATCAACTTCTTCATATATCGCCACCATTCATCGGCAGCCTTCTTTACAAGCTGATTTTCATCGGTTATCAGCGTACACAGTAACTTTTCTCCTGCTGATTAGCCCACTCTAACCATCTTGACACGTGCCAAAAAACGGTGTCAACACATGCCCCAATTTCGGAGTATAAAACATTGATGCTCCGAAATTTACTCTAGATAATGCTTGCCTCCACCTATTTTTTCTCAACCCATTCTCCAAGCATAACATAATCTGTTACCGAATCTAATCAAATCTAGTTCTGATTCACGCATCTCAGTAAATATCGCACAACTTCCAACTATTCTTGCCCCCATTACGGTTAAGATACTGAAATAACAACCCATCGGCAAGATCTTAACATAATAATGCCACCATTTTTAGAACTAAAAGATCCTGTACTGAGATCTCTTCTAAGTCATGATTACTTGCCATCAAATCTTCTGTATAATCCCTTGATTATCATGCGAACAGTTACCATATCCAACTGAACCACCTCGACCCACACGCGCGCGGCATAGAGATAAGTCCAGAATGCCCCTACTCCAAGCGGCCTATAAATAGATTTCTTTGGAACGCTCGTCTTCTACCCTCAGACTCCAACCTTTGGCATTCTCTCTTTCTGGCGGCGACCCCGACAAACAACCGCACGACTTCAAGAACAAGAACTCCTTCCAGCGTCATCCTCAAGTCCCCAGCCTACGCCCTCATCCTTCTCAGAGCAATGGCGATCAACTTCGACGTCCCTGTGGTTCGTTCTACTTCCGTTACTTTTACCTTGATTCTTTTGGTCTTTGCGAGTCCATACTGCTGGTAATTTTTTTCCTCTTTTTCCATTCTTTTGATCCTCCGAACTTAGGAACTACGCAATAAATTAGTTATTCCAACCGATCAACCACACTTACAATGCCTAGGTCCAATGGGCGATCCAGATCCAACCGATTTAATCAATGCAGAAGTTAACAGAATCCCTTTCAAAGCCCAGAATTTTTCTCTGAATCTATGGAAGGACACATTCTGATCCTGGCCTAAAACCACCAAAGGGTGGAAAGATTGGTATTTGAGGGTCAACAGGTAGATGCAGGTGTACTGGGAAGAACGGAAGATAGACCAATGCATTAGGCTATCTATTGCCGATATGCAGAAAAATGAGTCAATGATGATTGCTGCTGCTTATTTCTGGTCAGACACGACAAATACCTTCATGTTTGGACATGGTCCAGCCACCCCCACTCTTGCCGATGTATACATGCTTACTGGCTTGGATATCTCAACTGTCGATGAGGGTTCCATCTATGGCAGAAGAGCCGAACATAGAGTGAATACACGCAACATTGACGGCTGCACATGATACATCCAATAATACCAAAGGACTGGGACCGTTAACCAGAGGGAACACGCCATATTCTTGAATATGTGGTTGGAAAAATTTATCTTCTGCGGTCGATCGGTAGGACCAACCAACGCCTTCCTTCCTGCGGCTGAACTCTTGGCCAATGGTATAAGGTTCCCACTTGGTCGATACCTTCTGAGCTCCACCTATCACCTCCTTCACCAAGTGTCTCAGAAACTTTTGCTTGGCGAACCCATCGGCAATCTAGGAGGCCCATGGTGGTTTATCAACATGTGGCTAAATGCTCATATGCACAAACGTCTATAGTGGGATTTCTTCGCCCAAGAGTTCCCACGAGAAATTGCCGAAGATTACGTCCTTGGAGATGAGGAATCAGCAACACGCCTCCCTCTCAATTTTGGTGAAGCCATAATTGTCCTCCCTGGAACAGAAGCCAATGAAGTCCAGATCGGCAGATTCTTCCAAAACTTCTATAATGGTCTTCCTTGTGATCATAGGGCTTGGGTACCCTATATCGATGAAGAGAACAAGTTCCCCCTTCTCTTCAACTTTGCCGATGACGAGCTGAACCAAGATAATGAGCTTATGATGGCCATCATTACTCCCAGGGCGATCCTAGTGAACACATTTGGTAGCGGGAAAAAATACCAATACCACCTATGAGTTTTACAATCCATCGGCAGTATCCCGTCAATTGGCTTTTGGGCAACTGTCAATTAAACTCTGCTTTGCCGATGTGATCAAGCCCAGAGAAACAATCACCTGTGGAACAAAATGGAGCAGGATAGTGAGACTTGCCTCCGATGCCGATATCTCAAACGTTGATCTTTCCATCTGGTCACCAGCATCTTTTATCACCGAGTCATATAAGCAATGGTGGCGAGAATGGAAGGAACAATTATTTGCAACATCCGTCCATACATATCGGCACATGATCGACCCTGAATACGCCATTCCCGATGATGCAGTAAGTTTCTTTTAACTCCTATTTTTTCTCTTTCATATATCGGCAGCTAATCTTTCTTGTGACAGGTCGATGACCCAGTACCATCCATGAGCAAGAGTGGAAAACCCTTCAACCTCCGACCTGTTTTCCCAATATCACCGATTGGCTACAACGCCCCCACCCTAGCTGCTTTAACTTTCCAGAGGACCCGTGCCAAGACTATCACCTCCAGATTAAAACTGGCAACAGCTAGGGCTACTCCGTTGGCTGCCGCTACAAGCCTAATTAAGGCTTTTAAGGTAATAACCTCATTTATTTTTACTCATGCCGATACAAACTATATTAACATGTAACCATCAGGGTGTAAGAGCTGCTGCTGGATCGTCATCGACAACTCCTCCAACATCAAGCACCACTACCTCCAACCAGCCTTCAGAGGTATTCTTTTAACTTTATATTTTATATGTTAAACATCCAATCTTACACTTGCTTTGCAGCAACAAATGGGTACATCGGCAAGCATACCAGGCGCTCAAGCTCCATAATCGACAAGTGCCGATGCCCCCCAGCCAACCGTTGCTGAGACCCAAGTAAAGCGCAAAGCTTTAACAGATGCCGAGGCTCAGCAAAAACGACAGAAGTCCATGCTAGTCCCCTCATCTACCCCAACATCTGCAAGCCAGCCAATCGACGTGGCTGAGCAAGTTGACCCTTCTACACATAATGTACCATCGGCCATCATACCCCAAGGGCCAACCACTGATGAAGTCGTAGAAGACATCCCATCGGCAAGCTCTGCCGATCCTTCGCATGGCACCCTTCAAGCTGCTCCCTCCAGCCAAGCCCAGGAAATCGCCCTGAAGCAGGTAAGCCGATTGACCTAGTCGATTTATAATATTCATATCTATCCTTAGGTAGGATCTCTATCTTCCACTTATTTCCCTAGGAACAAGACTCTCCTGATAGCTTATTTTCTTTTGTTATCGACGTTTCTGATGATGATGGAGAAGAAGCAAGTTGTAACACCCGAGAATACATGGCATAAATACGGATTTTTGTTTATGGATTAAGTAATTTATTTAGCGAAGGTTGACGGGATTTAAAGAGAGGCCATAATTTTGACTTTTTGGTTTGTAGCTTGAATGGATAAACTGAGACTACCAATGGATTGAGCTTGAAAAAACGTTTTCGTTTGACTACTCATATACGTTATTTCGAGTATGGATCATTAGCTATCTTTGGTGTGCAAGATTTGAGAAAAAAAACTGCTACAGTATCTCATCGTGCTACAGTGACCGGCCAGAGTCCCAGGAGTCCTGCCGTGCGTGGCCAAGCCTTTCTAGACAGGGTCTTTTCGTTTTCCTTTTCTTTTCATATTCTCTTTTTTAATTATCTCTACCGTGGTCCCTTTAAACCAGGCCAGTATCTCCCTTGCCCTGGTTGTTCACGTTCTAGAGCCATTAGGTGCCACCTTGGCTGTTCACGTTCTACAGAAGAAAAGAAGAGAGGGAACAAAGAAGACAAGGGAAGAAAAGAAGGGAGGAGCAGAAGAGATGTTTTAAGGTCTTGCTGTCGTCGTCACCATCGCTATCCTCATCGTTTCCGTTCTTCCCAAACCGGTTAGGGATCTTCTCATCTCTTCGTTTTGGTCTCAATCCCTTGTTTCCCTCGCTGTCCTTGACGGCCATACCACGTTTGATGTAGATGGGCACGGCAAGAGAGTCATAGGGGCGGGGATCGTCGTAAGGTGGAGAAGAGGAAGCAAGAAAGAAGTGAATCGCTGGGGGTTTGTCACCGTGTTCATTGTGGTTGACCTAGGTAAGATGCCAAATCTTAATCCACTAATTTTGGTCAAGATTTGTGGATTAAATTGCTTTGATAGAGGGTGTTTGTTGGGAGTAAATCTTGAGATCAATCGTGTCCGCGTTCTGCAATCTGTCATGTTGTGCAGTCTGTGTTCATCGAATTTTTAGGGCATCTTAGTGGCCTCAATAATTTTTTCCACTGTTGAAAAAGTTGTAGATAACTTGAATATCTTTCTTTTGACTCCAATATCAGCATCATAGCCCTTGTATTCTGGGAGATATGGTCATTCTTTTATGTATGTTTTTCAGTGATGAGTATGGTGACAGTTTAAGATCTTATCTGTTTTTGACCATCTTATTGAATGATTTTGAACTTATGGTCTGAACAAAGGTTGTAGGTGTTGTCCTAAGCTTTCTATATTGGTAAAGATCATCATGTTTGGATAAGCATAACTCCAGTTATGAATTTTAGAAGTTTGCTGTCCTGTTTTAGTTGTCAGAAAAGTTCAGTTAGTTTCAGCGGATGTTTAAGCCATCTTGGAGATCTGTTATGCTTGGTTGTATTATATCAAAGTTGTAGATGATTGTGTTTTCCAGCTTCTGAAAAAGTTTCATAATTTTTGTATAAGTAATTTATCCACAGTGAAAATGTGAAGCAGGGTTCCTGCTGCGTTGATTGCTTGTTTGGTCACTGTTTTGGGGGAATCGGTAGCACCGGTCGTAGAAGCGTTTTATATCATTTGTGAATGTTTGTATGAGTTTATATTCTGAGGTGTTAATGTTTGAACAGGTGGTGCGCCTTTGGATCGTTCTTAGCACACATTTTTGCGTCGCTGACTCGAGCGGTGGTTTGCTACAGCTTGACATGTTATTTAGTCTACCTACACTGTCATAACATTCACTAAATCAAGATAATATATAAGTATGAATTCACTTGTTACTTTATAGAGTAACTTATACATGATGCTTATTGTTGAATCTTTTATCTTTTTTTCTATCACCACGAGGTAAGTGTTATGCTTTATAATGATGGATGTACGTGGCATATGTGGCAAGCGTTTATGCGGTTGCATCATATCATTGCATCATATTGCATTGCACAGCATTCGTGGATGTCGCCGCTTACTGGCCGCGACCGTACCGGTACAGCATTGTACGTTGCCCGAGGAGGGGTACGATGCAGCTTCATACCTTGTTGGGTATGGAGGCAGTGGACATGCATATGCATTGCATCTGCACTCTCTCTGAGGTTTACTTGCATTGAAGTTGTGGATATGAGGAGTTTTTGTATTTGAAGAGGTGGTTTATTTATTTTATATCATGATGTTATTTACTTCTTTATGCTGCTCACATGGGATAAATAGTTTAACTATGAATTATTCATTTCATAAGCTGACATATCTTTGACTTTTAAATTGATGCTTAACTAACTTGTAGTTTGAATGACATGATCAGGCAGTTTGCTTGCTGAGATTTATTCTCATCCCTTTATCTTTCCAGGTGCTTGTTGATTGGATGCATGCTTGAAGGGATGGGATTAGCGCCACAGCTTCACTATTTCACCTTCATTTAGACATAATAATAACACTCTTGCCTTGTTGTAATAAACTTAGTTTATCTTTGTGGTAATCTTTCATGGTTTAATAAAACATTTAAGTTGAAGCTTTACTTAATTATAGTTTTGTTCTTGTTGTCGCTTCCGTGCTTTACTTTGATGTTGGATTTTTACTGCTGAGTTTTATACTCGGGCATGAGGGAAGGGACGTTAGTGACATCTTAGGCTTTTGTGGCGCCTGGGGTGTTACAGTTGGTATCAAAGCAGGTTTTAGATTCTCGGAAACAACAAGGAATAATTTGACACACTTGCACATATAGGTTGGGTTTGGGTTTGAGTTTGCTTATCATTGCGTTATATACTGTTGTTACTTGTTTATACTTGTTTATACAGGTTGAATAAACGTTGTATTTTGTGCAATATGGAATATGAGTGTTGCTTAGTAATTTTCGGCCTTCAATTTAAACTTGTACTTTGTCCAAAATTTGATCCAAAACCCCCCATTTCCAAACACGTCCTCACTGTAGTGCAGTTAGGTATGAAAACGGATCGGATACGAATGGATATTACTGCTATTATATTTGTTTTCATATTTAAGTTCGGATTAGGATTCGAATAAGGATAGTATCAACCATGCCGAATAGGATACGATTGGATATCAACATCAGAAATATGCAATTTTAGTATTCAGATATGGATACATTATCGGATGTTGAATATCCGGACTCGGATACGGACAGATCTGAACCCCTCTAAACAGATTCGGTCTCGAATACGGTCGAAAAATATCCGTACCGTTTTCATTCCTAGTAGTTAGCACTAGTAGAACCTACAAAGGTGACCCCAAACCCACACCTGCATTCTGTACTTAGGGGGTGGTTTGGATCCAATGACTAGAGTTTATGAGGTATCACATGGGGTGTTGCATGAGGTGTTCGGATACTAATAAAAAAACAAATTACAAAATTCATCAGTAATCTACGAGATGAATTTATTAAGCCTAATCAATCCGTTATTAGCACATGTTTACTGTAGCACCATATTGTCAAATCATGGACTAGTTAGACTTAAAAAATTCGTCTCACAAAATAGTCTCAATCTGTGTATTTAGTTTCTAAATAGTCTATACTAGCAAAAATGCTCGTGTGTTGTAATGGGATTTAGAATCTATAACTGGATTGCTTGTGGCTCGAAAAATCTATTGATACACTAGATACGAGAGGATTTGAGATTAATTATTATGTTATGTTTCTCAATTGATCTTAAGATTTTATTTCAGTCACACTACTTGAACTCGTACAGGATTGGAAAAAAAAGGATTATGGAAACGATTCATACTTTAATATTATAAAAAAATAGATGATATAAGTGTGCGTTGTTATGGATTTTAATTCTATAAGAAAAAGTCACACTACTTAAATTCGTACAGGATTGGTAAAAAAGGACCATGGAAACGATTCATACTTTAATATTAGAAAAAATAGATGACATAAGTGTGCGATGTTATGGATTTTAATTATATAAGAAAATACTCAATTAAAGTAAAGTGATGAATTCAAGTAATTTAGGCCTACTTGTTTTTCTCATAACTTGTTTTACGCATATATGGTCGGTTTTTGGTTTTAAGCTTCTGAAAATATATATAGGAATATATAGTGGTGGTATGGGATGTATAGATTGTCAGAGTCACCTAGTAGATCATATGACATATGTAGACAAATTGCTCTAATTTTTATGAGTACCGAAAAGAGTAATGAACAATTTTTATGAGTCACCTAATAGAAATGTTTTATAATCTATTCAAACTTTGTACTTGTCTGAACACGCTGCTCCAGCCTATATATGGTATTTTAGAGAATGAATGACCATTAAAAATGATTATTATTATTTATTTAAATAGTAGGTTAACATAGTTGTCGTGAGCTGTCTATAAATGTGCGCCTCCTGCCTTTGCCTTAGAGCTGGAGGTAACGTATCTGATTTGAACTCAGGCAAGCTACTCGGAACAGATATTAGGACTCGGACATTAAAATGGAAAAATATAAACTAAAACAGAGTCATTGTCTTAGTTGGAAGAAATATTTTGCCTCTTTAGTATTAGAAATCTATTTAGATTAGGATTCGTACTCCATATTCGTCTAGCTCGTACATAAATAAAGAAAGCGGTGCAAAATAAAAAATGTAATTCTTATCCTTTTCTATTTATTATTAAGAGTACTATTTAGAGTACTCAGCTGAGGAATCTATTTAGATTAGGATTCCTACTCCATATTAGTCTACACGTGAGCTATTCTAACTCGTATGGACACGGGTTATATATATAAGTCCAAATAAAAGAATCTCTCCATGGTTCGATAGTTAGAGAAAGACGGAAAAAGATATAGATGGACGAAAAAAAAGAGCCTAAAATTTTAACTCTTTATTATTAGATATAGATTTAATACTTTATGTATATGTCTAAATATCCGATGGGACAGCCACTAAAGTTTAGGAGGACCAAATACCCCCTTATCGTTGCCGTGTCTTCAATTATCTTATCTAATACCCCCTTATCGTTGCCGTGTCTTCAATTATCTTATCTAAAAATTTGCCAGGACCTTCACCTTTCATATGTAGTAGAAACAAAATAGAGGCTTGTAGCTTCCAAAACCGAAAAAGAGGGCTACAGCAGCACGCTCTGGCTTGAAGGAGGATAGCCAGGTCCCATGAGGTGGAGAGCAAGTTGTTTAACCCCTGGCACCATTTTGGTGCTGTTTTACGAAAAATAAATGAAATGAATTTTGAGTGGTAGACTGGTAGTAGTAGGTCACTTGTGAGCTGTGATTGAATGGAAGAATTGATTGGTTGACAGGGAACCCTCGCAAGAGATAATCAATAAATAGCTGACAGGGAAGCGTCGGTGGAAAAAGTTGCAAAGTTTTTGTTCCATGACAGGGAAGCCTGTCGATTTTGTTCTATGCATAGACTACCGTCATAGCATGCGGACTGGACTCTGGAGTGTTGCTGGCCTGCTGGGGCTTGGGTATTGCTATGCATGCAGATTTGAACGGACAGCAGATAGGAGAATATCTCGCCTGGAGTGCTTCCAGTGCATTAGAATGAACTTGTGCCATTACTAAAGATTTCTGTCGATAGGAATTATCTGCTCCCTCCCTCCCAATATAATATAAGACATAACCACTTCTTGTTCAAAAATTAAGGAACATATTTAATTCTCTCTGTCAACACTGTACTACTGCATCGATGTGAGAAAACACGTCCTATATTAAAGCAAGTATAATAAGAGGCTGTAAGCTGGCTAAATGCTGGGTGGAGAAGAGAGAAGAGGAGAGAGATAAAAAGCGGCAGCCGGCTTGGGCACAAGAACCAAGAAAATCTATGAGAAAAATAAATGGACCATATATTAATGATGAAAAGCTAACTATTATATGAGCGGACTGAGAGAAGGCTACAAAGAACCTTACAGCCAGCTATATTATTAGTCTTGCTCTTATGGGACCTGAATCAAGATTTATTACATCTTAGACGAGTCGCACTGGGTACGCTAAACGCGTACTGCAGGTCCGGATAGCGGACGGGGAGAGCTGCAGCGGCGTCCGCTATCCGGCACGCTACCGCCGCGGATCCGCTATTCCCAGCGGAGTAGCGGACGTCCGCTACTTGCCGCCGTGGCGCGGGGCCCACACGGCCCGAGCTCCGTCCGCGCCACGAGGGGGAGCAAAGGAAGAGGAGGAGCAGGGATGCCGCCGCTGCACCGTCCTCCGTCGCCACGCCGAGCACCGCGCCACGCCGGAGCAGGGAGCAGGGAGGGGGCGGCCCGACATCCGCTGCCGTCGAGGAGATCTGCTGCCGACAGCCCCAGATCCGCCCGCCGCCGCCGTGGAGCACGAGGAGGGCGCCGTGCCCGTCCGCCTCCCTCCGGTGCCCGCTGCCCTTGAGCCCTTCGCCGTCGATGTCGAGGAGCCGGGGATGGGGCGCGTCGGAGGAGTGGAGGCCGCCCAGCCCCGAGCTCCGAGCTCCACCGCGCCGAGCAGGCCTCCGCCACCGCTGAGCCGCCGGGCCTCCACCACAGCCACGAGGGCGGAGTAGGAGGGAGGAGGGAGCAGGGAGGCCGCGCCACTCGCCGCGCCTCTGCACGGCCGCCGCGCCTTCGCCCGCCGCGTCGCGATAAGGGGCGCCGCCGGTGAAGGGAGTGGGGAGGGGCGGCTCGCCGCGCGCCGTCGAGAGAGGGAGAGAACGGGGAGGGAGGGATGACGGCCGGGAGAGAGAGTGGGGAGGGAGGGAGGCCGCCCGGGAGAGAGACAACGGGGAGGGAGGGATGGGGCGTGGGGGGGAGAGAGAGAGTGGGGGCCGGGAGGGGGAGGGGGTTAAAAAAAAGAGGTGGTGGGTCCCACTGGAGATATAGAGGATGATATAGAGAATGAATGGATGCGAGAGAAAGTGGTATAGAGGAATGACTAGGATGAAATATTCCTTATAGAAGATGATATAGAGGATGGGTGAGTGCGGATAGTCTTATATATTATGACGGAGAGAGTATTTAATACTACTGCTACCCGGTGATTTAATATATGTTCAGTTGGTATTAGTTTTACTTTATTCGTTCCTAGTTTGCTCTCTTTTTTAATGGCACTCAGGTTATATTACCTGGAACTCTGGAGTTTTGAATTATCAGTATTGCTACACGTAAAACATATAAAAAAAAGTGTAGCTACGTATAATGTCGAAAAATGTCACTAAACTCTGGATTGTTTCGCTATGTGCTACTGATTAAATTGCTTGTTCGTGCATGCAAATGTTTTTTTTGTCTATATATATGGAATTGATATCACGCCTCTTTTGTGTTGTTCTAAAAAAAATACAGTACCATCCAGTGGCGGATCCAAAATTTCAGTTATGGGGGTATGGACGAAAACGATATAGTTCATCAACTCTCTACATCTATGATCTAGAGAACTGGAACATGTAATATGTAATCCGTATTATCTGACGGACCGTCTTTAGGGCCAAATACAACATATCAGGTGAGGAATCCCCCGTTGACTCTAAAAAAAAAATAGTTCATCAACATGGACATGACATAATGAAATCACTAAACGATGATAAAATAGTTGCGATTATATATAGATGGAACGAATATTTTTCTAAGAAAATAATTGGACAAAAAAATAGTTGTTATTCCTCTTCATGCTGCTTGATGTTCTGCAATAATAAAATTAAATACATACTGAGTACTCTAGGGACAAATATTTTCTAAGAAAATAAGTGGTCAAATTAGAAGAGGAATTCCGCAAACTAGAACTGTTGTTTACTGAACTAATGTCTAACGATTGGTTGGAATGGAAGAAGACTGAATTTTACTGTTTGCATCAGGGGAAGCAGTCGGACTGCCGGACGGATCGTCAGGGAAGCAACAGTGCATCGGCCGTCCAGCCGTCAGTGTCTCAGCGACGTCGCGACGAGGGTTTCCGTCTTTGCAACTGCCGGCGGGGTTGAGGAAGGAAGTCGGCAAGTCGCATCGTTTCGTCTGGCTGTTCGGCAATGCTTATACATCAATATACATGTTGTGCAGTTTGGAACTAGGTTGTTGTTGGGCCAAGAAACCAACGAAGGTAGAGTGTTGGGGCTGTTGTATAGGCTGAGCAGGCTAGCAATTGTATTTAACAATGATACATGTACAAGATATTAAAGGATATATATACTTGGTGTTTTTTCAGAAATTTTGGGGAGACAGCTATACCCGTGCACCTACTGTACATCCGCCCCTACCATCGCAAGTTACTCGATCATTGACGTTGCGGACCCATCCAAATCATATACGGGCGGCGGCCTTATTTCCTTTTGAAAGCCCAAACAAGAGAAGCCCATTGTCGGTTGCTGCCAAGCAACAAGCCATGGCCCAAACCACCTTTCATTATTGGAAGCCCCAAATACGAACCTCCGCGGCGGCGGAAACCTCGTTGCCCCGGCGATCTCCCGCAGGCGGCGGTGGCGCTTCTCCGTGCTCCACCGTGTGAGCCTGTGAGGGCATCTTTCAGCCAAGGGCGGCTCCGGCTCATCCACGATGAACCCCACCTGCCATTACTACAAGGTTAGTCTTTCTGTAGCCTTCTAGGTATGATGATTTCCACGGTCAGTGGTCTGCCTCTGCCCTTCTGAATTCTAATGGGTAAATTAGCGCAATGCTACTGCTGCTGCGGCACTAGTTTATTTTTAGGTGCCGGATAACTGGATAAGTTAACTGCATAGTGTCCTGCCGTGATGCTGTTTTTTTATTTGAGGGGATTCAGCGTGTTGATTGAATGCTGTTTTTATTTGAGGGATTCAGCAGGTTGATTGAATTCGCCAGCATTTTTGGGTATTTACAGCTCAAATTTGTTTCGGGCCCTATGATTTTGGATCCCGAAACTCCCTGATTTGTTCGTAGATAGAAAACCACACACCTTTCAACATCAGACGGGACATAGCCATGTCGCCGGCCATTGAGGACGCCCTAAGGCTCTGAGAAAGGCCAACAAGCTGAGGGTGAAGATAGGTGCAGATATACATGTGCGCGTGCGTCCAAAGGATGTCCTCTGATTTTTGCATCAAGCAATTCAACTAGGAGCTCTGCAAACATTCCATCCAGAACAGCTGCAAAATCCTTCTTATTAATGGCTAATTGGGTTTTACTTGATCAGATTTAGGGGGTGTTTGGTTCACCCAAAAACTTTAGTCCCTATCATATCGAATGTTTAGATACATGCATGGAGTATTAAAGATAGACTATTTACGAAACTAAATACACAGATTGAGACTAATTTACGAGACGAATTTTTTAAGCCTAATTAGTTCATGATTTGACAATGTGGTGCTACAGTAAGCATATGCTAATGACGGATTAATTAGTCTTAATAAATTCGTCTCGCGGTTTACTGACAGAATCTGTAATTTGTTTTTTTATTAGTATCTGAACACCCCATGTGACGGAATTTATGGGCTTTTGAAATTTGAATGATCTGGTCAGAAAATTAGTATCTTTCCTTTTGCTAGGAATGTAAGTATGAAACCGTCCAAGCAGAAGTGATGAATTGCATAGGAGCCAGTTCTGAATAACAGACTTTAAGGCCTTATAGACTGCCTAAATTTGTTACGATAAGGAAACTGGAGTCACTAAAATAGCTGTAAAACTATCCAGTTAGCAATAACAACTTTATTTTCTGATCGCTATGTACAAGCTTCATGTATAAGCAACTTGTTTGACTTGAGCCTGACATAAAGAGCAAACCATGAAAAGTTGCAGTGATGCAAACTTGCTATAACCTGAAGGGAAACAGTCTGCTATGCATTATTCTAGATACTATCCATTAAGCTGGATGGACATGTATGGCTGTGAGGTACTGAGTGCTGGTATGGTTGCTTGTTGTTGCCACGATGAGTTCATCGAAATAAGCAGGTTGCTTAGGATTGTCCAGCTGGGTGCCCTTGATGCTTAGCATCCTGACAACGTCTACCATGTCAGGCCGGTCTTCTGGGTTGGCCTGAACACATAGGAGCGCAATCTGAATGCACCTGATTATTTCTGACTCTTTGTTATGTTCCTCAACACTTAGAGAGTTGTCGATGAGCTGCTTACAGTTTCCATCCTCCCAAAGTCGCCAAGCCTGTTCCAAAAGAAGTAGATCATTTGGCTTGATCACCTTGAAGAAAGCAGGTGGTACAGTTACTTCAACAAAATTGTTCTTTTATACAAGAGATTACTCACGTAAGCCATCAGATTGTCTGATCTTTTGTATCGACGGAAACTAGTCCCAACTTTCCTTCCACTTATTATCTCCAAAATCAAGACTCCAAAGCTAAAAACATCAGACTTCACTGAGATGCTACTCCCATGGAAGCATTCAGGTGCCATGTAACCACTGAGAAACAAAAATAAATCAGATTCATATAGTCATACAAAAGTAAATGGCAAATTTACCCATGGAAGCATTCAGGTGCCATGTAACCACTGAGAAACAAAATAAATCAGCAATTTATTCATATAGTCATACAAAAGTAAATGGCAAATTTAGTCAACTGTCAGCTTCCAACTTGAACCACTCGAGCTTCTGTTACTGGCTGCCAGGGAGGCTACTTGTCACCTCGCGGCAGGCCACCTTTTTCTTTCCAGTTTGTCCAAAAAACACATGTTGATCATTTATCTTTTGTGCACTATATTCCCATTCCCTTTTTCGTACAAAAATGTTCTCTCCTACTAAGACAGATAACCTAGGCAATAAAATGCATACTGAAATGTATACTACATATATCCATTCCTGAAACAATAAAAATTGTAGCTTGTTTATGTTCCCTTGTATGTGATGCATCTCCATATCCCATTTTATGCCATGGTAATTTAAACCTACATATATATGTCCTGCTGCAATTGAGTTAAAAATTGCTATTTGTACTGTATCATTATATAGTAAGCTTCACTACTGGTAGATTTTTTTTTCTGCATACAGCACTGATAATGGTCTCTCTTGATACTACAGATAACCTAGGCAAGATAAAATGCATATTGAAATGTACACTACATATATCCATCTGTAAAAACTTTACAAATTATATCTTGTCTATATTCACTTTTATGTAATGCATATCCATATTATCCCAATTTTACGCCATGACAATACAAATTTACTTATATATGTGCTGCCGCACTTGAGCTAAACAACCCAAATTTACTTATGTACTCACAGTGTTCCCATTGGTACAGTATCTTGTGATTCTGTCGCACTTGAGCTAAGCATCGCTATCCCAAAATCAGAAATCTTTGGATTCATTTGATGGTCCAATAGAATGTTACTTGCTTTCAAGTCTCTGTGGACAATGCATGTTTCTGATTGCGAAAAATTGTGTATGTAAAGAAGTCCTTGAGCAATGCCATCAATTATATTCTGACGCAGAGGCCATGTCAGTGATGCCCACTTCGCAACATCTGCAAGGATAAATTTGTGAGTGACAATATATAACTTTCTTGATTAAAAGGGGCCGGGTTGGTGGGTGGGGGGAGGTGTTTTCTTGTGGTAAACTGCTGATCATACCTTTGAAAATGTCATCTAAGCTCTTGTTGGGCATGTACTCATAGATAAGTATCTTCTCTTTTTGTTGCATACAGCAACCAATCAGCTTGACAAGATTTAAATGTTGAAGCTTTGCTATGAATCTAATTTCATTTCTGAACTGTTCCAAACCTTGAATTGAATATGCTGCTAATCTTTTGATTGCCACAACTCCATAAGCTAATTGACCCTGTGCAAAAAGGCACTCATGTCTTTAAGCAGTTGGCTAACTGCACATACTGTTCCTCAAACAGTAGAAAGATGATGGCAACATCATTCTAATCAGTATTGTGAACATTTGATAAAGATGCGATCTACACTATGGAGATTTCAGTAATATGAATATATGACATAGAGATAAGGATGAGAGTTTACTATCAGTAGAATGAGCTTGTTGGAGATTTCTTTGAAAGAGTTTGCTTGGTTACCCTTGTAATGCTTTTGAACATGTAACATAATGGGATGGATAATTGGAATACCACAATGGAGAGAAAAATCAGCTCATTTGTTGCCATTTTAGTATTTGACACTGATTATCCTACTGCTATTTTAGCTGCTTTACCTACACATCACTGAGACATTGAGTTGTATATCATGAAGTGCCGATGAATGAAGTAACAAATCTTAAACATGGCTTTATTTATAGTCTGTTTTCAAAACAATAGCCCACTAAAACGATTTGGATCTTGGTGTGGAAAACAGGAATACATTCATAGCCAGAGGAACAAATTTCAGATCTAATCTAATGATGTTTAAAATAACTCTTCTAGCTTCTTTAACCTCTACATTCATGTATTTCAATTTTATATGTGATTTTTATGCATCACCCAATTTTTTCTTTATCACAATTGATATTATAGTTGTGTTTTTTTTCCTCATGTTGTTTATCATAAAAAATAATGCTAATGTCCCACATAGTTGGCATACATAACTCACTTACCCAGTAAACGGGACCAAAAGCTCCTTCTCCAAGTTTCTTTGCTTCTGAGAAATTGTCAGTGGCACTTCTTATCTCAGATAAAGTAAAGTGTGTAAACATCGTTCCTATCTCCACAGCAACCAGTCTTGTCCATTCCTCTAGCTCATTTCTGGTTTTTGAGTCTAGTTTTGCAGTGCAAATAGCATCACAGCAAGTATTGCCCAAAAAAAAAAGCTCAGAAAACATTATTGTTGCTCACTTATATTATATAATGCAAACTTTTGGATAATAGAAAAACTGAATAAAACTCGTGTTATACTATTATACACAGCGACAGAACTTGCAGTAAACTAAGTTAAGGCCATTGTTTATACTACCTTCCTTCCAAAGTACGTATAAGGGATTGCAGTGTAGCTGAACAAGACTTGTCCAGGTGCATAGCCAAAACAATTGCACCAACAAAGCTATACTATACTGAGGACCAAACTAATGAATATTACCATTATCTATTAGTTTAGCAATTACACCAATAAAACCTAATTTTAAGGGGTGGCTAGTTACTGTTTCATATGGACTTAGTTTGGCTTTGTTTCTGCTCATAAAACATGAATAGAACTTCACAAATACCACACAATGTATATTAAAAGATTTTCCAACGAATCATTGACAAAGAGAAAGTACACACATCATGGTCGTTAAAATATTAAAGTTTATGATAACCTTATGTCTTCATTCATTGAACATGTTTTGCTGGGGTAGCTAGATAGGCGGTAGGGCATTCATCCTCTAAGAAACATGCATGTGTTTTTTTTATTCGAGGAAGTAGAAACATGTGTTTTTTTCTCTTCAGTAAGTAATATCTTCCTGGAAGCCAAATTAGGGCCTGTTAATTTGGATCCTCCCCTCTAAATTTTAGAGCTAAACCTCCAAATAGGTGGTCTAAAGTTAGCTCGAAACTTTAACCCACCTCACATAGAGCTTTAGACCTCAAGAGTGAACTAAAGTGCTCTAAAGATTTTTAGAGCTCTAAAGTTTAGAAGAGGGGTTCCAAATAGGCCCTTAATAATGTATACCTGCTTTCCATTGTATGATCCATCCGAGTAGAGCTATAAGAATTATGATAGAGAGAACAGCTGCAATGGTGATTAGAATGATCTCCATTTTGCCGAGGTGATCTGTAATAAATGATAAAAAAAAGTCAGGCTAATTTGTTTTAATTTGTAAAAATACATGGTATATATGTGACTAACTCCAATCATGCACCAACACTAAATTTCAAAAGGATTTATTAGGTGCAGGAATGCTAATTGGAACAACGAGCCCCATCATACTGGATTGAGATGCGCTGGCAAGCAAAACCCGAAGAAGAGATGCTCTGGCCGGCGGGTGCGGAACAAAGCAGCAGTTAAGCTGGCACCGAGTAGTTTGTATATTAATGGGTGCAACTTTAGTGACACTTTCCCAGGTCAATATAGTTCTTTAGTGATATTATTCTTACTAAATCGAAGAGCTTTTCATACTATAAACCTAACTTTCTTTTTTAGTTGAAGTTAAGTAAAAGAACTCTGAATTTGGCTAGAACAATATCATCTTCTATATATATACAGATAGATAGCCATGCGTTATGCCCAAAAAATTTTAAAAAACCTGTCTACATGCAGTTATACCTAGACATCTTTTTTTTCTCTCTCTTAAATAAAATGAGTATATATGTTTGTACTTACGTAGTACTTACTTTTAGGCACATCGATCAGGAGCGTGTCATTGGTCTCCTGGAAGAAAAGCTCTTTCTCGTACCGCAGGTTACACCGGGGGCCAAGGATCCTCCCGCCAACGTAGTAGTCACTGGATTCGTGACTGAAGTGCGCCGGCATCATGGAGACGAGATCGGCGAGGCAACCCCGGCAGTCATCCGTCTGGAGGTCAGGCGTGCACTGCAGCAGCCCGTAAACCGTGCTCACGTCGTCGTTGCCTCCCACCCACGCCTTCCCTCGTGCCGTAGCGGCCCGGCGAACTTGCGGCCACCTCCACGATCATCTTGGTCAGCTTCTCGACTTTCTCACCGTAATTCTTGCCGGCGACACGAGTCACGCTGTTCATGTTCAACGCGACCCATGCCGGCCTGTTAGTGAGGTTCCGGCGGACGTCGTCGCCGGAGAAGCGGAGCATGTAGTCGTCGTAGTAGATGGTGACGTCCTTGTAGAGCCGGCAGAGGAAGCCCTTGTCGACGGCGTTGTGGAAAGCCTTGTAGAGGCTGCTGCGGCAGGTGGCGCCAGTGTAGTCCCCGCGGCAGAGCACGAAGCCGTAGACCGCGTCAGGCGCCTGGCCGGCGGTGCCGGAGACGAAGTTGGCTGTGCTTGCGTTCGCCGAGAGCAACCCGGCCAGCACCTTCAGGTTAGACAAGTACGTGCTGTTTTCTCCGTACCGGCCACCATCCTCGCTGCACGTGTAGTATAAAGGAACGAACTCCGTCGTCATCTCGTCGTCGGCTGTCGCCGTCGACAAGATCAGGAGCACTGCCGTAATAAGGAAGACGAGGGACTGCATGCGCATGGTGGATGAGGAGCTAGGTTCAGCTACAAAGTATAGAGAGCTACGTTTTGTGTGTTCGTTTGGAGAGCATTCGTCGTCTTTGTGTACATATATATAATACACCTATCGAATTTTCGCCCATCGAGGAATCACTACTACAGTAGTACAATAAAAAAACAGACAATCCCTTCTCATCCAACGCTCTGCCGTATATGCTGGAGCCGGCAGTGATCTTGTTTCACTTCACTATCGGGTCATAAGATTAGGATCCGGCTCATGATTATGGATCCGAGGGACCCGATAGTGGTGCAGCCATAACCCAGAAGTAACATATCACTGATAGATCTATCCACTAACCGGTAGTGATAGGTGAGATATCACTGTTGGTTCATATCACCACCTAGCAGTGATATGCCAATACATCATGGCTTGACCTGGCAATGACATAATGACATCATTGTCTGGTTTTGGGTTGACCCGGTGCCACATATTACTTGGTTCTCTACCGTTGGATCTAGCTACCACCATTACTTCTGGTTACAAAACATGCATTCGGACACATGCAGATTCCCCCACAAATAACTGAGGTTCCCCGCTTATAGTCCCACATGGATCCAATAGCACTAACTCATTGCTTCACCATTTGTAGTCTCATATGTGCTCTGTGTGTGAGGAACTCTCTTTCTAGGAGAAACTCTCCACATACACCTTTCCTTCATAGTTAAAATGGTGCACGAGAGGTGTTACAAAAATATTCATGAAGATTTACCACACCAAAGCCAAGGAACATCGGAAGCAATGCTAGCAGGATCTGGTTGATTGTTGGGCGACGTGAAGTCTGAGCCAGATGCATTGGCTCGTCACTGCTTGTAACCCTAGTGATCCTCCCCTCCACCACGCTCTTGCACCTCTAAGACTCTACTCAAGTGCTAGAATATGTTTGTGAGGTAGCAATGTTATAGTGTGTTTGAAGGCTTCAACGCTATAATAGTGGCTTAGTCGGGGAAAGACTGTACTTCTTTCTTGAAAATGTTTTTATTACTGTGTATATAATTTTTTTTGAAAGCCTTTGTTACGTATAAAACTTATGTCTTATGTACACCATAACTTTCTTCACATGCAATAGGCGATATTTTATTATCTAGGAGTTTTAGAAATTTTTAGAATGATTCGCTATTTTCTATAGTTTAATGAATTTCTACTATCAAAAGAAATTCAAAATTAAACTGCATGTACCCCGAATAAGATTCAAAAAATGACATAAAAGTTATATTTGAGCTCATATGGTCCATTCAATCATTTGTTGTGGTGGATGAAAAATTCAATTGTTTTGCAAGGATAATTCAACCTTCTATCTCCATATTACACTAATTATTTTGAATAATATTTAAAAGTGATAAAAATCTAAAAATTTAATGGAAGCATATTTTGGGTGTATATACTTGCCATAAATTTTCAGATGACTTTAATAAAGTGCACATATACATTATTCATAAAATAGATACACATCATGTGAGTCAAGCTGAACTCTGAAATTTGCACACAAACACAGGGATATAACATACAGCCAAGAAAAAACGTATAAAATAAATGTATAACATTTTCATAGCATTTATCGAACATTTAACGTAGCCTTACATTTTTCACGAGAAACAAGGATTAAAATAACTAGGTAGTCCTTGCAATAACAAAAGGTGCTCAGGCATCACTCCCAGCGCACCGTAACTTTGGCGTGGTCTTATCTTCAAGAACATTCTTACACCTTTGAAACTTAGTTGCTCCTATGCTACAAACAGATGGCTCCTTCTCAGGCCTCTTAAGGAGGAAGCTTGTAAGAATGGACGTTGTACTCTACACCTTATATATGCTTCACCGTTCACCATAGCTGGTATGGTCTATTTATTATTATAAGGTTGTGGCAGACGGTAGTTAGATCCAATGATTGATGATCATACATGTACTCCGGTAGTGATGCAACCATTAAACTATATTTGTTGGTTTCACGCTTCATTGTCAGTTCAATGACAAACCCTGCAGTGATGCTCTCTAATCACTATCGGGTCAGAATCAGAATAGCAGTGATGCTCCCCTCCCTATATATTTCGTCTCCTTGCCTCCATCATTGTCTCCATGACATCAATATTTCATCTCCCTCCACTATTGTCACTGTTGAGCAACACCATGGTCCCCGTTCCCAAATATACCTGCCGCCTCTGTTCCCACAAGCAACAAGCACTGTCATCTTCATCCACCTCGCCCTAAGGATCCGCCGCCATTCTCCGCCACCCCGAGGAGCGTTGTCACCAATCGCTTTGTCGCCTTGAGGAGCGTTGGCCCCATTCCCACCAGCTATGAGCACCTTCTTCATCCTCGTCGCCTCGAGGAGCGCCACCACCTGTCTTTGCTGGCCAAGGTTGTCTTTCCTCTCCTTGACAGCACATTGAGCCACCCTAACCTCTCTAATCATATGAACAGAACTTGTATAGCTTATGTAAGGAAAAAGTCTACTTAACCCCTGAGGTATTGACCTGTGTCTAACCTACCCCCCAACCTTTAAAACCGGTTTTCCTACACATTAAAGTTTGATAAACCACGCAAAGGACCCCCTGGGGCGGTTTGGGAGGGCTGTTTTGCCTACGTGGCGTACAGCGTGTACCTGGTTTGACACATTGGCGCTGGGGGCTGCAAGCTAGGCTGCTGACTGGGCAAATGAGGTGGGCCCCACCTATCAAGAATGCTCCCCCTCAAATACGCCTTCCCCTCCCCTGTCTCTTCCCTATTCTCCGCCCGTTGGTCTTTCTCGTTCACTTCGACGAGCACCTTGTCTCTCTCCAGCGACGTGAGAGGCACGGTGATGATCAGCGGTGGGTTCCAGTGATCGGCTTCGTGAAGGAGTTGCAGGTGCGTGTTGGCTCCTCTCGCTCCTATTTGTTTGCAGTGATGACAATTGTGATTTGGAGTACATTTGGGGGAATTAGGGTTTTGTTGCGTACTGAACCCTAGCCATGCTTGGCTTGAAATGTGTCTTCTAGCTGCAGTAGAGGTAATTTTAGGCGGAATTAGTGCTAAATCCGTCTTATTTATGTACGCGATTGTACTGGTTCTTGGTATGTGGGGCTAGGGTTGGGTTCTTGTTTTCAGTTGCTATTTCTACTGTGTTTTTAGTTTGTGTGTAATCATGTGTTGTGGTTTTCATTATCAGGATGGACGACCTAGATAAGATTGTTGTACATTTTCATTTTGGTGGTTCCTTTATCACCGTTAGAGGTCATGTGCACTATGTGGGTGGAGACCTCGGTGAGTCTTGGATTGATGTGGACAAGCTGTCATATTTTGAAATCAAGGGGCATCTACATGATCATTTCCCAAGTGATAGTATTCTCCAGCTGTATTGGTTGAAGCCAGGGGTGGATATTGGTACTGGATTAGTGATGTTGGTAGATGATGCTTCCTGTCAGGTCATGCTTGAGCATCACAAAGAAGGTATATGGGTAGATATGTATGTAGAGGAGGTGGGCATGGAGCTTACTGCAGATGATCAAGACATCTGGGCAAGTGATGATGAGGGTACTAATCATGGAGATGATGAGGCAGTTGATGAAGGTACTGATCATGGAGATGATGAGGTAGCAGCTGATGATGAAGGTACTGATCCTAGAGATGATGTTATGGCAGCAGTTGATGAAGCAGCAGCATCTGACAGTGTAGTTGAGGCAGTAGCAATTTCAAGCAATTCTAAGAGGTCAAGGATGGAAGACAAGGACTATAGATCATTTTTGGCATTCTACAAGTCTCCCTCCAAGCCATCAAAGGCAACATTGGATACTGTTGAAGATCAAGATGACAATGCATGGGCTGGCAGTGATGGTGAAGATAAAGGAAAAGACGTATGCCATGAATTTGATGACAACTCTGAAGATGACTCAAATGAAGATTACGTGCAGCCCCCATATGAGGATAGCTTTGCAGAGGACAAAGAAGCAGCAAAATTGAGGAAGTTTGCATGTGAGATTAAAAGAAAAAACAAAGCAAAGAAGCTTGGCATTTATGTTTCTCAAGTTAGTTAGATAAGGGTAGAAGATTTGGTTGATGAAGTATCTAACCTAGATGAACTTGGTAGTCCTTATCTGGACTCAAGTGATGACTACTCCTATGAAGAAAACAATGAGGGTGAGACAAAGAGGTGGAAGAGCCTAGAGAATAGGTATGACAGTAAGGCTTCAATTCCTGTTTTCTCTCTTGGCATGTGCTTCAGAGATAGCAGACAATTCAAAAAGGTTCTGATAAAGTATGGTTTAATGGCACACAGGCTCCTGAGATTTGATAATGATGAAGAGAAAAGGGTGAGGACATTTTTACATGGCCAGGCTGCAAGTGGATGATATATGGGTCCATTACCTCTAGGACTGAATGGTTAAAGGTGGTCGCTTTTGAGGATGTTCACACATGTGCACCAAGGAGGGATAACAAGCTTGTAACTTCAAGTCTGATAGCCAAACACTACTACCAGGATGTCAAGGACAACCCCGCATGGAAGGTTGAACAGATATAGAGCAGGGTGCAGAAGGATTTCCTTGCAGATGTGTCCATCTCAAAGTGCAAGAGAGCAAAGTCAATAGTGCTTAATGAAGCATTAGATGCTATGAAGGGAGAGTACAGAAGAGTGTATGACTACCAATTGGAGTTGTTGAGGACCAACCCTGGGAGCACTGTAGTAGTATGTTTGGATCCAGATATTGAGGACAGGAAAGTTTTTGAAAGGTTCTATATATGTTTTGATGCATGCAAGAAAGGTTTCTAGGCAGGGTGTAGGAAGGTGATAGGCTTAGATGGTTGCTGGTTCAAGGGTGCCAACAATGGTAACTTGCTGTGCGCAATAGGTAGAGATGCTAACAATCAAATGTATCCAGTGCATGGGTAGCAGTTCCAATGGAGTGTTATGATACCTGGTATTGGTTTCTTGGCTTGTTGCAAAAAGACCTGAACATAACCAATGGTGGACAAGACTAGGTGCTGATTTCAGACTAGCAGAAGGTGAGTCAACTGTGACTATGTGACTCATTGCTTTACTTATGACTAACTGTGACCATCAAACTAATTAGTACTAATACCATGCAGGGCTTGCTGAAGGCAGTAAATGAGTTGGTGCCCAATGCAGAGCATATAATGTGTGCTAGACACATATATGCAAACTGGAGGAAGAAGTATACTGACAAGAAGCTACAAAAGAAATGGTGGAGATGTGCCAAGGCTTCCTGCAAAATTCTATTCAACCTGTACAGAGCCTATCTAGCACAAGACACACCACAGGGTGCTCAGGACATGATGGCAACTGCACCAGAGCATTGGAGTATGGCTTACTTCAAACTTGGATCAAACTGTGACTCTGTGGACAACAATATGTGTGAAAGTTTCAACAACAGCATCATGGACGCAAGGTTCTACCCAGTTATCTCCATGAATGAAGCAATAAGAAAGAAGGTCATGGTCATAATTCAAGAGAACAGAACAAAGGCAGAGAAGTGGACTAGAACAATCTATCCAAATGTATTCAGGAAGCTTAAGATGAACATTGAGAGGTCTGGGTGTTGTTTGGTTCTGTGGAATGGAGTAGATGGATTTGAGGTATAGGAGGAAGAAGACAGGAAGTATGTTGTCAACTTGCAGCAGGGCACTTGCACTTGTAGGTACTGGTAACTGTCAGGCTTACCTTGCTGTCATGCCATTAGTTGCATATACAAGGCTTCAAAGAAACTAGATGAGTACATTGCTCCTTGCTACAACATAAATGCCTACACAAAGACATGCTCATGTACTGCAACCCACTGAAGGTCCAGTCAACTGGCCAATTTTTGATATGCCTACACCAGAACCACCAGCTTTTGTTAAGATGCTTGATAGGCCAAATACAGAAAGAAGAAGGGAGCAAGGTGAAGAACCAAAAGGGAAAAAGCTCAGCAGGGTTGTCATCAAGATGAGGTGCAGAATATGCCATAGGATGATCACAATGCAAGAAGATGCCCCAAAAACCCAGAAGCTGGAAAAAAGGCTAATGCTCACATCAAAAGAGTAAAGACTAAGAAGAGAAAATTGGAAGAGACTGGAACAGAGGGTGCTACAGGCAGTAAGACAAAGAAAACAAAGGTAACAATTGGTTCATGTAGTAGTACATACAAAATTAATCATATTATCATTTCTCACAATTCTATGTTAACACAGGGAGCACCAAAACAGCCAAGAGGAGGTCCAACAACTTTAGTCCAATTGGGACCAAGTTAGCCTACACCAAGCCAAGATGGACCATCAAGCTAAGCATCTTCAAGGGGAGGAAGGCAGGGACCAACTGAAGCTAGAGCAAGCCATGCTGCTACATCAACCCATGATGGTCCATCAACCCAAGCAAGTCCTTCAAGGCAAGCTGGTCCATCAACCCAAGCTGGTCCAAGGGGAGGAGCCCAATCTGCTAGAAGGGGCAACAGGTTAAGAGGAGGCAGGCTGCAACACCTTCTGTTTGGGAACAACTACTGAACCAATGGCAACTTGTGAAACTGTGCATTTGTAAATATGTAGTATATGCTTGTGGGCATGAAAAATGCCAATATATGGTGCAAACTCCTTTGGTGGACAGAATGCCACTTGGTGGACAGAAATGCCACTCTTTTGGGCATAGGATACAAAGAAGACTAGAAATGCCACTCTTTTAGGCTTAGGAAAGTCAGTTGACTACAAATGCCACTGTTTTGGGTATACAAACTGCCATACTTTTGGGCATACAAACTGCCAGCCATATGTGTGTACAAATGTGATGAAAATGCCAACTTCTGTGTTAATGTCAATTCTGTTAATGTGTATTATATCCTTCTTTTTTCATGCTGTGCAGCAGCATCTTTAATGCTTTTGTGTCCATCTATATTCATGGTGTCCAGCAGCATCTTTGTTGCAAGAACAAATGATTTGATCAAACATTTCACAAGTGCACTCATTCAAACTGTACAAACACAGATTATTTTCACAAGTGCAGTATACAATGACCTTTACACAGTTCAACCATTGAGATCACATTAGCATCATCAATATGTTCCTTACAATATAAAGACAGCAAAATCAAAGTTTGCATTACTTGGCAAACTGACTACTACCACTTTTAACAGAGAGGCATCATGCCACCTTCACATTGCATAGAATGCCTACCAGGGTGACCAACAAAAATAGCCATACTAACATGCCTCCTCTACATACTACTACTACCACATTCAAAAGTCTGGGCTTCATGCCATCTATCCATTCAACAGAATGACCACCAAGCTGATCAGTAGGAACAAACAGAGCACAACTAACATGTCAATGCACCTATTCTTCTTCTTCATATGTGCTTCTAATGCCTGCATTGCTTCACTCTTGTCCTGCAGCTCTAGCTGCTTGTCCTGCACCTCCTTCTGCTTGGCCTCCAACTCCTCCTGTTAGCCGTCCAGCTCCTACTTGTCGTCCACCTCCTTTTGCTTGCCCTCCACCTCCTTCAGCTTGGTCAGCAATGGCATATCCTTGATGTCCACCTGTCGGCGTTTGGTCCCGTGGGGGTCCCAAGCTAATGAGTGAGTGCTGTGTGTCCCTAACCTGGATGGTGATGCAAGGGGAATACACGGGGGTTTATCCTGGTTTGGGCAAAAGAAGGCCCTACGTCCAGCGGGGAGGGGAGAGTTTTGTATTTCCTTGCACCGAGGTGCTTGCGTAGGGGTTACAAGCTGTGAGAGAGGGCACCGAGCCCAAGTCTCAATGGAAATGAAAGAGTACAAGGGTGATTGCTTGAGATATTGATCTCTGGGTACTGTGCCTTTGCTTGCCAGCACTTGGCTTCAGGCTTGACACCTTGCTCCTTGTCCCCCTTGTAGAGCCCTGGCCTGTCCTTTTATGGGGTAAGAGGAGACCGGGATGTCGGGGTGCCTTGAGGCAAAGTTTTGTCGATCCCTGTGGAGGCAGCTGTAGCGACGTGCCTCAGGAATGGTTGGCCATCCCCGGACACTGTGGTGACATCGGGGATGAGATGATGAAAAGACCCTGAGTCCTATGCCACGCCAACTTTTCTTCCTCGCTGACCGGTGGTGGGTCGAGGCCGGGTCGAGGCTGGTCGGAAAAGGCCGAATCCCCGAGACCGCGAGATATAGACCTTGTCGTATCCTCCCTCGAGGGTGATCAGTGGCAGAACAGTGCACGGTAAGGTGTTCATAGTGACAGGTTTTCACCTCCCATCCCGGGATGGGCAGTAAAAAGTGAGACCTGGCACCGGCATTGCTCCCACGTCGGTCACGGCTGTAGCCATGATGGTAGAAGGTGGTAGGTAGTCATATTAAATGCTCTGATTTTTGCCTCAGAGTAGGTGAATAGGATAGGTCGAGCGATCCGACCCAGGGTCGTGTGAGTCAGAGTTTGCCGATAGTCGAGACGCTTTATCGAACGGGCCTCGTACGAGTCGCGACGTGGTCGAGGCGTCCCGCCGAGGGTGCCTCGTACGAGTCAGAGTCAGAGCGCGGTCGAGGCTTCCCGTCGAGCCGGCCTCGTGCGAGTCGGAACGTAGTCGAGGTGCATCGTCTGCTGTTTGTTGGCTTTGCTGTGTTGGTGCATTAGTGTTTCGTTCGTCTTTATCGTTGATTGTGGGTACCCCTATACTGTTGGTACCGACAGTAGCCCCCGAGCCTTTGGGTGAGTGTGGGTCACTCTCTCAGAGGCTCAGCGGTCAATGAACTGGAGTCATAGCGTCGTAGCTTTTTTCGGTGGGGGCGCGCGAGCACACCCGCCGGGTGTAGCCCCCGAGGCCTTGGTGGAGTATTTGGACTCCTCCGAGGTCTTTTATACACTCTATTGAGGAACGGTCTCGTATCGTGGCGTGCTCTGTGTTTTTTGTTTGAGCTTTGGTTTTTTGCGGTTGAGCCCCCGAGCCTCGTACGCGAGAGGTCGATCAGAGCCTTGACCGTCTTCTATCGTTCGACCCTCACGCTCCTCTTTTAGAAAAAAGGAGGAGGGGTGGGGGACATCGTACTACCCTCGCTTGGGCGAGTTCCGACGGCCTTCGATGAGCTGCTAACGGGGGAATTCGAGTGTGAGCCCGTGCTCCATTTGATAGGAGTCAGCTAGCGGCCCAGAGGCGCTCTCAAGAATGCCAAAGAGTAGTCGTGTGGATCTCGATTCCTTGCGATGGGACTCGAGGGCTCGATGCCTCCCTCCGAGGGGATTCCTACGTCGACCTTCTCTTTTAGCCTCCAATACGTCTTGGGGTGCCTCGAGAGTGCGGCTCGAGCCCTAGCCTTGTATGGGTGCATCCCTAGTTGTCCCTGACTCCGTTACTCGAGGGCAGCTGTCGAACCCTGGTCGAGGGCCAGCTTTCGCTCCCTCGAGATTTATACCGGGCTCGGAGTCCGTTACCCAGGCGTCTAGGAATATCCGTCCGCGGATCCTTCCCCTTCCCGTTTTTGGGCGCGCTTTTTCAGGAGGGGAAGCAAGATCGGCGCGGTAGTGGGCAGCGTGATGTGTCGGTTACGGCGTGAATAGCGGCCACGTGCCCATATCTGCGAGTTTTGAGGAAACAGTTAGGTAAGGCCATTGAATGCAAAAACTGCTCCTACCTTTTTGCGCGCCCGTTGGGCTTCTGTCGGGATATAAGAGCAAGACCCAGGGGTTCGTGGCCCTTTGCATTCTCGCCCTCCTTGCCCTAGATCACTTTCCTTGCACCCTTCAGCTCCCGCCCAGCGCCGCCGCCGTTCTTTCTCGCCCGCGCAGTTCTCCGGCGACAATGGCAGGCAAGAGCCAGCTCCTTCCCGCCGATGCTTGGGCCGCCTCCTCGGTGACGGAGAAGAGATTGGAAGAGCTGGTCCGCAACGGGCTTTTGCAGCCGAAGGTGAACCGGACCCAGCCGGAGTGGAGAGCACCGTTGTCTGACCACCGGGAACCGGCGCCCCCAGAAGGCTACGTGGTGAGTTTCGTATGCTTCCACGAGAGGGGGTTTGGCGTGCCGGCCAGCCCCTTCAAGCGCGCGCTCCTCCACTACTACAAGATGGAGCTGCACCACATCGACCCCAACGCCGTCTCGCACGCCGCCATTTTCACGGCGGTCTACGAGGGGTACCTAGGGATGGAGCCGCAGTGGAATCTGTGGCTCCATCTCTTCAGGGTGGAGTTTTTCGCCAAGAAGGCAGGAGAGCGGGGGGCGCGGCGCGCGGTGCCCGCAGGGAGCTGCGTGCTGCAAGTTCGGTCCGGTCGAAGCGATCAGTACATCCCAGCGTAGCTGATCTCCTCGAACAGCGGCTGGCACGACGGCTGGTTCTACCTCCGCAATGACGGCGATCAGCTGCCGAGGTACACTGGCCGGGTGCTGGTCGCCCGAGAGGAGAACTGGTCCTACGGTGTCGTGGAAGACGAGAAGCCGAAGCTGGACCCGCTGCTCGATGGTGGTTGCGGCATTCCACCGTCGGAGAGTGATGCCGCTGACGTAGCGTCGACTCCGGCTTGACCAGATGACGTCGGAGGCGCCGTTGGAGGGGAGCGGGATGTCCCACGAGTCCCTCCCCCTCAACGAGGTCGCTCGGCGCGCGCGTGGGATGGTGGGGAACTTCAAGCCGGAGGACGTCGACAGGGTCCCGATGCGGCCTACTCAGGGATTCGAGCCCCTGGTAAGCGTTGTTGTTGTCGTTTTTTGAGATTTTTTGTTTCCTGATTCCTTCTACTGACTTAGTCGAGGTCTGTGTACAGGACTTATTGGCGGTTAAGGAAACACGACCACCGCTTCCGGAAGATCAGGTTGCTCGGGATGCTCGACGCCTCTTGGCGTCCCAACAGAAAGAGGCGAAGGACGCCGCCAAGAAGCGCCAAATCTGCAAGGCCCAGGAGCAGGAGGCGCTGAAGAAGCGTCGACGCCAGCAGAGCCTCGACGGGCTTCCCCTCGAGGAGTCTCCCACCGAGACGGTCTTAGGGGGAGAATGATGATGGCGGTGACGAGGACGATGACGTCTTGTCACGGTACGACGCCGCGACTGGTCTGGCGGACCTCCCTGATGTGCGCCCCTGCTTGGAGCCCATCGGGGGGTCGACCTCCCAGACGTCGAGGCTGGCCTCGGTGTCCGTCGAGGTGGAGGAGGAGCCGGAAGAGGTGGGGGCCGGAGCAGGCCCCTCAACGGGAGGGGCCGCCTCGTCAAGGGTCCCGCAAGAGGGGTTGACGGCGCCACCCCCGCGAGCCCAAGCTCCGCGGGCTCAGGCGGCGGCCGGGGCGGCGACGCCATCGTCGACATCTGGGGCGCCGTCTACAGGCGTGAGAATCTGGGGTCAGTTAGCCTTGGCGACGCAGAAGGCTCAGGGTGCTCCGCCGACTAGGGCCCCAAGGAGTGCCCGGCCAGCGGGAGGTCCGCCGGTAGGGCCGTCGCAGGCGCCGCCGGGGGCTTCTGGTCGGCCGGGGCCTAGGACTTTGGTTCCCATTTCTAGGTAAGTTGTTCTGCCCCATTTTTTTGTGATCGATGATCCTGTTTTTTGACGCGTTTATTTGTTCCTCAGGCATAAGCGCAAGGCGGAGCTCATGGGTCCGACCCCCATGAAGGCTCTCCGGTCGGGCGCCGCCGTCATAATGCGGACGGCGGCCGACGACAACGCCTGGGTCGTGAAGTGCCAGGCTGCGACGGAGCGGCTTAGGCAGCGGGAGACGGCTGCCCAGGCGGGGACGGGCGCCTAGGAAGCTACCGGTTCCGACCCTGCTGCGCAGGGGTCGGAGCCGTCAGAAGTGGTGGCGCCCAGCACTGGTGGGTCGGAGCCTGGGTCGACATCAACCGCCCAAGCTTCCGTCGAGGCCGCTGAGGCGGAAGCATTCGCCCGTGACGCGGGGCGGGCAGATGTAGAACAGGAGGTGGTGGAGGTCCTGCCAGAGGCGGGACAGGAGGCGGCGCAGCCGGAGGAGCTGCAACCGTTGCAGGACCAGCCGGCGGAGCCGGTGTTGGGCATTCTTAACGTCATTACCAAAAGTAGACTTAGTTTTCTAATTCTGATAACGGCGCCAAAAATGCCGAACCTATCCCTCATGCCACTTAAGCCAAGTTGTCATCCCCAGCATGACATGAGAGACGCGGTATTGAAATATGCAACTGCTCTTCTAAATAAATAATAAATAAGGTCTGCAAGCGCACATATTAATACCGATGTAGCATTTTAACCGGGAAGTATTCCAGGTATCGTTATTTATATTTTTACCACTGGGAAGGGATTACTAACATCAATGTTGATTATGGTATGGAATATAGGAATGAGTATCAATCATTGCATGTATAAGTGAGAGCATTCATCTATCTCTTGCATACAGGGGTAAGTGTCACATAAAATATAGATAAAGTATGAATGGTGACAAAGATAATTAATCTGATCAGCTAGCCACATATAATAATGATAAGCACCTCAACAGATATTCTAGCAAGTCATTAGCATGGTATTAGGACGAACTACAAGGATATTTCCTAAGTTATTCTTAACTATAAAGTCTAGCATATCATAGTTAGTGCAAGTACACTTGGCAATCATTGCGAAAAAGGACTACGCCCATGTATAGTGATATTATCAAGGAAGATGAGAAACATAGCAATCACTCCCCCGTAATAATGTTGCTCTGCCTGCCTTACACACTGGAGGGGGACTATATAAGAACCAACGAAGCTGTCACCATCGCGGACCACCCCACGATCCGGCATATAAGGTGCAATCGCAGATAAATATGGTCTAAGCACCACGCCTACACAATATTTATCATTTACCCATGGATCCGATGGATAAACGATATACGATCCTAAACATGTATATAATTCCAATCTAACTAAGCCAAGCGTATAACTACGATAAACTAAGAACAATATAATCGCAAACATAAACAAGTAGAGCATAGTCATAATCAATATATTGAAATAGAACAAAGTTGTATTCATAATATTGAAGAACAAAGATGAACAATGAAGAACAGTAAAGGAATTACCAAGAATCCTCTTGACAGATCCGGAAACCAATCGAAGATTGACTCCTTCTAGTTTTAATCCTATGTAGCTATGCTATACTAGAGATCTAGTTGATGTGGTGGCTCTAGGGCTTGATCAGAGACTCTCCTCCTGAGATTAGGGTTTGAAGAATTGAGAATGAGGGAGTGCCTCCTCCAGGGGCCAGGGGTCCTGCTTATATAGCCCCCTCAAGTGAACGTGGGCCGTCGGATCAAACCGACATTAATCGCACGGTTTTCCTTGATCCCTTAGGTCGGTGGAGCATAATCCGCGAGATGGAGCCTGATTGGCTCTCAGGCCAGGGCGGGCGCCCTAGGGAGCAGGGCGGGCGCCCTGCCTCCGGGCCCGTTCGGCCTCCCGTTCGATCTCGTGGCTTCTGGAGTCTTCTAGATGATAGAAAATCGGTGAACACGTTATTATCTCTATGTAAACCCGACGTGTGGGCCTTTCCTCCGTATTTTCTGATAACCCCCTGCAGAAACAGACAAACACCAAAACTCATGGAATTCTGTCAGATAAAACCCTAAGTCTAGGTGTTGGTTGCATTTGGATCCTTTTCTTTATTTATTTGATAACTATATTTGGTACTTAAGGACCGTCAATAAACTCCCCCAAGTTTACCTCTTGCTCGTCCCTGAGCAAGGATAGACTCATTATGGATCAGAAGTTGCTGCAACGCCTTTGAACGTTGACGGTACATATGCTTTCAAATAAGGTCTCATCCCTGAGTTAGAGTAAACTGTCAAGACTTAAAACTTACTCATTTTACCTTTCACCATGGGGCTTGCAACCGTCACCTGCATCTTGAGTGGTTAAAAGATAGAACGGTCTAGTCAAACGCCATGTCTCTTATTCTTGATCAGCTATAGCTCTGGAGTTTTTGCAAATTTTTCAAATAAAACTCAGAGATTCCTTGTATGACTCTCTCAGATCTCTCTTTTGTGGTATTTCTGGATCCTTACCAAGGCAGTAATGGTATATGCCTTCTCTCTCAAAGTATGTGGTATTTATGGTATAAGGCGTAGTGACATTACCTTCTCTCTCACCCTACTCTAATAAGGCTTTGATATCTGGAGCTCATAGGTGGGAGATACAGTATACATACTCATAGAACATTTATTGCATAGTCAAACCATGGATCCAGAGAAACAAGTCAATAAGTCAAATCAAGATGTGCATGTGTGGTGAATGAGTGGTGTATGGTGATGATGGTGATAACAAAAGTCTAATGCTCTTTTTTGAGGGAATACATGCCTTTCTTGCTTTTTAAAACTTTTGAGGGGAATGAGATGCTCTATTATTTTTTTTCTCTTTTTTTTCTCTCAGATGGGTATCTTGTACCCCTAATTCTACTGTCGGACACTTGTCCATTTTTACCTCTCGTCTCACTTTTTCTTTCTTCGAGGTTCCGAGCACTTGCTCCTTTTTATTTCCTCGTATTTATATTTTTTTAGAGCAATCTCCCTCTTTTGAAAATATAGCAAGTGGTAGTAGAAATGACTTGAGCATTAACTTCACAGGGAATAACAGGAATGGGATAATGTTTTTGGCTATTCTCTCCCGGGTCAGGAGTAGAATAATTTTGGGTGAATCTGGAG
This sequence comes from Saccharum spontaneum, assembly GCA_022457205.1. Classification (NCBI taxonomy): domain Eukaryota; kingdom Viridiplantae; phylum Streptophyta; class Magnoliopsida; order Poales; family Poaceae; genus Saccharum; species Saccharum spontaneum. Next base: position 35,565,675 of record CM039587.1, read on the forward strand.
ATGGAAATGAGTGGATATATGTGGATGCGTACTTTCGGAGTAGAAGCAGCATGTATGAGTGAATGTGCAAGTGAATCTTGATTTTAACCACATGACAAGTTCCTAAGGGTCTACACAGCTTGACCACACTCAATGCCCATAAGCAGTAAGTAGTAAAAGTGCGGCTCTTAATCTAACAAGCATGTATATATGGCTGTGGTAGAAATTTAAACTCTCATCATACAGGAACTCATCATGCAACATTTTAAAGATTTTTAAAGATAAAATTCTCCAGAATTCTAGCATCTCTAGGAACAAATAAACAACAGCTCAACCTTCCCATATCATATCCGCTAACAACTTAGACTTCAGATCAAGTTCTCTTCCCACTAGTTCAGGTTTAGAGCCAGTTTTAAATTATAACAGTTATGTCTAAACTAGAGAGAGAACAAATTTGAAAATTAGGCAAAGCAACTATTCATCATATCCATGCTAGAGTTTTATTTTCAAGATTCAGTTTAGCATAGCTACTTTATTTATTTATTAAACTAAGCAAATATATATAAACACAAAATATTTATTTGGGTTTTCATGATTATGCATCTTTTTATTTTAATAAAGCATAGGTATAACTGTAGATAAAAATACTTATCGGGATAAATGGGGGTGCTCTCCCCCAAGCTGGATCTTGATGTAATTTCTTCTGATGTAGCTAGCAGGTGCAGAGGTGTATTTGAATGTCGGCAGCACCCTGACAACGATTAGGATGTCCTCCATCTGCTAGTCTTCCTGAATTCTGTGGAGCTCAAATAGACAACAAAGCTTCGTGGAACTTGATTAAGCGTTAGCATAAATATCTAGCCTTTATCATGTTTGAGCTTCTTGGTAAATGTCACTCTCTATTTTTATTTTCATTTTTATAGAACAGAAAAAAATATATATTATTATTTTTTTATGCCACCACAGTGAATGTACTTATGGGTTTTATGCCACTCGCATACTCACATGGGGCTTACTGTTTTTAACATTTTTTTAAGACAAAATGAACATGATTAACTGAGCAATAATTAAAGGAAAAATGATAACTACCAAGTTTACCTCTTGGCATGGCGTTTGGTGTTTTTAAGTCCTCCGAATAGGACTTCTTTTCTTCTTAGTTGTCCTGGGATTTGGGTGGCGTAGACGGTGGTTCCGGCAGCGCCTCCTCTTCTTGTGTAACTGTCTTCACTTTCCATACCCGACTTGGTGCTTCGGTCTCCTGTTGTGTATCCTCGGGCCTTATGACCTCTCCTTCATAGTCTGCCCATACGTCCTTGATGGTTTGCCTCCTTTGGTTACGGTTACGTCGCCTTCTTCTTGTCCTGACCTGCTTAGAATCTTCAACTATATAGTTAGGGTCATTAAAGTAGCGGCGTACCTTCTCAGAGGGGAAATGCATATGGACTTCTCCGGTTCCAATGTAGATGATTGCTTTGACGGTGCCTAGGAACGGTCTTCCTAGGATGATGGGTGGATCATACTCGTCGTCTCCCATGTCAATGACCTGAAAGTCTGTATGGACAAAATGATCGTTAATTTTAACAGGGACATCGGTTAATATACCTTCGACCTTTCGGAATGTCTGATCTGCCATCTGGAGCTGAGTGTATGTTAGTTTTAAGGGCATGGTTCCGTACAAGAGCTGATAGGTGACTGTGGCCATTATGTTGACGCCTGATCCAGTGTCGCAGAGCGCCTTCTGAAAGGAGTATCCATTGATTGAGCACTCAATGCTTGGCATACCTGGGTCGTCCTTCTTGTTCAGGAAAGGCGACTTGAGTCGACCATCTTGACCTCCTTGAACTACAGTGACCATCTTAGCTGATTCGGTCCATCCTTGGTTGTTCTTGTTCTGCTTGTTCCTCCTGTTGGTCCTCTTCCTTGGTTCATGTTGGGGTTGCTCTGGGATTTGTGTAATCTTGTTCTTGAAGGAAAACGTCTCCTTCCTCCCCTTGATGTTGAAGTTGATCTTCGCAGCGCTGGCGTAGATGACAGCTCCCGAGGTGTTCAGGAATGGCCTTCCTAGAATAACTGGTGACCTCTCATCGGACCCGGTCTCTATCACCACGAAGTCAGCTGGAGCATACGAGGTACCAACTCGGACACACATGTTCTTTAATATTCCTTTAGGAAAGCTTAGTGTCCGATCTGTAAGCTGCAAACACATAGTTGTTTCTGATAAAGGATATGTAAAGAATTTTTCATAGAGTACCCTGGGCATAATGTTGACGCTGGAGCCAAAGTCGCAGAGTGTTTCTGGGAAGTCCACCATGCCGATGGAGATCGGGATGACGGGGCGTCCTGGATCGCCTCTCTTGACTGGCAGAAGGTCATTATGTACTCCGACAGCGGGATTACTCCAATAGTTACCTGCATCAAACATGTCTACAAGATTTGCAGATTCTAATCCTTCCGGTTGTGATGGTATACCGGGGTTAGTAGCAGGAACAGCAGCAGCTATTTGATTTAACTGAGATTCAATCATTTTATTAAAGCTAATTTGGTTTTTGATGGCAGTAGAGAAATTATCCATTCTGTTATTTATGTTTTCTAGTATTTTATCATTGGATGCCAATTTCTTAGACAAGTTATCCATTAGCTTTCCTTGATTAGACACTAACTCTCTCAGGGGTGAAAAATTATTATTGTTGTTGTAAGAGTTATTACCTTGATAATTACCTGAGTAGTTACCTGAGTAGTTAGGCCTCTGTTGATTCCAACCTTGATTTTGTTGAGGACGGTTGTAGTAGTTGTTGTTGTTGATGTACCTTGCATCCTCAAGCATCTCAGGGCAGTGATTGCCTGAGTGTCCAGTGTCTCCACATTCCTCACAAGTCATGTGAGAGTCGTAGACGTTCATGACTTCTCTTTTGTCTCCAGCTTTGTCATCGAGCTTTTTCATGAGTAGGTCTAACTTTGCAGACAGCATGTCTACCTCCTTGAGCTGGTGCATACCTCCACCCTTCTTGCGTGTTTGAGTCCTCTCTTCGTTCCAACCTTGGTTGGACGCCATCTTCTCCACAAGGGCTGTAGCTTATGGTATGGTGAGTGATCGAAATGCGCCTCCAGCTGCAACATCCATGGTCTCACGAGCACTAGTGATGAGCCCATGATAGAAAGTCTGCATAAGTAGCCAGCTCTCCATTCCATGATGGGGACATTCTAGGATGTAATCTTGAAAGCGCTCCCATGCTTCTGGAACGGATTCATCATGTTGTTGCTGAAAACTTGTAATCTTCCCACGGAGAGCATTGGTCTTGCCCATGGGAAAGAACTTAGCCAGAAAGTTCGTAGAGCAGAGTGCCCACGTAGTGTTCTTATCCTTCGTCGCGTAGAACCACTGCTTCGCTCTCCCCAATAGTGAGAATGGGAAAAGGCGAAGTAGTATGGCGTCTCTGGGAACATCTAATATAGTGAATGTGCTGCAAATCTCTAGGAAGTGTTGGAGATGAGCACTTGCATCTTCGTGCGGCTTCCCACAAAACTGGTTGGCTTGTACCATGTTGATGAGCCCTGGCTTGAGCTCAAAGTTCTTATCGATGGCCGCGGCAGGTCCAGTGCGGATGTTGTCCGTAGTGGGAGCTGAGAACTCGCGGATCGTCTTGTTCGCCATGGCTGCAAACTCGGTTGACAAATTCTGGATGAAACTTCGGCGGTCTTCTGAATTGGATGAAGTGTTGCGTCGAAGTGTTGACTTCTTGAGCTTGGCTCTTGCCCCTCTGATTAATGCTTCGGGGTTGTCAACAAAATTTTCTGGAAGATGTCCTCTATTCATACATCACCCTGCAAAACAATAAGAATGGAAAAATACAGGGGTAAATCTGTATGGGAGAATTGATGATCTCAATCACTTAATGATGCGAATGATGACTCAAATTCCGTATTCATTCCTTGTTAGTAAATCAACCTTCCCCGGCAACGGCGCCAAAAATGCTTGTTGGGCATTCTTAACGTCATTACCAAAAGTAGACTTAGTTTTCTAATTCTGATAACGGCGCCAAAAATGCCGAACCAATCCCTCATGCCACTTAAGCCAAGTTGTCATCCCCAACATGACATGAGAGACGCGGTATTGAAATATGCAACTGCTCTTCTAAATAAATAATAAATAAGATCTGCAAGCGCACAGATTAATACCGATGTAGCATTTTAACCGGGAAGTATTCCAGGTATCGTTATTTATATTTTTACCACTGGGAAGGGATTACTAACATCAATATTGATTATGGTATGGAATATAGGAATGAGTATCAATCATTGCATGTATAAGTGAGAGCATTCATCTATCTCTTGCATACAGGGGTAAGTGTCACATAAAATATAGATAAAGTATGAATGGTGACAAAGATAATTAATCTGATCAGCTAGCCACATATAATAATGATAAGCACCTCAACAGATATTCTAGCAAGTCATTAGCATGGTATTAGGACAAACTACAAGGATATTTCCTAAGTTATTCTTAACTATAAAGTCTAGCATATCATAGTTAGTGCAAGTACACTTGGCAATCATTGCGAAAAAGGACTACGCCCATGCATAGTGATATTATCAAGGAAGATGAGAAACATAGCAATCACTCCCCCGTAATAATGTTACTCTGCCTGCCTTACACACGGGAGGGGGACTATATAAGAACCAACGAAGCTGTCACCATCGCGGACCACCCCATGATCCGGCATATAAGGTGCAATCGCAGATAAATATGGTCTAAGCACCACGCCTACACAATATTTATCATTTACCCATGGATCCGATGGATAAACGCTATACGATCCTAAACATGTATATAATTCCAATCTAACTAAGCCAAGCGTGATCCGGAAACCAATCGAAGATTGACTCCTTCTAGTTCTAATCCTATGTAGCTATGCTATACTAAAGATCTAGTTGATGTGGTGGCTCTAGGGCTTGATCAGAGACTCTCCTCCTGAGATTAGGGTTTGAAGAATTGAGAATGAGGGAGTGCCTCCTCCAGGGGGCCAGGGGTCCTGCTTATATAGCCCCCTCAAGTGAACGTGGGCCGTCGGATCAAACCGACATTAATCGCACGGTTTTTCCTTGATCCCTTAGGTCGGTGGAGCATAAATCTGCGAGACGGAGCCTGATTGGCTCTCAGGCCAGAGCGGGCGCCCTAGGGAGCAGGGCGGGCGCCCTGCCTCCGGGCCCGTTCGGCCTCCCCGTTCGATCTCGTGGCTTCTGGAGTCTTCTAGATGATAGAAAAATCGGTGAAACACGTTATTATCTCTATGTAAACCCGACGTGTGGGGCCTTTCCTCCGTATTTTCTGATAAACCCCCTGCAGAAAACAGACCAAACACCAAAACTCGTGGAATTCTGTCAGATAAAACCCTAAGTCTAGGTGTTGGTTGCATTTGGATCCTTTTCTTTATTTATTTGATAACTATATTTGGTACTTAAGGACCGTCAACAGCCGGCGGTCGAGGTGGAGAGTGGGGCGGACGCGCCGCCGCCCGCCGTTCCGGTGGTGGTGCCGGTGGTCGAGGTGCCAGCCCCGCCGCAAGGGTCGACCCCGGCCCTGATCGACCTCACCCTCGACGACTCCCCCGTCGACAAGGGGAAGCAAGTGGTGGGCGTCGAGGAGGCTGAGGCCGCGGATCAGGCCGGTCCCTCTGCGGCAGTCGAGGGGGCCGAGGCCGCGAATCAGGCCGGTCCCTCTGCGGCGCCGGAGAGTGACCTGGCTGAGGCGTCGGCCGCGTGGTCGGACCTTGCCGGGCTGGCCCTTGTGTGGGAGGAGGAGGAGCTGCCGCGCTGGGGGAGGTCAACCCTCGAGTTTAGGGACGCGTCCAACCCTAGCGCAGAGCCTATCTTCACGCTTGATGACAAAGACGAGGTGCACCACTGGGAGTACCTCGAGGGTCTCCGATAGCACACGATGCGATCTCTTCGTGTGGTTTCGGATACCCTAGCACGGGGTATGTTAGATGCCTTCGAGGTAAGTCAGATTTGGTAGTTTTTCGTTTTCTCTTTATTCCTTTCCCTAGTTCTGATTTTTTGGGTTTGAACCGTGGTCAGGAGCTCAAGGAGCGTTCCCGCCGCAAGTCGCTTTTCATTCATAATGAGAGCGGCGTGTGGGCGGCGCTCTCCCAGCAACGGGCTCTGGTCGAGGAGGCTAACCAGCGGCTCTCCCATCAGAGCGCTGAGGTGGCCGAGCTTTGCGTCGCTTATGCGGCGATCAAGGAGGAGGCGGCACAGGCCTGGGCGGCCGAGGCCTCGGCATGTGATGTCATGGCGAGGGCCCGGGAGGAGGCTGCCAAAGCCCGCGAAGACCTCGCGCCATTATCAGCACGCGTGAAAGAGCTCGAGGAGGACGTTGCCCTTGTCAGCAGGCACCGTGATGCCCTTAACATCCAGATCAGGCAGGTGTCCGCTCGCTTTGGGGCCTTGAAAGACGAGGTCGCGACGCTGAGCGGAGTCGTCCGAGAGAGGGACGAGACTCTCTCGAACGCCAGCCGAGAGATCGAGGTGTTGAGGGCAATCGTCCGTGACAAGGATGAGGCTCTTTAGGTGCTTGAGAAGACGTGCGGGGGACTACGCGACAAGGCCGTAGGCTGGCAGACCCACTCTGAGGGAAAGCTTCTTGCTACGTAGTGGCCCTGGTGTCGAGGTCCCAGGCTTGCGCTAACTTAATGTTTGTGTTCCAGAGTTGGAGAAAGAGCAGCAAGCGGCTCAGGCGGCGGTCACCTCATTCCAGAATCTCTTCGAGGCTGAGGCCCAGCGGACTCAGTTGCTTCAGGACGCCATCTCCTCTGTGTGCGACGGCCTAGGGGTCGAGCCCGACGCCGACACTGAGGAGGACGCCCCGGGAAACTCCTTCGTCCGCCAGATGGTGGCGCTGAGCCGCCTTGTCCGAGAGAGGATACGCGGCGGCCTTCATCACGGCGTGAAGAGGGCACTGGCTGTCGTTCGGTCTGGATTTGTGTATGACATGGAGCTCATCGCTGATGGCTTCATCACGGATCCGGATCGGACGGACGAGGAGAATGAAACCGCCTGCCTGGGCCTGATTGAAGCCGCTGAGGAGCCTGGAAGTCGCCTGGCCAAACTCTTCGAGGTCGAGGTGGTTCCACCCGCCGACGACGAGGGCCTGTGAGCTGAATCTGGGCACAGAGGCCCATGTAATAAGTTAGTGTTTGTAATTTTGGTCATGGTGGCCTCGGAGGCCTTGAACACTCAAAATGTAAACCTGCACTGATTGTTAAGTTTCACTCGAGTTTTTCTCTTTCCTTTGTTGCTTGAATCATGTTCTCGTATGATTTACTTAGCGCGCGGTCGCGCCTCTTGGCGCAAGGGAGCAAGTGGAGGTATCGTAGCCTCGGAGGCGTAAGTGATCTCGCGGCTCGACTGCCCTTGAGCTTTAGGGTGCGTTTGCGGCCTTGCAGATCGTATAAGAACTTTGATTTGAAGCGACCGGGGAAGTACTCTTTTTCAAAGTTATGAACCGTTACTAGGTCTACTTAGCGCGCGGTCACACCCCTAGGCGTGAGGGGTGAGTGGAGGTACCGTAGCCTTGGAGGCATAAGTGATCTCGCGGCTCGACTGTCCTTAAGCTTTAGGGTGCTCCCGCGGCATTGTTGACTTAAGTGACAGTTCTCTTTTTTAAAAAAGAAGTATGAGTTTTTTCAGGGACAGGTGGTTCCCCCTTGCGGCCCCCGAGGGAGGGTCGATTCTGAGAGAACAGAGTCGATCTTCCCTAGTTGTTATGAAAACGAAGCTTTGAACACTGTTGTATTCTTTATTGATGAGATTGAAAAGAATTTACATAGCCTCGAGGCTTTTTTAAGGAAAAAAGCGACGTAGTTGTTCAATGTTTCAAGCGTTGGTGAAGATTTCGCCCTTCTCGTTTGATAGCTTGTAGGTGCTGGGCTTTAGCACTTCTGCGATGATGTATGGCCCTTTCCACGGCGGCGTGAGTTTGTGTCGTCAACGTTGAGGTCGCGCCTGCGGACATGTCTGTCGTGGTAGAGTCGGAGACTCTGTTGATACCTGGCAGAATGCAACAGAGCCACGTCACGGGCTTCCTCGAGCTGGTCGAGGGCGTCCTCTCTCGTGGCATCGTTATTTTTTTTCGTTGTAGGCCTTTAGCCTCGGGGATCCGTATTCTACATCGGTGGGGAGCATAGCCTCGGATCCATAGACTAAGAAGAACATAGTGAACCCTGTGGCTCGACTCGGTGTTGTTCTTAGGCTCTATAGGACCGAGGGAAGCTCGGCAACCCATTTCTTGCCGTGTTTGTTCAGCTTGTCAATGATTCTTGGTTTTAGGCCTTGTAGGACCATGCCGTTGGCATGTTCTACTTGGCCATTTGTTTTTGGATGAGCTACAGCCGACCAGAGCACACGGATGTGGTGGTTGTCGCAGAAATCCAGAAAATTTTTACTAGTGAATTGGGTGCCATTGTCCGTGATGATGCAGTTGGGGACCCCAAAGCGGTGGACGATGTTGGTAAAAAAGAGCACAGCTTGCTCAGACCTGATGCTGGTGATAGGACGGGCCTCGATCCACTTGGAAAATTTATCAACGGCAATGAGCAAGTGGGTGAAACTGCTAGTTGTTCTTTTCAAGGGTCCGACGAGGTCGAGCCCCCAAACAGCGAACGACCATGTGATGGGAATGGTTTACAGGGCATGAGTCGGGAGATGGGTTTATCTTGCATAGTACTGGCAGCCTTTGCAGGAGCGTACTAGCTTGACGGTGTCAGAGACCGCGGTCGGCCAATAGAAACCTTGTCGGAAGGCATTCTCGACGAGGGTCCGAGGCGCCGCGTGGTGACCGCAAGCCTCCGAGTGCAGATCATTTAGTAGGCTTCTGCCTTCCTCATTTGTGATACAGTGTTGGAGGACACCTGTAGGGCTGCGGCGATACAACTCTCTACTGTCGCCAAATATCACAAAGGACTTAGCCCAACGGGCAATCTGTCGAGCCTCGATCTTATTCGAGGGGAGGTCCCCTCGAATGAGATGGTCGAGGTACGGAATACGCCAGTCAGGCTTGGGGTCGGATGATGGGGTCGGGCCTTCCACCTGCATGGCCTCAGCCCCGGTCGAGGGGGCTTCAGCCTCAGGGAATACGCCAGTCAGGCTTGGGGTCGGATGATGGGGTCGGGCCTTCCACCTGCATGGCCTCAGCCCCGGTCGAGGGGGCTTCAGCCTCAGGTTGGGGGTCGAGTGACGGCCCGTCGACCCCTCCGTCCGACCCGAGGTCGACGGATGGTTGGTGGAGGTCTCTCGCGAAAACGTCTGGTGGGACCGTAGCTCGACTGGACGCGATTTTCACGAGTTCATCTGCAGCCTCATTATACCTGCGTGCGATGTGGTTGAGCTCAAGGCCGTGAAACTTGTCCTCAAGGCGGCGTACCTCTTCACAGTAGGCTTCCATCTTGGGGTCACGGCAGCTCGAACTTCTCATGACCTGGTCGATCACGAGCTGGGAGTCGCCTCGAATGTCGAGGTGTCGGACCCCTAGTTCGACGGTGATTCGCAAGCCCGCGACGAGTGCCTCGTATTCGGCGACGTTGTTGGAGGCAGGGAAATGAGATGAAGAGCAAACCCATGCCTGCTCCCGTTTTCATCAATGATCCGTCGAAGTACATGGTCCAAAGCTCAGCCTAGAGCTGAACCGGGGGAAGTTGAGTGTCGGTCCATTCCGCCAGAAAATCTGCTAGTGCCTGGGATTTGATGGCCTTGCGCGGCGCATAAGAGAGGGTTTCACCCATGAGCTCGACCGCCCACTTGGCTATCCTACCCGAGGCTTTCTGGTTCTGGGCTATCTCTCCCAGGGGAAAGAAGAAACCACAGTCACCGGGTGGCCTTTGAAATAGTGACGGAGTTTGCGTCGTGTTAAGACGATGGCGTACAACAGCTTCTGGATCTGTAGGTAGCGAACCTTGGTCTCCGAGAGTACCTCGCTAATGAAGTAGACTGGTCTCTGGATGAGCAAGGCGTGTCCTTCCTCTGCCCTCTCGACGACCAAGACCGTGTTGACCACTTGTGTTGTCGCGGCAACATAAAGTAGGAGTGGTTCCCCTGGGGTCGGAGGGACGAGGATCGGTGAGTTGGAGAGTGTAGTTTTGAGCTTTGCAAGAGCTTCCTCGGCCTCGAGGGTCCATGAAGAGTGTTCCGATTTCTTCAGGAGATGATACAGCGGGAGCGCTTTTTCGCCAAGACGCGAAATGAAGCGACTGAGGGCTGCCAGGCAACCTGTGACCCTCTTCCACACCGCGCGGCGCAAGTCTCTTCCAGGCCGCCCAAAGACTCGCCCCCACCATTTCCACCACACGGCGTGTACCTCCTCCCCACACCACTGGCGACGGTCTGCGCCTCCTCCACGGGTCGGTGGCTGCAGCTTGGCCCTGCCCGCCCTCATGGACGCCAACATTGGTGGTCTGCACTTGCAATATGAAAACACTCGAATGCAAGATACATTTGAAACAGATAAAATATTTGGGACATACGTTTGTAACATGTGTGTAAAACATATGCAACACCCAGATAAAACAATTGCAACATGAAAAACACTTATTGCAACATAAACTGAAACAGCCGAAACATTTGGGAACATACTGTTGCAACATATATGTGAAAACATATGCAACGTCTAGATAAAAAAACAATTGCAATGTACATCTGAAAATAGATAAAACATTTTGAACAAACGCTTGCAACATATGCAACATCACCCGATCTACTTTTACAGCATCCATAAGAAACAACTGCAACATACCTTTGAAACAACTGAAACATACATTTGCAACGTAGGGGAGGGGAAGCCTAGGCCGGTCGATTCCAGCCGTCAGGGTCAGGAGCCGGCGGCGAGCAGCGGCGCACGAGCACCACCACCACCAGCGCCACTAGTACCGGGCTTGGCTCGGCGGCAACAATGGGGGATGAGGGACGAGGAACGCCATGGCCGCCGGGGTGAGAAAGGGCGCCGTGCTAGGGTGGAGGAGCGCCGCCCAGTCCCCTGCAACACCGCCGCCCCACCTCCATAAATCTCGCTCGTGCTCCATGGATCTCGCCGGAGTGGGGGAGAGAACCGCCAAATCTGCGGGCGTTGGGGGCTCCCGGTGGGGGAGGATGCCAGGCGTTGGTGCACTGCAGCGGGGGAAGAGGAGCACGGAAGGGGTAAGGGTGGAACAGAGCTGAGCAAGGCGTACGGGAGTTGATTTTGGTTTTTAGGCGAGCGGCGCATGCGGCAGCGTGTGGAGCGAGGCGTCTGGCCTTCCGGACGTCTTAATGGTAGCATTTAGTGTTTGGCTTATGGTAGTATGTTTTTTTGTTCATCATAATTTTACTCGTGTTATTTTTTATTCAGGAATGAAAGAAAAGTTCTTTTTGGTTAATGCAAATTTGATTAGATTTTAATACACGACAGTCATATATTTTTCTTCACCACACAACTTTTTTTCGTGTTATTTTTTCCATGGCTATTGTTGATGTTAATTTTTTGGTGCATGCTAATGTATTTTTTATTTTTGTCCATCGTAGCAATTTATATATTATGCCAACAAGAATAAATAATATTTTTAGAAAGTTGTTTTTTTTTTTGCTCATCACGAAAATCTGTGCTGATTGTCAGTAAAGTAGCATTGCTAGTCAGCAAAGCTTCCTCGTCTGCACTCTGGAGGGACCATTCAGACGCCAAAAGCCCAAAACCCTGACCACTTGAGCAGTTGCAATTTCACGCGTCCGGGAAAACGCGAGACCTACTCAATCCTAACATTTTGAATTCGAGTCGGAGTCGTTAGCGTAATAACTGCATTACAGCGACGCCACCAGCCACCGCCTTCGCAGCTGTCGTATCCCCTTCCCTCCCCTTCAATATATAGTTATTGGTTTCTCCCAATCGCTTCTTTCCATCCTGATTCGCAATTCGCTATCTCCGTGCTCTCCAATCTCGCCTCCTCGCGTCCAGATTCCCACTGCCTCTCCAATCTCGAGTTCAGATTCGCTCTCTCCATGCTCTAGTCGATCTCGAGTTTTGCTTTGCACTCGTGTTTCGATCTCGAGTTCAGCATGTCTGCGGCGGCGGCGGCAGCACCGATGGCCCGCAAGCGTCCGGCACTGGATCAAGAACCGCGCGCCGCCGACGCGAACAAGCGACCGCAGTACAAGAATCTCAGGAGCATCGATGAGTTCGAGGTATTCGAGGTGCTCGGGGAGGGCGCCGAGGGCGTCGTGAGCAGGGCGCGCGACCGCCGCAGCGGTGAGTAGGTCGCGCTGAACTGGATCCGCGGCGATGGGCCCGACGGCCACGGGCCTCCCGACCGCCGCGCGCTCGCCATGGAGGCCGGCTGCCTCCGAGCGTGCCGTGGCCACCCATCGATCAGCGGGATCGATAGCGTCGCCGCCGACCCCAAGACCGGAGACGTGCATCTCGTCTTGGAGTTGATCGAGGGCGGGTTGAGCCTCCGCGACTCCAACTACATGTGGAGGACCTTGTCGGAGGACGCGATCCGCGGATGATGAGGCAGCTTTTCGACGCTGCGAAGAAGGTACACGATCTTGGCTTCATCCATCGAGATATTAAATCTGAGAACATCCTTGTGTGCCCTCTGGGCGAGCTCAAAGTGTGCAACTTTGGGTCCGCGACGCGGAAGAAGCCCGATGGGAAGCCGCATGAGGCCTACCCCGTCGGGACGCTGCAGGACAACTCGCCGGAGCTGCTCGACGGCAATTGGTTCTACGGCCCGGCCGTAGACATGTGGGCTCTTGGGTGTATAATGGCGGAGCTTCTGAGTGGTGAGACTCTGTTCCAGGCCGAGAGCGAGTACAAGATGACTACCGAAATGTCCGAGTGGAGTACCTTATGGAGAAGCAATTATAATGTACACACAGAAGAGGGCGAACCTTGGGCAGTACGGCGAACTATTGAGCTGTATTTTCTTTACTATTATTATAAGTCAGTTTACATGTACTATGAACTAGGAACTACTCATTTCATCCCTAAATATCTGTCATTTTCGTTTCCCGAGAAACAACTTTGACTAAATATATATTAAAAATATTAATATTTATGATACATAATTAGTATCATTGGAAAGATCTTTGAATCTAGTTTTAATAAATTTATTTAAAAATACAAATGTTGCACATATTTTCTAAAAATCGAGTCAAACTTATGACATGCACACCAACGACGACAGATATTTAGGGACGGAGGGAGTACTAGCTTAACCAGGCATTTTCAGAGCTTGGAAGTACATGGAACCCTATAAATTATTCCCTCCATTCTAAATTATTTATAAGTCGCTTTGATTTTTTTTATATTCATTTTGCTATGCATCCAAATATAACGTATGTCTAGATACATAACAAATTCTATGTACAAAAAGTCAAAGTGACTTATAGTAATTTGGAATGGAGGGAGTAGAAAAGAAAGAAAGAAAGAAAGAAACAGTAGAGCTGAGAAATGTTACAATGGCAATGGACAAGTAATATTACACATGAGCCCCAAAATTGTTAGAAATTATATACTTACATTTTGCCAGAGTGGATCATGCTTCATCTCATGGTTGTGAACTTTACTGAAGAAAATGATCGAATTATCTCGGTTGACCATTTATCCAGAACCACGGCTATATATTTTCAAAATTTCTATGTCATGCTACTTTGCAAAAACACAAGAGTGCCCAAGAACTTTCAACCTCATCTTTTTTCGTGACTGTGCAGAGACACGTATTTCATTAAAAGAAAGTAGAGAAACATTGCAAGCTACCCGTCAATGATAAGCGTCCAAGCTTATCAAGGAGGAGGACGACTAAAAACACACAAAAAAAAAGGGAACCGAAAGAAGTTGAGGATTACAGCAAACTTAGAGGCGACCTCAACTGCACGAGACCTGCCAACGGCCCAACGCCCAGTCAAAGCCTCAAAGGCCACCTCGGCTATAACCACTCGACGTAGCGCTCCGTTGAGGCCGTGCACAATTGAACAGACGACATGAATTCTTAACGCGGCTCGGCCAGAAGTGTGTCAACCTCCAGGAAGAGGTCGTCCAGGAACGCGTTGTCCTGGAACATGACCTTGAAGTCCTCATGCTTGGACTCAAAAAACAGTTCAGCAAAGATGGACTCATACTTCTGAATAGCTGCAGACTTGCAGAGTCCACGGGCTATGTTAAATCCGTAAGCCCCAACTTGACCATAAGAACCCGTTGCACTTGAAGAGTTGAGTTAGCTGCCCGAGGTTTAGCAGCTAAGCGAGTACTTTTAGCTTATGCTCGCTAGCAACCCTCTCGCGTGCGTACAGCAGCAGAGACTGTGTAACGCGTATCAGAAACGATGGCATGGGCAACATGTTCGGCTCTGGCGGAGCGATAAGGAAATCCGGTCAAGCGAAGAATGCCCGCGGTGGCTGCGGTGCCGGCGGCATGCATGTCCTGGTCCATGTCGTTGCTTGCAGTACTGCTCTCGCCGTCATCGAGTTCATCGGCCCTCTGAGTCTGAAGCTTCTCGTGTGCGTGCGTCCCGCGGCTGTTGCTCTTGGGACGCCTGCTGCTGTCGCTGCTCCTCCCTCGGCTGCTGGTTCTGCGCGCCGAGGAGGACACGCCGAGTATGAAATCAATTGGGACCCCGACTACGATTCAACCTGACGAACAACACTTGAGGATTCGACCGAATTGCCAGGCGTCCCTGCCTCCCTGGGGCCTATATATTTCTGCTGCTGCTACCAGAAATCATGCATCTCACCGATCGTTATCTCTCTGTTTCATCCATCTCCTCGATTCACTTGGCGGCGCTTCTGCCTTCTGGTGTGCGCGTCTCCGTCTTGGATAGTTGGATCCATGGCGATCCCAGTTTCCCGCGTGCACCTTGCCATGGCACACGCGGCTCTCCCGGCGCTGCTCCCGACCCCGCCCAAGTGGAAGATGCTGCCGCTGCTCCCGACGCCGTGCCCGTGCGTCGCCGCCATCCTTGGCCTCCCAAAGCCGCTCGCCAAGCCGAGCCGCACCGACTCCGATGAGAGGTGGGACGAGCGCAAGACCAAGCCGCCCAGCATAGAATCCTCAGCCTCGTCATCAAGCCCTCGTTCCGCCGACAGCGTCAGGAGCAGCGCCGGCCGCCGACCCTCGCGCAAGAACGCGACCTCGCCGCCGCACAAGCCCGGCCAGGCCGACTCCGTGGAGAGGTGGGACGCGCACAAGAAGGCAGCGAGCCCAGCTTCGTCGTCGTCGTCGTCGTCGTCAGGCACGTCTCCCCTCGTAAGCAGCACGTGCACAATCAGCCACGCGTCCTCCGCCGAGCGCCGGGACGTGCACAAGAAGCATCGCCCGCCGCAGGCCAAGGCACTCGACGACGGCGAGAGCAGCAGTACTGGCAGCAATGACATTGACACGGAGGAGGAGGAGATACTATGGAAGCCGCGGGCCATGTACGCAGGACCGGGCTTCGTCGTCGCCGCGCCAGAATCCAGCATGCTTCCCATGCCAACAGCGTTCTTGGTTAGCGTTGCATAGCAGCACTGCACGAACTCATCTCGGCTGGTTTCTTCAGCTTCCGAAAGCAAGTGTGATCTTATGGGTGCTACTGCTAAACGATGCTGTTTTCGATAATTGAGAAGTACACAGCTTAATTATGGTGTTAGAATTTGAATGTTTTGCATGTCTTTATAGATCTTCGATTATTTCATCTGAATTTGGTGCCTTTTGCAAAGCCTAAACTGTACATGGATGCATACGTCTGCAACATCTGCAGGTATGTCTTGATTGATTATGTTTTATTTTCAACACCCCAACACGCGTGCGCGTGGATCTTGGCAGGTCAAGGCCGTTTTGATGTGCATCTGAGGCAGCTGCTCTTGCGTTGGGTTATAGTGTTAGTGTATCTAATAAGAAATAACTAAATGCATTGGTCGATATAGAGACTGAGATATTTTTAATATATTCTCTTTTCTAAAAACACGTGTGCCTACTCATCAAAGAGCAACATTGTCACAAGTAGTGAACATTTTTTTTTGCGAATACAAGTAGTGAACATCTTTTTAGAATTAATGACTAACATGCACGCACACTCACAACTATGAACACACGTACGTAAATTCTATCGCCGTTAAATCCTAGACTAAATCTAGAAAAATACAAGCACATGTGCCAAGCCGATGACTTCAACCCGGGTGAACAGGTTCCACACAAGAATCCCAATCAATCTATGATCAGTTCACAAGCAGTGAACATTGGCTCAAAGAGGAATAGGCATCACAAGTTATAAGCATAATATGTCCCAATGGGCTAGGCTTATAAAGCCACGGAATGAGCCGCTACCACCACCTAATAAACATAAATAAGCCCAAGCCCAAATGTTTCTAGCAAAATGCCACATACTCACAGGGGAAAAGTTTCTTGTCACAACTTCTCAAACTCTGAAACAGATATATTATCCTCTCAACTCTCAAAACCATTTAAATTACCTCCATGTCCCGGTTAGAAGTGTGTTCTCATCCTTCTTTAGTTAAAAAATCTAGAAAATACCTGATAAAGCTTTTAAACCACAAAAATGTATCTAGACTTCTAAAAAATTGAAGAAAAATCATAGAGATAAAACATCAAGAGATCGCAAAAATATCTTGAGAAACTTCCAAAAATTAGATTAGCTCTAGGAAAATGGAAAAATATGTAGAAAAGATTGAAAATTTTCCAAAACATTCTGATTGATGTCTAATCTGTTTTAAAAACTTTCCATAAAAATATGAGATGCAACCAATATGAATGCAACATACATTTAATGTTGAACACATTCATACTGGTCTCATGTTTTGGTTGTGGAAAGTTTTCGAAACACATTTACACATTGATTATAATGTTTTTGGAATATTTTTAGATCTTTTTTCTAGAGCTTAATATGATTCTGGAATCTTATAGAGATAATTTCATGAGCTCTAAATGTTGTATTTCACTTTTTCATGTCCTAATAAATCTCTAAGTTTTTTCTCTGAATTTTTAGAAGCTTGGGCATTTTTTCTTGGTTTAAAGATCTCACCATGTAATTACCAATTTTTTAATTTAAAAAGGAAGAAACCACCTTTAAAACAATTCTAAACAGGATAAGGAGGAATTTAAACTATTATGAGAGATGAGGGGGAGAAGATAAGGGGTAGGATACCCGGTTTTAATGTTCGCAGAGCAAAATCAAACTACGAAGATACTTAGAGGAAAAGGGCTTCTTCCAAGTCACACGATGGTCTATCCACATCCGCATGAGTGACCATCTTCTGGTATTATTATTGGGAGCACTTAGTTTGCTATAGGCTAATTTTGTTTCCCTTCTCATCCATGGGATATTTTGTCATACAGAGAAAAAAACAGAGAAATGGACTAAGGAAGTATCAAGGTGGAAATGCAATTGAATCACTGATGGAAATGACACGTAAATAAAGCTTTAGTTCTATTCGAAAGCAAATAGAAAAGTGAGTGGTTCTTTAATTGTTTCAATCGTAGTGGCGATTAGGCAAAAAACTCATTAAGATTATATATCTATCACTTAAAAAAATTTTAGTCCTTCACAAGCATACTCAGGCTTTGAACTTCAAAATCTCATACCACAATAAGAATATATAAAATAATGGTTCCCTATGAAAAAAATATAAGATGTTTTAGATTTGTCCTAAACTAAATGTTTTTAATTGATACAAAACCTAACTACATTTCTGGAGTAGGATGAAGGGGGGCACCCTACTCCAGAAATGTAGCTAGGTAAAGTGGCTAGGCAAAGTTATTCATAGCCATACCTCCTCAATAAGCTACTTAATATTTTAATTAACTAGTTAGTAATGTTATTCATGCTTTATTTTTTGTTCTTTCTCCATATATCTACTTCTAAAAGGCTAAATCGGAATCATTCGCCCCCTAATCAACATGCCTCTGACTCCCTTCCTCCCCGATCCCACGGACCCACCCTGCATCCCCCTCAACCTCGTCAGTTGCCCCGCGCCCTTCACCTCTCGCGCAGTCGCCCATCACCCCTGCTACCTCAACCTCTCCCCTGAGCGTGCCTTGCCATAACCCGTGCTCCCCCGATGCCGCCACGGAATGCTCCCTTGCCTCGCTCATGACGCCACTGTCACTGAGCACCCCCGACACAGACGCGGACGCAGGAAACGATTCTAGCCTCTCCACCTCCTCCTCCTCCTATGACGGCGACCTGTTGCTCCAAAACTCCATTCCTTTCTCCTCCTTTCATAAATTCAAAAGGTGATTATATTGGGCTCTAAAATTAATGTCTATTTTTTTTCCAATAGAATAAATAATAGAGAACTCATTTTAGTTGGATTTGACTTAAAATCTCTTACAAATTTCAAATTAATATTCTTCAAAGTTGACTGTTTTTGTAAAAAATATTTGAACTTAAGAGTGTCGATTTAATTCTCAAAAATCAAGAAAAAGATATCAATGCATATTAATTTGAATACTAACAAAATGAAGATAAGTAGAATATGAAGAGTGAGACATAACTAGTTTGTCGAAATGTGCTGAATCATGGAGAGATCTTTATAAAGTAGATAGCCAAATGAAGGTATGGAGCTTGCAATTTAGATTCTTTGAGAGATGCTCCAAGAGTGTTTCTAAAATTTATTCTCTAAATCATTATTTGGAGAGTTATTTGAGTAAAGGTCATTTTATAAATCTTTGTACACACCAACAAATTTTCTATATCTTGTGCGTATTTTAGAGAGTCATTCTCACTCTCCAACTTTGAGTAGTAAGAAATCTGGATTAGAGAATGCCTATATTTGAAGATTTTTTTATTGAAATTGTTGAGGGCCCTTTGGAACATGAAATTTTTCCTGTTCATGTGTTTTTCTTATGATGATGAAAAATGAATGGATTCATGTAAAATTCCCATACGATTCCGGGTCCTGGAGAGTTTTTTTTTATCCAAATCCCTATTTCTATAAATTATGGAGAATATATAAAGAGTATATTGAAATTGTTTCTAGACGTTCCTTTCCACCCGCAGCCCCTCGAGTTTCCACTAATTCTCTCTCCCAAGCCGATGAGAGGCGACGTTACTGATTTGGGTCATGGCCTCGTGGGTGCTGGCCCTGGCCTGCCCGGTGCGTCACTCTTGCTCCTGCTCCTCTCCTCTCTCGCGAAGACAAAGCACCACCGCCCTGACCAAATCACAAAAACTATCGAAAATCCCCAATTCCGCCGCATTCCGATCCCCCAAACCCTAAAGCTCCCAATCCCCAACCTTTCCTCCGTCTCCGGATGCCCTCTATCCGGTAGGCGGGGACGCGCCGATGGAGCCGCGCGTGGCCAACAAGTTCCGCCTCGGGCGCAAGCTCGGGAGCGGATCCTTCGGGGAGATCTTCCTTGGTTCGTGCCGACGGTTCCTCTGCTTTAGTGTTGCGTTCCCATGCGAAAGCTCTCACCTTTGCCCTTGCCCGTGGTGCTGATGATTGGCCTGTTTGTTTGGCGCTGTTGCTGCAGGTACTCACGTGCAGACCAACGAGGAGGTCGCGATTAAGCTGGTGAGTTCACTGTTCATACAAAGCGATAATCCGTTCAATGTTTCCGTTCTACATTTGTTAAGTGGAGTGATCCGTTTTGATGTTTCCGTTCTACATTTGTTAACTGGAGTGATGATACTTTTTTTTTCTAATAATGTGCATATTTTCGATTTAGTGTAGTTACTCTATAGCTGGTTGGATGTTTTGTCTCTAGTAAATATCAACTAAGTTTAGTGCGGAATTGTAATCTGTTGAATTCTAATGGTAGATTATTGATCACAGATGTTTATTTGTTGTTTCATATGTATGTTTTGTGAGTCGTAGTTCTGCCTACAACTCACTTTCATAGCAACCTTGGACTAGTAGTTAATAAACTGCGCTCATGTTAGTTCCATAGAGTTAAACTTCATAATAGACTTTGTGTAGTTACTGAACTACAGCTGAAGACTTTCTATAAACTTCACAGCATGAATGTAGTCCACTTCCTTATTTCTTTAGCAAAAAAAAAAAAAAAGAGAAAGAAACAGCAGGTTTTAGCTCCTATCTGAAAATGATTAATTTGTTTTCTTCTGTTCTAAACGTAACCCATTTCATTATGGTGTACACTGAAAATGATATATTTGCATAGGAATTGTTAGGATGTCTCATCTTGATGATCTCTTTAAATAACTGCCGGGCTGGACTGTGCTTACTGACAAGACCTCTCTCTTTGTGTTTTGTCCAGGAAAATGTGAAGACAAAACATCCTCAGTTGCTGTATGAGTCAAAGCTGTATAGGATACTGCAGGGTGGAAGTAATACATGTTCCTTTCTAGTTGGGCTGTCATACATTTAATGTTTTCATTTTCTTAACGTTACTATAACTTACATTTGTTTTCTCCTGCAGCTGGAATTCCAAACGTCAAGTGGTTTGGTGTCGAGGGTGACTACAATGTTCTTGTTATGGACCTCTTGGGTCCAAGCCTTGAAGAGCTTTTCAGCTTTTGCAACAGAAAACTGTCTCTGAAGACCGTTTTGATGCTTGCTGATCAGTTGGTACATTATATAACTGAGTGCAAGCATAACCTTTATTATTATACAATATAGTCCTTGCTGGTTTAGTCTACATCAGAGTTTTTAATTTCAATTTTTCGTAGATCAACCGGATCGAGTATGTTCATATGAAGTCATTCTTACATCGAGATATTAAGCCAGACAATTTCCTCATGGGCCTTGGCAAGAGAATAAATCAGGCAAGTCTTTTAGCATGTTGTATTCACTTATGTAGGCACAATTTTTGTACTTATAGTTATAGGTTTGAGGGCCTTCCCTTGGATAGTTGGGATTTTCACATTCTCTCCATTCCTCTACAGGCATACGTGATCGATTTTGGATTGGCAAAGAAATACAGGGACAGTGCAAACCAGCACATTCCATACAGGTAATATGTCGCAATTCATCAATCTGTTACTCTAAGGGCGACAGTTTATCATTTCTTTCTTTTCTATTTGCACCATGATATTGGTGCTGTACTTCCTGATTTTTCCTCACTGGGAACTGTAGCCATATTGTGTTTGTATATTTGATCTTGTCGATAGATGGGTAGATATGAATTACAAAGGCATGCTATTTGCCCTGCCTTAGAAGATGTATGACATTTATCTACTGAAGTGCAGAGAGAACAAAAATTTGACTGGGACAGCACGATATGCAAGTGTAAACACTCATCTCGGAATTGGTAGGTTAAAATTTCAAGCTTCTTTATAAAAAGAACATTTCAAGTTGAGTATTGGATTTGTTTTGTTTCTGTTACGCCTATATTCGCAAAATAGTAAGCTTTGTTTTTTTATCTGTTTTGCCAATAGAACAAAGCAGGAGGGATGACATGGAATCGCTTGGATATGTACTCATGTACTTCTTAAGAGGAAGGTTGGTCTTATGAGTGCTTCTTTTTTCTGTTCTTATACTTCTGCCTCTTGTTATCTGTTGTGTACCAACAATAGCCCTTATTGTGCAGTCTTCCTTGGCAAGGTCTAAAAGCTGGGACCAAGAAACAGAAGTATGAGAAAATCAGTGAAAGGAAGATCGCTACTTCAGTTGAGGTGATTTCCTTACTGAAAATTCAATTATCACTATTGAGCAATTGGAGGTGGTTACGATTTTTCTTATTTGCAGGTTCTCTGTCGTGGATACCCTTCTGAATTTCAATGCTACTTCCATCACTGCCGTGCGTTACGCTTTGATGATGCGCCTGACTATCAATACCTGAAGAGACTGTTCAGAGACCTTTTTATTCGAGAGGGTTGGATGTTTATGACTTGACTGCTACTATTTCTCAACATTCTGTTTCAGGAAATGCTCCATTGGAGATCCTTCTAAGGCCTTGTTTAGTTACCCTCAAAATTCCAAGTTTTTTCACTCTCTCTCCATCACATCAATTTTTAGCCGTTTGCATGGAGTATTAAATGTAGCTAAAAAAATAACTAATTACACAGTTTAGTTGGAAATCACGAGATGAATCTTTTGAGCCTAGTTAGTCCACGATTGGACAATATTTGTCAAATAAGACGAAAGTGATACTATTCATCGGATTGAAAATTTTTTCAATCTAAACATGGCCTAAGAGGAAATTTCTTGTATCTGCAGGATTTCAGTTTGATTATGTTTTCGACTGGACCATTCTTAAGTACCAGCAGTCGCAAATGACCATTCCACCGCGTGTTATGGTTGGTACAATCCATAGTGCTCGCTTTCTGCACTTGTCTACAATTATGGATGAATATCTTATGCACATGATCAAGTGTTACAGGCTGCAGCACCGGGTCAAAGCTCCAGGATGGCTCCAATGGCAAATAATAACGGACTGTCAGGTGCGCCTGTCCTGTGATTGATGTGACAATAGTTTCTTACTCAGCTGCTCCTGTCATCGATATGTGTGCACATGGATAATTTATAAGCACTTAGGGTTGGAAGCTTCATGAATCTGCAAAATGAGCTGCAACATCAATTGGTGATAAAGAATATTATAACAAACAACTTGATTAGATTCTTCTGTATGATAACAAAACTATACCAACACCAATTAAAAATATACCATTATGGCAAAAAGAACTATAAATCACTCCAAACAATTTGATACAGATGGATTTTCAAAAGCATTATTCTCTTTGGATACTATTTCCTAATGTGTCTCTTGAATTTACATTCTTTGAACTTTTGTGGTTATGTCCATCTAATTTTTGAGTTGGCTGGGTCTGCTTAGGGCTAACTGTCTCCTGAATTAATTTAGCCACTGAAGAGGGAAGGAGAAGTGGGTGGTCAGATGATCCCTTGCGACGCCAGGTTCCACCTGCAGGAATAAATGCAGGCAGCTTGGCAAAGCAGAAATCTCCAGTTAGACAAGAAGTGTCCACATCAAAAGATACTGCGGTGAGTTCTTATTTTCATCTTTTGTTTTACATTGCTGACTTGACAACTGCTTCTTTTGGTGCATGAAATTTTACTTTGTAATTTCTGACCCCTCAAATGACTTATAGTTCGCCAGTTCATCTATTTTGGGTCGGTCAAGCGGATCGTTGAGGCGTCCTGCTGTTCCTAGCAGCCGAGTTCCAACCAGTGAAGCTTTACTATGTAGTCGTACACCAGATGGAAACCCAGGGGCTTTCCAAAGAAATGCTCCCCCACATAGGAGCTCACAGACCCTGGAGTACTTGGACCGCTCCGGAGTTTCGTTGTCTGGCAGGCTCATGCCCAACACCAAGAGCTATGAGTCCACTCTAAGGGGCATCCAAGACCTAAATGTTGATGCCAATGATAGGATCCACTACTAGCATCTTGTGGATCCCGTGGACGTGTACAATCTATATGATATCTTAAGTCCAGATGAAGAGCAAGTATGTAACTTCCAAGCTACCTGCTGGAGGAGCAAGGGCACTTGTTGACCCAGCACTGCACTCTGGTTGGCGAAATAAAGGGCTTTCTGTGTTCTGGAGCAGCTTTTGTCTTAAGAAAAGGCATCATAACTATGTTTTAGCTCTGTACAGCTTCTGATTTGTCCATATTGTGCTTGTGGATTCTGGTTTAGCGTTTTCCACATATAATATCTCGTCTCGAGCTGAGCTGTGTCAGCTCGGTCGTGCACCGTTTGCTTCTTTCTGTATGCGTGGAATTTGTAAGTAATCTAAGGTGATTATCATTCAAGTATGTGCGAATCTTGTGTGTGTAGAGTTTTTCCCTCCGCATCTCAAAATGTGGAGCAAAAAGGGCGCAATGTCTATTGAATGTGTTCATGATCACCCACTGACCTTGTTTGAGTGAACGAAACTATGACGGACATGTATAGATACTCATTTCTGACCAACCTTGCCACAGACCACAGTGATAGTATCAGGCTAACCATTTTCCTAATTAACGAAGGAATACAAAACAGAGGACAGGAAAAAAACACAGAAATATGGCGTAGGTGTTAGAGGAAAACAGGGGAATGGAAAAACACAGGAAACATATAGACAGGGGTGTTTGGAACGATTTCCAAAACATGAGGTGTGATTAAAAGAGATGAATACTTGTTTTATTATTAAAATATTTGTCATTACAACGCCAAATTTTAATTAACAAACAAACATATGTGTAATTTTTTTTTTGCAAGGTAAAGAAAAAAATTAGTAACAATTTAATATAATTAATAGTCATGTGATTGTTCCATGGTGGGAGCAAGACAGGAATAAACAAGCAAGGACAGCAGCCGTGATTAGCAAGATATAGGACTAAAACAGAATAGTAATTAACGTGTCACAGATTAATTTGCTAACATATAGTTTAAAAACATTTATGTGATTACAAATCAAATTTATCATTATAATTGTTACTGGCATGTAGGACCTGTTGTTGGTCAAAAGATGGAAAACTCTATGGTGTCTCACATAAAAATAGTTAACTCATTCACTGTTGTTTGTTCTTATCCAGACCTTCTCTTCCTTTAACGATATCCGTGGTCATGCTCTCTCTCGTAAAAATAGTTAACTCATTCGCTTTGCGTTTGGTTCGAGGACAAAGTTGGATGGGATATGACGATCCATGATATTGGAATAAAGATATACATGATGCTTGTTTGGTTGGATGGATGAGATAAGTTATTTTTCTATTTGGTTGGATAGATGAAAGTAGAAGGGATGAGAATAGTTGACTAATTATATCTATTATTTAAAAATAATAACAACTAATTAGACACTAATAAACATGCACTAACACTAAATTTTTCATGATAATCACTAATTTAAAATAAATATATTAATTAGCACCACTAATAACCTAATTAGCGCATGAAACTTGCACTAATCACGTATTTACACTTATCAAAACTAATCCTACCATCATAATTACTAAGTAATAATAATATAACATACTAATAATCCTTAATTTATTTATTAATGATAAGGATTAGAAGACATGGATAAGCTGGTCCGCGAGATTTTTACGACCTAGAAAATCCAGCGTCTTGTGGTATATTCTCTATCCATAATTTTCTGATCCTAGTGATCCACCAAACCAAACACTAGATATCCATGAATGATCCCATCCTATCCATGTCCGTGAAAACATTGGCTTCCGGTGGATGTTCGGATTCCTTTGTTTTGTGAAGCATGCTACCAGTGGCGGATCCAGGATTAAGATCCACCTATGGCGAACTTTGTACTACTAATTTGTGTAACAGAGCAATCCAATAGAAAATAAGAGATAATAACGTGACAAAATAATGATATGTTTATATATACTAGTGGAGAAGCACGTGCGACATGCACATATCTATAAAAAAAATCTTACAACGAGGGAACAAAAGAAAATTTTGAAGTCAATCCTACTCTCTCTTAAAAACATTTCTGCTCTCTCATGGATGGGCTTAGATTAATTATGATCTCAGACTGCAAAGATTAATTTGAAATCATTAGATCAACTTTAACTTATGTAAATAATGTAAAAATCATGTCAAACAAAAAGCAATGAGTCATAAAAGATATTTAGTGCGAAAGACATTCTAAACACAATATCTCTTCAAGTCTACAACTAGCATTTAGAGAATGATGTGAATCAAAGCTTAAAACATCAGCTACTAGTCGGCTGCAAAAGCAAGGAGAATTAAATTTATAAAGATTTCAATAGGCACGTTACTCATGCAGAGGCTGTTCACCATGACGCGGATGCAGCCCAATAGGCCCAACAGCGGTACCATTCGCATGGCGCTCATCTTCTCCGTCTCTCCGTGTACTCGCAAATACAAAGATGCAGTAGCAGACATCGGCCATGGCCATGGCCATGGCTGTCAGGTCTGGGCACCGGGGAGGAGAGGCTCGCCGGCGGGGAGGTCTGGCGGCCGCCAGATCTCACCAGATTGGTAGATCTTGATCCAAAGCAAGTGACGTCATCAAAACGCTGGAATCACTTTCCTTTGAAATTCCTCCACGAATCCCTCGTTCCAAACGGCCCCTAAACTATACATAAGATCTCATCTTGCTTACATGTCATGTCTTCCATATGTGCATCCACGTAGACTTCAGATTTGAGCCATGACTGAACCCTGGAACGCTGGGAAAAGCAGTCAGAATACAGTTGATCCAGATACTAGGATTTAACGGTGTTGTTTCTTGATGTACCCGTTGATCTAGATACTAGTATTTAACTGTGTTGTTTTAGTGTTATTCGATGTTTCTTTCGGTATCGAGGCACCTTTTCATCGATAGCAAGGGCATGGGGCACTCTCCATCGATAACAAGGCCATGGTTATTTTGTTAATCTTGAGATTTTACTGGCCCGGTCTTAATTTTTAGAGGTGCCTTAATGTGCCTATATATAGCAATAATGCTGGGAAGTGCCGTCCGCTCGAACGCTCCATTGGTGGGCCGCGTCGCCAGCCCAATAACCTCCAGCTCCTTCGTTTCTCAAAACTGCTCATCTACTCA
The DNA here is from genome assembly GCA_022457205.1 of Saccharum spontaneum. Classification (NCBI taxonomy): domain Eukaryota; kingdom Viridiplantae; phylum Streptophyta; class Magnoliopsida; order Poales; family Poaceae; genus Saccharum; species Saccharum spontaneum. The sequence goes on from CM039587.1 coordinate 35,592,098, forward strand.
TTCTTATCCACTCACTCCTATCTGCTCGCCTGCTGCCTCCAAGCGCAACGCTCTGCTCATCCACTCGTTCCTATCCAATCCATTTGCTTCCTTGCCCCTCTTTTCTCTCCTTCCCAATCTGCTCCATTGTACGCATCCAACATAGAGCAACGAGCAACGAGCACCAATGGTCTACGGTGTGCCGGTGAGCCGCAACGTGGCGACGCAGAGGCAAGAAAACCCTAGCGACATGCGGTCTGCGTAGAGGCGAGCTCGCATCGACGCAGGGGAGCCCCGACAACAGTCGCTTGAGCACGACGACGCGAGGCTAGCGAGCCGCGCGGGCGATGGCGTGGAGGCAGGAGAGCTCCACGACACGCGCTCCACGCAGAGGCGAGCTCGTGGCGACGCGGAGGCAGGCGAGCCCCAACGACAGCCGCTCATGCGCGACGACGCTAGGTCAGCGAGCCGCTTTCGAGGCGCAGCGCTCAGCCGCTAGGCCTACCAGGCACGACGCGCTCAGTGCTCGGATGCCGGCCCTACCAGGTGCGGCGTGCTGGTGCCCTCTCCCAGTCATGCGACTGCTGCCTCCCAACCGCGTCGTGAGGCCGATGCCTCCCTTCCGCATCATGCGGCCAATGTCTCCCTTCCAAGTCGTGCAACCGCCGTCCCGGGGGTCGCCGCCTCCAAGCACCGCTGGGTCGCTGCCTCCGGTGAACTTCACACGCCGACGAGCCTCCATTCTCCCGATCAGCAAGTAGATGTTGCGCTGCGCTGAAAGCGCATGTTGCAAACGTATGTTTCAATTATTTTAAATGTTTTAAAGGTATGTTGGACGTGCTTCATAAGTATGTTGCAAGAGTATGTTCCAAATGTTTCATCTGTTTTTAGTCTTATATTGCAGCAACTATTTTTATATTGCAAGTGTTTCATGTGGATGTTGCATATGTTACCGTGGCTATACACGTATGCTGCAAGCGTATTGTTCCAAATGTTTCAGATGCTTCAGACGTATGTTGCACGTGTTCTATCTAGGTGTTGCATATGTTTCATGCATATGTTGGAAGTGTTTCATCCGGATGTTGCATATGTTTCACACATATTTTGCAAGTGTTTCATCATCTGGATGTTGCATATGTTCTGCAATCGCTACACACGTGTTTCCCTGGTGTTTCATACGTATGTTGCAAGTGTTTTAATTGATTCGAACGTATCTTACAAGAGTTTCATCTAGATGTTGCAAAAGTAGATAGTGTTGCACATGTTGCAGTGAGACCCATATGTAGCAGCCACCTACTGCAGCTGTTGGGCCCGCCTGCAGGCACGTAGGTGTGGAGGGGGCGCCACGGTGCGGGGCATGAGACGCGGTGTGGGCACGCGACACAGAGCGGCATGGCCCCCACGTGAAGCAAGCGTAGCAGGTGCGGGCGTCCGGAGTTCGGTGGGCTGCTAGCCTGCTACAGGAAGCCCGGCTGGCTTGGGTGGCTTGCGTGTTGTTGGAACAGTTTCGGTAACTCACGACCTCCCTGGCCGGCCGGCAGCCTACCGTGGCCTGCTTTGCGGGCTGCTGTGGGCAGCCGGCTGGCTTGGGTGGCCAACGTGGCGTTGGAACAGTTTTAGTGACTCGCGGCCTCCTTGACCTGCTAGTCCTGTCTAGACGTCCGGGCATGCATGCATGTAATGTGACTTGTAACAGAACTAAACTTTAACAAAGAAATTCATTTTGGTTCAAGGCCAACATAAAAACAACCCTACAAACAATCGTCGATCGCTATAAACAAGACAACATATTTTACTGTAAACTACTCCCTAGGTCTTGCTAAGAACCAACAATCAAGGAAGAAATATGTGGGAAGTCGTTGAGAGGGAATCAAGAATTCAGCCTATGGCATGCACATGCATTGCGTAGTCGAAGATGCAGATGGATACACATCTGTTCGTCACGTAAAGGAAGGATCAGCAGGACTGCCGTCGTCGACCCGCCGTTTTGGAGCTGCCTAGAAGCGTGAGTTGGTAGGTCTGCGTGCGCCAGCGCTTCCCACGCCGGCAAAGGAGTTGCTCCTGGTCACTGGCACCGACCGCGGATGCCTTGGGCGCCGATAGCTCTTCCATTTCTTGACCGTCACGCTATCGACGCCGTCCTCCTCGTCGCTGCTGCTCGGGACGTGGCACCGTTCCCCGAGGATGATCGTCTTGGTCCACAGCGTGCCTTCCTCCCCGACCTCACCGCCGCGGTGGCAGCCCACGAAGACGTCGTCCTCCGCGGCGGCGGCGGCGGCCTCCCCTGATCCGCCGCGGCGCATCGACCGTATCCTGCCGACCCGCTCGGCGAACCGGGTGTGCTTCGCCGACGACACACTCCGGCGTGGCGGGAGCGGGTCCGGCGGCAGGAACGCCGGCGGGATGGGCCCGTGCGTCCCGACGTCGATCACCGTGACTGGGCCGACGACGTCAGCCCCGCTGGCCTTGGCAGTGTCGCTCGGCGTCGGGGACACCTTGGCTGGCGTGGTTGCAGCCGTGCCAACGCTGACGGCGCCGTTGCTCTCCCTGGACCCGCAGCGGTGGCTGGAGGACGACGCGGGACGCGAGCCGCGGCGCCGGCGCGACGACGACGACGAGGGCTTGCGGGAGTGGATGGTGCAGAACGCGAGGCAGACGGCGACGACGGCCGTGATCCACGCGGCGTGGAGGAGCGCCGGGGAGGAGGAGGCCACGATGATGATCGGCCTGTGCTTGGACGTAGAGGAGGTAGGGTGCGCTCTTGCCATTGGATTTGGAACGTGGAAGTGGGAGCTCGAGATCTGGATTCTGGAAGGTGATCAGGCCAGGCGGTCTCTCTGCCTACCGTATCACCACTGTAAATAACTGCTGCTGATTTGTAGCACTAGAGCAGACTGAGTCTGATCGGCTGGCGGCGAAGATCGATGGAGCAGTTACGACGACGACGACACAGGCTACGCATGGGCATGGCTTTGAGTCTGACTGTCTGAGAGACAAGGAATGGGTAGTCGGGGGGCACTGAGTGCGGTACGTGCATGGAATGGAGAATGGAGAATGGAGAGTGGGGGAGTTGATCCGGGAAAGGTGGCGCGTGTGGGTATGAGTTGGCCGGTTCAGCTCTCAGCTGGTAAAACGGAAGAGACGCCATGGAAACCGAAGCGTGCACACACCGTTCTAACTGCTAACTGCAATGCCATACCTTCAAAATTTGTGCTCTAGAAATCTTCTCTTAGGTCTTGGGACGTGACTCATTGACGGGGCTGCACAATTGTGCTCTTTACGGTTTTGTCTAACGGACTTTGCTAGTGCCCGGACGTCTGATATGGAGCGATAGCGTTGGACGGTGCCTGCGCAGTGAGCAAGTAAGCACAATAGCAGTGCGAGCGATCAGTGCCCTAGCAGCAGGCCCGCGCCGCCCCGAACGTTGCCTGCGCCGCCAAACAGTGCACGAGGACCGCTCGCGCCCTCTCCCGCTTCTCACGTGCATCTCATGTACAACATCCGATCTACTTTTGAAACATCTAGATGCAACACTTGTAACATACAAAAGAAGACAGATGAAACACTTAAACATGTGTCTAAAACACTTGCAAAAACACCCGAAAAACACTTGAAAACAATTGCAAACATGCGTAACATCTAGATAAAACACTTGCGACATATGTGTGAAACATATGCAACATCAGATAAACACACTTGCAACATATGTCTGAAAAAAAGATAAAATATTAGGAACATACGCTTACAACATACGTGTACAACCATTGCAACATATGCAACATCTCAATCTACTTTTGCAACATTCTTACGAAACACTTGAAACATACTTCTGAAACAACTGAAACACTTGAAACATAGGCTTCCAACATGTCTGAAAACACCTGAAACATTTAAAACACAGTGTCGTCGGCGGCCACGGCCTACCTGTGTGGGGAACTACGGTGACGCAGGCCTCCCATTCTTGCCAACGGCGCGAGGTCGACGGGGGTGCAGGCGCAGGTGTATGCACAGGCCTCCCTTACCTCCCCTTCCGTGACAAGCGAGGTGGATGGGGGCGCGGTGCTAGATGGTGGCACGGCGTGGGCGCACGGAGCAGCGCAGGTGTGGCGCCGCCGCGTTGGAGAAGGCCGCAGCGGGCGGCCCCTGCGATGGAGAAGGTGAGCGGCGCTTTTTTAGAAGCCGTGCAGCGGCGATGGCCATGGGCAGCAGCCCAGAATTTGGGTTCGTGCTCTGAAAGACGAAGGAGAAAGCTCTTACGTTCGTGCTCTGGAAGAAGGGGAAAGGAGAGCCGAGAGGATGATATAGGATGAATTGAGTGGATAAGAATGTACGGGGTGGTGTCAGTTGGACAGGAGTACACGAAAATTAAGGTCGGTGTCCGTCTGATACTGTAGAAAAACGTCGGATGCTTCAATCAACGCATTCTCATTTCCCAAAGATTCGATTTGGATTGTGAATCGAAAACACCAAATAAAATAAATGATTTTAATATTTTTAAAATTTTTCTAAGATTTATTTAATTGTTAACAATTTACAGAGCATAGATATGATTTTATAAAAACTTTTACAATTTAATAGGAGGGGTTGTTGCATTCATGTCGGTCTGTGTTTTATGAGTACCAAAATATAGTTGAATAGACTAAAGTGCCCAAGAAATATAATGAGCCTTTCTTGAGTTAGTATGAGGCAAATAAAGCCTTTTACATATTGGTGATTTTTTAGAATTTATTACAACCAATATGTTTCTATATAAAAATATATTACATATCTATATCTATCTATTCTATCACTATAAAAGATCGAAGGAATTGAAAAATACATATTACCTGAAAATTCCTACACACCCTATGTTTTAACCCTTAGATGTGATTTGAGATCTTGATCTAAGAGATATTAAACATCATTACTCCCTCCATTCCAAATTATAAGGCATTTTAGGAATCTTGGAGAGTCAAAACATCTAAAGTTTAACCAAAATTATAGAGAATATTACAAAAATTTATAACATCAAATAGATATGCTATAAAAAATACAATTAATGAAGAATTTAATGATACTTAATTGGTGTCATAAATATTATTATTTTATTATATAAATTTGGTCAAACATAAGATCCTTTGACTCTCTAAAATTCTTGGAATGCCTTATAATTTAGGATGGAGGGAGTACCTCCTAACAAGTGGGCCACATCTTACAAAACGTAAGATTGCGTGTTCCTGCCATTCAATTCCCTCACGGCTCCCTCTTATGCGCCGTTCTTTTTTCACCGAAACAAAACTCTACCCGCCCGCACCTCCTGCTCCATTATAGATCTCCAAATAATTCCCTCGCTTTCACCGATTCCAATCAGCAATCGCATCCCCAACCCCCGACCCACCCTCAATGCACGACCGTGGCCCGTGGGCACCTCCAACACCACGCACGCGGGCAGACGGAGGCGGAGGCGGAGACGGAGGGGAGGCGTGTTCCGGCAGGGGGTGGATCTGCCACTGGGAATGTCGCGGGCGTGTTGCGGGGTGAGGGCGAGAGGAGGCGGCTACTGCCTAGGGTTAGCAGTGGCGGCGGCGCTGGCCGGCGGGCGGAGCTGGTGAGCCGCGGAGGTAGCCACCAGCCGGGCAAGGGAGGCCGAGCGGACAGGGCAGACGCACGGCGGCACGGGGCGCAGCAGCCGCGCCGGGCGCACTGCGCTGGTCACAGGCCGGCGAGAGGAGGCGGCAGGCCCTTGTACTCCCTGCCAAAATCAATGGAAAGACCCGGGGTTTAATCCTCTTTGACAAAGCGTGCTCTGAGGATGATAGGAGTATATAGTTTCCAAATTACAGCCTCGGATGAGGAAAAGACATCAGGAAGAGAATTTGTGCCTAGAAGGGTCTTCAATGTTATCCTAGATCATCTGGATTGGCCAAAGTCGCCAGTTGTGCATAGGGCCAACTAGATTGATTACCATGAAATCATTTGAGTGAGTTATATACTTTGTGACGTGCCTGTCCATAACCGACCAAGTGAAGCTTACTCCTTTTTTTCCCCCAATTTTCCAAATCTGCAGTGCAAACATCGTAGAGGTCGGCGGCATGCAAGAGAGCGACGGTGAGGAAGATACATATGTGCCGCAGGCTCACAGGATGAACCAGTTCATGTCAGTCATCCTCAACACTGCCACAACGACTTCGACAAGGACAAATACCACCACATGCATCGGCTGTCTTGTGCACTGTCAGTCTAATGGACGACCAATTCAAATTCAAGTTGAGCTAAGCTATTGTCAGATTGTAGTGAGCAAACTACAATATTTAAGCAATGAGTGAAAAGCAAAGCAAGATGTGGCCTCTTTTTTTTTTCTCGAACGACTCAGGAGAGAAGATGTAGCCTCTGAGAACATAACAAATGAAATCTGTAAGTTGCACGTGAATTTGATTATAATCAAAACAATTCCTCACTCGTGCCTCATGTCTTTTTTTTTCTCGAGCATTTTTTATAGAAAATTTGCCTCATGTCTTTTTTTATGTCCTCAGCAACTTACATATGTCTTTTTTTTATGTCCTGTTTGACTTGCCATGTGTGGTTTTGGGGATCTTTCTACAATCTCTTTCTCCCTTGGCATGATCTATTCACTGGTTCCTCCGGATAACTGAAAGCTACTTGTAATCCAAAACTAATTTCAGAAAATAGAAGAGACAAGCTTTTGTCCTTACCATATCTCATTTTATTGTACCACTGTTCTGAAAATCCCAAAAAAGAGACATGCTTACTACCTTGTGAATGTCCTGCACATTTTGAAGAATTTAGCTAACAGATACTGCTCATTTAAAGACACTACTATTTTGAGTACTAATTCACATGTATATTCAATCGCATTTAAGATATCTATTGCAAATAATACTCTCTAAGATGGCACCGAAGTTAAAATTAAATTAGGAGTTATATTCCATTGATCATAATTTTCCCTTTTTTACTATAAAGGCTAATCATATTTTTATTTGGCTCTTCTGCTTAAGAGAAATTCATTCAGTAGAATGGAAAGTTATAGACTTAAGTATTGAAGTATTTACAGTCTGAAGAATTGCGATTTACATATCTAATGGCAGCCTCCAACATCGGATTTCAGGTCCATGCGTCATCTCCTGCTTGGCTGGTATTTTCCTGATTTTTAGAGTTTGATTCGTTTATTGAATTTGCTTCAGGTGCTCAAGAAGTTTGCTTGGAAGGAGGGCACTGACCTCGGAGCACAGGAGAAGGTTTAGTCTCTGGTTCAGAACCAAAATGAAAGCCTAATCTTGAGGATGATGTTGAAACAACCCCAAAAGCAAAAGGTGAGATAATGATGCAATTGTTTCAATGCATTTGATCTTTTAGTGTAACTAGCAAATATGCCCGTGTGTTGCAACGGGAGAAAAAAAGACTATCGTACATTCATGATGATAAAAATGATATATATATCTATTCATATTTTACTTTTTACTGAAATTAAAATCTATAATTTATTTTCTGACGATCATGACATCTATAATACTATAAGCTAATATCAGCAATAATTCAACAATGATACAATTTTGATTGGTTTTTTTCTCCCATTACAAAGCACATAAATATTTTCATACCATTTATATGCATTGATATGGTGAAATATCGAGTGATATGACTTTCTTTGTGGACCTATAATCAAGGGTATGACAGGAGACCTTTTAAGTTTTCCACATGTAACCTTTGTTGGAGATTGCACTAAGTTTAGAGACTAATTTATTTAGATCAGACCGAACAACAAACTGGTCAATATTTCAGTTTAAAGATTGATTAGTTAGCTCAAAAGTTTAATCGGTTATATAAAATAATTATTTTACTAATCAAAACTGCATTAACATCTTGGTAGTTGGAATCTTCTTCTTAAAAGAGGGTCAAGAGTTAAAAGATCCATAATATTATATTTATATGTTTTTAATTTTTATGGAAACAACACAACAAATTAGAACAAAAACAATATAGAAAAATCAAACAAAGAAAAAGACTCAGGACTCAACATTCGGAGACCGAACAAACATGACAAAAGAAAAGGTAAAAAAAAGTAGTAGAACGTGGAAAAAAGGACAAGGAAAAATAAAGGAACAAAACCTAAAAAAAATTAAACTTAACCAATAAGACATTGAACAACATAAGGCCTAACGTGGAAAAATTGGAACATGTAGAATTTTTTTATTTTTAGCCCAAATTTGAAACAAATTTTAAATCTAACCTGGATTTCAAAATTTTTTTAAAACTAACCCGTTTGGCCCCGCCACCATGCATGGCGGGGCAAATGCACTGAACCCCGCCATGCATGGCGGGGTGCAGGGACCACGTGGCGGGGACGTGGCAAAGCCACCCGGGCGTACCCCGCCATGATGCGTGGCGGGGTATACCAAACCCGCCACCCATCATGGCGGGTTACACCCAGCCGCCCATCATGGCGGGGCATGGCCTAAATAAAAGCCGCGCCCCGCCCGCATACAAGCCGCAAGCGCCTCCTCACCGCCGCCGGAGCCGCCACCGACGCCCCGAGCGCCGCCACCGTCGCCCGGAGCCCCTCCCCCGCGCCCCGGCCGCCCCTGCCGCGCCCCGCCGCGCCGCCGCCGCCGCTGCCGCGCCCGGCGAAGCCTCCGGCCGCGCCCCCGCCGCCGCTGCCAAGCCCGTCGCGCCGCCGCTGCCGCGGCCGCCGTCCGCGCCCTCCCCCGCGCCCCGGCCGCCGCGGCCCCGCCGTCGCGTCCCCGGCCACCGCGCCACCGCCGCATCCCCGGCCGCCGTTCCCGCGCCGCCACCCCGGCCGCCGACCGTCGCACCCCGGCGCGGCCCGGCACGCCGCCGCCCGGCCAACCTCGCTGCGCCGCCGCACCCCGTTTTACGGTAATTTTTTTATTTTTTTCGTTACTTAGTTAATATTATTTATTTAGTTAGTTATTTAATATTATTTGTAGTAAACAATTATTTAGTTATTTAACATTAGTTATTTAGTTAGTTATTGAATTATTTAGTTAGTTATTTAGTTAGTTAACGATCATTTGTAGTTAACGATTTTTTTGTTAGTTAGTTAATATTAGTTTTTAGTTAATCGGATGTTATTAGTTATTTAGTTATTAGTTAATTAGTTAACGATTATTAGTTATTCGGATGTTATTAGTTAATATTAGTTATTTAGTTACTAAGTTAGTTAGTTAGTTACGTGGTAGGTAAGTAAGGTTAGTTAGTTAGTTATGTAGTAATTAGTACTACCATATTGGTTAGTTGATAATCGGATGTCAAATCGTTTTGTAGATGGATTACGGTGTAAGAGTTTTTTACGGAGAAAGTGTTAGGAGAGAGGATTGCCAGTTTGAGGATATGTATGAAGAATTGGAATGGTTTGATGGCACCCCTAGTTTCAGCGATCTATGTGACTGTTTGAGTTTGAAGTTTGACGAGGCTTTCACACTAAAGGGTAGGTTTGATGTTGGAAGGAATAGGGAACACTATGTGATGATGGACTTGTGTAACCAAGCAGAGTGGTCCCGATACAATAGGGTCATCCAAGGTTCGAATGTCGGCATGGCTGAGTTGGTGCTGGAGAATGTTGAGAATGAGGAGCCATCCTTCGACAGTGGTACTCTAGGAGATTGTGGTGTGCAGATGCAACAAACTATGGAGAGTATGGACTTGGATGGTAATTGGATGCAGGAGCGGGTTCATTCTCCTCCAGTTGGTCATATAAGCAATGATTTTGATGTAGACGAGTTTGAACAGGAGGAGGAGGAGGCTGCAGAGGAGGAAATGATTGGTGATGATGTTAGCACTGATTCTGACGATTCAGGAAATGAGGAAGGAGGTCCACATGCCATGCGAGCACCGGTTGAAGCCATGCCCTCTGGAGGTGCACCTGCCATGTGTACACCAGTTCGTGGCATGCCCTCAGGAGTACCGCTTGAGGTACTTCATGGCATGCAGAGTCAGGGCACATTAGCCACCGGTTATCCAGATGATGGAGTAGATATGAAGGATGGAGCAGGGTTAGGGAGGCACAACAGTACGTTGCACCACCCTCTTATACATCGGCAGAGCTTACACAGCTGAGGGAGGCTGGCTTGCCCTTTTACCGGTGTGCCAAATTATAAGGATGTCAGTATGTCGCATATGGCAGTTTGTGACACGGGTTTGCAGATGTGTAAGGAATCATTGTACAACCATAAAAATTTAATACTGAGGAAGGGAATGCTTTTCAATACGATGTCTGAGATGAAGTTGTTCCTTCAGGACTATGCTGTGTATCATCATAGGCCTTACACGGTTCGACATTCTGACAAGGAGGTAAAATTCCACATATTATGTAAGGCTGGATTCCCGTGCTCGTGGAAGTTGAATGCACGAAAGAGGCGGAGTGATGGTAAGTGGAAGGTAACTTCAGTGGAACAGCCGCACAGATGCCAGACTAATGAGGGAAAAAGGTACCATCCCCAGTTGATGGCTCGGTACCTAGCCCGTCGTATATTGGGTCTTGTAGATAAGGACAATGACGTATCAGTGTCTTTCTTGCAGGAGACCATAGTCACATTTGTTGGGTATGAGGTCACGTATGGAAAGGCTTGGCGGGCAAAGCAAATTGCCCTGGCAATTCGCTGGGGTAGCTAGGAGGAAGCCTATAACAGGGTTCCACGTATTTTGTGTGCGATGGAACACTTCAACCCTGGCATGAGATCATTCATATACACAGGAGGGTTATATCTTCAGAACCCGTTGAGGCATATTCTGTACCGTGTGTTCTGGTATTTCGATCAGTGCAAGCATGCATTTTAGTATTGTCGGCCAGTTGTTCTTGTTGACGGCACGTTCCTCACCGGCAAGTACAGGGGCACATTGATGATGGCTGCTGCTGTAGACCCAGAGAACCAGATAGTGCCAATGGCTTTTGCTTTGGCGGAGGGGGAAAACAATGATTCATGGTCATGGTTTATGCGTCTGCTCCGTGTTCATGTGCTTGGCCCTTCTCGCACCATTTGTCTGATTTCGGACTGTCACATTGAAATTCTTAATGCAGCCGGTGAACACATTGATGGTCACCCGCCCCTAGTGCACCGTTGGTGCATGCGGCATTTTGCCGCCAATTTCTGGCGGCGTCAACGCAAGAAGGAGGTGGCTGACAAGTTAAAGGAGCTTTGCAATAAACGTACGGAATGCGAGTTCAACGAGACTATGGTGGAACTAGAGAAGATGCTCAACCAAGCTGGCAAGGCATGGTTAGACCAGCAGATGGAAAATAAATCCAAGTGGGCATTAGCATATGATGAGGGCGGCTTCCGGTACGGCATCATGACAACAAACTCCTCTGAGTCTTTCAATCGTGTGTTCAAAGGCGTTCGATCTCTCCCAGTGTCCGGTATTGTTGAGTTCTCTTTTAGAAAGTGCAATGAGTATTTTGTTAAGCGGTATGGCCTAGCCCTGAGGAATGAAGAGGAGCTTGGAAGATGGGGGAAGGCTACACACGAATATTTGAAGGAGGCTGAGGAATTGGCCAAACAACAGGTTGCCGAGGCTTATGGACGGGACATGCTTGTTTTCTGCGTACGAGCTAGAGGGGGCACAAACCTGGGCGGCGAACGATTTGGTGGGCGAACGTACCGTGTCGATCTTTATAAAGTAGAATGCAGTTGCAACATCCCTCAGATCATGCATGCCCCTTGCTCACACATGATCACGTCTTGTTGGCTTAGAGGTTTTGACCACACAGTTGCACCATACATGTCACCCTTGTATCTCCGTGCCAACACCCTCAAAGTTTGGGAGAAGAGTTTCTAGCCATACCTTGACGAATCGCAGTGGCCTCCATATTATGGTGAGGACTACGCGCCTTATCCGGACCTAAAGAAGGTAGGGAAGGGAAGGAGGAAGAAGAAGTGACTGAAAGACGATATGGACAATATGAAAGGTTACGGCGCCGACATGTATGGTGGCGGGGACTTTGACGAAGAACGTGCGCAGAACCTTTATTCCATTTGCAAGAATCCTGGTCATAACGCTAGATTTCATAGGCGGGCGAGACAAGAGGTGGTTTATATTGTAAACATGCATTTATGATATTTTAATCTTCAAATTTACTTGGCTTTGTTTTTTTATAATGTTATTAATTGTTCTAATGTTGTTACTTTCATTTTCAAACAGGCAGGTTCAGGGTTACAAGATGGAGGCGCGGGCTCCTCATCCACGCTTTAGCCTCATTGAGGCGGACTACGACAAGGACCTCTGGACCCAGGCCTTGTCGGAGCAGCAAAGGCCGTTGCGTGCGCTTCGTGTTCGCACGCACCACGTACATAACTGGGATGAGCGATACGCGACGTACATACGTCGGGCAGGCTTCCTTGAGATCGTTCGGGTCTACAACAGTACACTCCCCACACTAGACCCTGCACTTCTTACTGTCTTTGTTGATAGGTAACATTGCATTTTGCGTTTATTGTCTTTGTTTCGTAAAATTGGGCCGTCAACTTGCCTATAACCAAAAACTTGTAATGATGCAGGTGGAGACCGGAGACGCACACCTTCCACACACCATGTGGGGAAATGACTATCACAATGCAGGATGTCAAGATGATATTGTGTCTCAGTTTGGCTGGTCATCCGGTGACTGGGGTCGTCGACGAGTCTAATTGGGTAGACTTGGTGGAGCAGTTCTGTGGTAGGAGGCCATCAGATGCTGAAGTTAAAGGCACAAAGTAAATTCATATTTGCGCCCCATTGAAATCACTAATACAACCATTTTAGCTACATCTATTTTTATAGAATAATGCTTCAATTGTAATTGCAGGAAGACCTCAGGAGTGTCGACGTCATGGATAACCTAGCACTTTGGTGCAGGGCCTCCGATCGATGCTCCAGATCACGAGGTCGAGGTGTATGCAAAGGTGTGGTTGTGACACTTCTTGGGTGCTTTCTTGTTCCCCGACTCCTCAGGCGACAGCATCAGCTGGATTTTCTTGAGGATCCTTATCCAGCCACTGGAGAACATTGCAACCTATAGCTGGGGTACCGCGGTCCTTGCTTGGACATACCGTCAGCTTTGTACCTCCTGTCACAATTTCTTAGACATACCGTCTAATAACACGAAATGATTTCAACACAAAATACATATCACTTATAATTCATACAAATCAAAAATAATGTACAATATCAATACGATTAAAACTAATATAACTTTACTAACTACATTAATCAAACATACTACAACGATGGACGCAGAGAAGGGGTGGCCGGAACAAGGTCCGTCGATGGGTCGGTAGCCGACGGGGAGGGGCCCTAGGAGGGAGGGGCGCCGGAGAAGGGCGCTGAGGGGAGGGGACCTCGGTCCTGGGGCGGAGAGGGGCGCTGCGAGAAATGGAATGGATGAATGGCCAAAAACTATAAGTGCCCGGCCTTTTAAATGGACGGGTGAAAGTCCCTAGTTTGGTTTTGGCTAATTGATGAAACCTAGGACTAACCTTTGTATCTAAGTGGATGATTTAGATAAAGGTGGTCATTGAATATGAGACATGACATTGACTCATATGACCAAGATGGTGAAGACCAAGATGAGGCTTGGCTCGATGGACCGGTTGTAAAGGTGAAGGGCAAGTTGAGGCTTCGAAGCGAAGGACCATGCGATGGTGAAGCTTGAGCAAGACTTGGCGCCGACGAACCGATGCAACGGTGAAGAGCAAGTGAAATCAAGGTCGATGGATCGAGACGGTCATGTGATGATATGAAGTGGATCATATCATTTGGAGAAAAAAAAATAGGCTCAAGGCAAAGGTATAACCATAGGACCATTTTGTTTTACACTCAAGACACCATAGAGGGTGTGAGTGGTTTAGGATCGATAGCCGAACTATTAAGAGGGGAAGTCTTATCGGTTATTCGACGCATGGGTGCCACTAGGTGAATTCATGAAGTGCATTGCATGTAGGGCCTAGTGAGCTAACTGGAAAACCTTTGAAAAATGATTGAGAAAAAGTTAACACACAAGCACATGGAGATGTACACTTGATGGTGTTGGCACATTTGCAAAGGTGGCGTTGGTCGCGCTGTGGTTTGCGGGTAGAGAGGGGTTTGGGTTCCTCTCTCCCTCCCGCCGAGCGTGCGAGCGCGGGATTCAGGCAATTTCGGGGAAGTGAAATGCCTATTTTCCATTGCGCCGGAAGTCGGAAAAGAAACGGAGGCGAACGCGGTCACAGAGGTGACCGGACGCTGCACCGGACGCTGCACCGGACGCGGTCAGTTTCGACCGGCGCGTCCGGTCAGTACAGCGTCAGGGTCTGGCGCGCGTGCTAGGGTTTGACACCGGCGCGTCCGGTGACCCATGGGACCGGCGCGTCCGGTCTGGCGAACAGCGAGTCACGAAGTCGTCGGACGCGGTGCGCGTCCGGTCACTCACCATCGGACGCGTCCGGTGGTCCAGGGAGCTTACTGGACTCGCACCGGACGCGGGTACTGTGGCGTCCGGTGGTTGAGAGGAGCGCGTCCGATGATGTCTTCGCGCGAGCGGGTACTGTGCGCACCGGCGCGTCCGGTGGTTCGCTGCAGCGCGTCCGGTCGCTCGTTTGACCGTTGGCGCACAGTGACCGTTGGAGGATCTAACGGACGAATTTGAAATCAGAGGACACGTGGACGTCGCAGAGGCACCGGACGCGGTTGAACGCGTCCGGTCAATTAAGACCGGCGCGTCCGGTGGTCCCGCAGAAAACGGTTAGTTGAGTTCTAACGGCTCTATTTGGATGGGATGCTTATAAATACTTGTTGGCCGGCCCTTGGGGAGGTCTCTTGGCATTTCTAACACTCTTGTGCATCCTTTGAGCTAGAACTACTCCTCCCACTCATCTCCCTTGCTTGATTGCAAATCAAAAGTGAGATTGAGTGATCCCAAAGTGCATTGCATAGCTTGAGGGCATCTAGTGGCACTTGTGGGTGGTTTAGCCGGTGGATTTCTTGTTACTCTTGGAGAGTACCGCTCCTAGCCGGCTTGGAGATTGTTGGAGGCGTTGGCAAGAGAAGGTGATTGTTCTTGGCCACCTCCGGTTGATTGTGAGAGGTTCTTGTGCTTTCCTCGGCGGGACGCCAAAAGCAACTCTAGTGGAATCCGCGTGTCATTGAGTTACCTCACTTGAGAGTGGTGTCTTGCGGTGCCTTGCGGGGCGTGCCTTGAGGGGCAAGTGACTTGAGGGTCACACCGAGGAACCATCTAAGTGTTGGTCGACACAACCGGTGACGTAGCTTGTCGGTGCACAAGTGAACACCGGGTGAACAAATATTGTGTCTCTTGTCTCCCGGTGATTGGTCTTCATATTGTGTTGTTGTCAATATTGATTGATTGTATATCATCTTGGTGATTGGCAACATCTTCACTTCACCGTCGGTATAATAATCACAATCCTCTCTCTTACATTTACATTCACTAGTTTATCTTGTGTAGCTCTAGTAGTAGCTTTGCTAGTTGTGTTAGCTTGTTCTCTAGTGTAACCTTAGTGACATAGCTCTTGAGTGAACTAGAGATCTTAATCTACTAGACTTGTGGATAGGAGGCTTGCATCACAACCTTTGGCTAAGCAAAACTCGCTTTACGCCGTTTGTTATTCTAACAAGTTTGCTTAGTGGTTCTTGTAGAATTTTTAATAGGCTATTCACCCCCCCTCTAGCCATCTAGGACCTTACAACGGGGTTGTACCCCGCCATGATGTATGGCGGGGTACTCCTTTCCACGCTGGCCTGCAGCGTGCCACGTGGCACCTGCACCCCGCCACCATGCATGGCGGGGTTCAGTGCATTTGCCCCGCCATGCATGGTGGCGGGGCCAAACGGGTTAGTTTAAATTTTTTTTTGAAATCCAGGTTAGATTTAAAATTTGTTTCAAATTTGGGCTAAAAATAAAAAAAATCAACATGTAGGACATGGGAATAACAGAATCGGACATCCTCAGAGATAAAAAATAGAAAAAAAGACCAAAATAAGAAACTTTTCATATATATTAGAATCGGACTATGTATCATTGTTAGATGCGTGGTATTCTAACACATATGAGCATGGACCCAATATATTTTGGAATCGGACTCCGTATCACGCTCGGCAAGAGCTATTCTATTATATTGTCCGGTAGTTAGAGGGAGACGGACAAAAAAATAATGGATGGACGAAAAAAATGGCCAAAAATTTTGCCTCTTTATTATTAGGTATAGATAATAGGGTTGTTGATTCCCATTTCTTTTTAATCTTGGCTTGTTTTTTTAGACCAGAACACTGCCGACTTCACAATTTCTTTGACTTGCTAAATTCTACTGAGTAGCTTAGAAAGGCTATTTTTTGTCAGACACCTAAGCCTCACATTCCTTTTGTGGTTTCTTCCTTTCTTTATCCTTTAGGAACCCTTAACTATCTATACTTTTATTAGGTGTCACATTGTCTGATGAGTTCTAACCTAACTGTTTCAAACATATCATTGTTGCGACAGGAGATATTGTTAAAGAAAAGGGGACAGATAGCTGCAAAGAGGATACGAAAGGTGCAAAGAGAGAAGCCCTTCATGAAGGGATTTAAGATGGCGACTTCTTTAAGAATTTTGGAAACTTCATAAATTGATATTTTAGCTATTGACCTTGGCTGATACAGCAAATGTACAAGTTGCTAAATGATTAACAATTTTTGTTGTACCATGGTAAATTATGTGCATGGATTGGGGAAAATTACATCATAAGAATTTAACTTTCGAATTCATTATTATTTCTCTATTATATATGAAATTTTATAATTTTTAATTGTATATGATATGATTTCTTATAAACACATGTGTGCCTCAAACATATCATTGTTGTGACAAGAGATATTGTCAAAGAAAAGGGGACAGATAGCTGCGAAGAGGATAAGAAAGGTGCAAAGAGTGAAACCCTTCGTGAAGGGATTTAAGATGGCGACTTTAAGAATTTTGGAAACTTCAGAAATTGATATTTTAGCTAAGCAAATGTACAAGTTGCTAAATGATTAACAATTTTTGTTGTACCATGATAAATTATGTGCATGGATTGGGGAGAAATTACATCATAGGAATTTAACTTTCGAATTCATTATTATTTCTCTATTATATATATGAAATTTTATAATTTTTAATTGTATATGATATGATTTCTTATAAACACGTGCGTGCTGCACGTGCATGACTACTAGTTTTATACAAACAAGTCTTGAGAAGATAAAGCATTTATAGATTGGTGATTTTTGAGAATTTATCACTTCCAACATTTTTATATAAAAATATATAACAGATTTTATACCAACAAATCTTGAGAAAATAAAGCATTTATATAGATTGGTGATTTTTGCCGGATACCATATTGGTTGATTCGATAAGTCAGTTGGGTGGCAATCTCTGTAATTATCATCAAAAGAAAGGATAGGTAAAAGAGGTGGAGGAGAAAATCGTTGCGAAACCAGCGTAAAAGCCCGTTTCTAGGTTCACGTTAAAAAAAACGCTCCAGTTCCGATTCTCTGTCTGAGAAAGGCATCTGGAAGCGATTCTTCCTATTCTCCTCAGAAGAACTATTTCTAGTATCCAAACGGCTTCTGTCTTTCAAGGCCCACGCGGTCGTACGGAAAGCGACACAAGGCAGAGTCGGTCGAGCCCCTGAACCCGGTGTTACCCAGGGCAGGCGGCGACTCCGAATGGCGAACGAGCCCATGGCGCTGGGGAATATTCCCCGAAAATGTAGTAGTTGTAGGGGCATTCTTGTCCATTGGAAAACCTATGGGAGTGTATAAAAAGCCCCCGTTAGGGGAATGTGAAGGGGAGAGAACAATAAAGCAACCCATCTCATTATTGCTGGCAAGTCATCTCCGTTCCATTTCGCATTTAGGTTCGCTCGCATGACACCCCATTGTTCAAAGGCTTTGGCTGAGAACAACATTGGTGCGCACCATGGTTGTTGCTCGAGCTTATCATGCCACTGAAGAAGTCAATGTATATACAGATAAAGCAGAACCATCCGCGACAGTAGCCGCTGCAGCGACAGTGGATGCAGCCGCACGAAGCGATATAGCAACGGCAACAGAGCTCACCGCAGCCGCAGCTAGACGGCGCCGCAGCTAGACGGCGCCGCAGCGACTCGAGGGCGAGAGGAAACGCCAGAGGGCAATGTCAAGGAGGTCAAGCTCAACCAAAATGGCAATGAGATTGAGGAAGACGAAGAGGGTGAAATCACCAAACAAGCAAAAGATCTGAAAAAGTTGGACCAGTACCAACAGGATATTCTCACGCTGCAGCATGAAAAAGAACAATTATTAAGGCAGGTAGCAGCTCGAAACAGGGCAGAGCAAACACAGCGAGCAATCAGGCAAGCTGAGATCGAAAGAGAGAGGCTGGTACGCGAGATCCAGGGTCTGCATGAAGCAGCGGCAGGCAGAAGCGCTAGTCAAGGGGCGGAAACACAATAATACCAGACACTATCCTGCTTGACGGAGATGAAGAAGCATACGATTCCACCTCACCCTTGCCAAAGGAGCTCCAGCTGCACCCGTGGCCGTTGGGCTACAAGCCACGCATTCTAGTTTTTAATGGGAAGACAAACCCAAGAAAATTCATTGCAGGTTACGAAACTGCCGTCACCTCAGCAAGAGGAGATGCTCAGACTCTCACCAAATCCCTCATTATGGCACTTGAAGATATCGCCCACGATTGGTACACCTCCTTGAAGCCCCTCTCCATCCATTCATGGAGCCAAGTCAAAGTCGAACTCTTATCCACATTCCAGGGGTACCACCCAGGAATGAAAACCACAAGGGACCTGCTAAACTGCATACAGCAAGATGATGAATCCTTGTCCAACTATCTAGAGAGACTCATCCAAATCAAAGCACAAGTGCTGATGCACCATAAAAAACCATGATAGCAGCAGCCGTCGAAGGACTGGCTGTAGGCCAATGTGCAGCTCATTTCGCTAGAAATTACCCCACACTTGTCAAAGACCTGTTCGAAGTAATGAGGTAATACGCCCGGTCAGACGACGACCTAAAGAAGCGAAAGGCAACACACAATTTGTGGAGACAAGCAGGCAGGGCCCCTAGGCCACCACCACCCCTAGGACAACGAAATATGAAAAAATTTCGCACAATCAACAATTTGCAAGAACAACCAGAGCATAATTCAGTAGAGCAAGGTTTCCCTGGGCCGCCGCCAAACCAGCAGTATAGAAGCTTCAATCAAGCTCCACGTGGCGGGCGAGGGGGATGAGGCCCCCGTGGTGGACGCGATGGCAGAGGAAGTGGAAGAAACCAAAGAACGCCTTATTGCGCAGTGTGGTGAAAATGCGGGTCATTTCACAGAAGACTGCAAATACAACAAAATGGCTAGAGAGCTAAAGGAGAAAGAAGAGGCCGCGAAAAGTAGCGAAACATCCAACCATGTGTTCCACAACACTAGTCGTGAAATGGTAAACAATCAGGGCTACAACAGCCCCTACGTGGCGACAAGCAGCAATGCTTTCTAGTACCCTAGCTTTTTGCATGGGTATAACCGGCATCTGTATATCTTGCAGCAACCGGAATTCCCCGTGTACCAGCATTTTGCCTAGCATCCGGGGCATTCAGCCACTGTGTCCTCGCCAATTCAGCAAGAGCAGCAGAAATCAAGCCAACCTCAGCTCGCAAAGTAAGAAAATGCCCAAGAGCATCAGGTTGTAAACAACATTCTACCATCCCAAGGCCACATATTCGCAATCACTGGCAGATCAAATCAAGAGCATGATAACAAGAGGGCCAGAAGGGACTATGAAAGGAGAGTACACACCGTCTCGCCAAGGGTACTGCTCAATGTTGGTGTTTCTTATGTGTGTATATAGGAATGGGGATTTCACAAGCGCACAGAACTACTGTGACTATCATGTAGCACTTCGCTCGATGAGTACCGAGTGTCGAATTTATATTTTCCCACAGGAAGGTAGATTGGCATGTCGGGAAATGTGACTAGGTAAACTAGGTATGTGGGTTAAGCAACTCGGGGTTGGTGGATAAGAAATGTAAAAGAAAAGATAAAAAGATTGACCACACAAACAGAGGTAACTAGAAGCGTAGTGTAGCTGAGTGTAAGAAGTAGAGTATGTAATCTTAATGCAACAAAAGTAACTTAATGATAGTAATATCGTCCTTAGTACGAGGGGCGTACTCGCGTTGGATTTAACCGAACACAAAGCACAACGAGCCCTACGTTTTAATAACTAGACCCAATGTGTTGGAATACATAGAGGAATAGGGCTGTCACCACCTGCCACTACCACAACCTATCTAGGGATCTAGCCGTATCTACAGGCAAGATATTGCCTACGCACCATGCTTAATCTATAAACTCGCTGTTTCGATCCGAGGTCCGGTAAAATAAGATCAAAACACCCTAACCAGACGGTAGAACAAGTACTAACGATGAACGAACTAAATAATAAGATAATAATGATGCAAATGCCAAAGGACAAGCACCTAAGCTCACTAATGATAGACAATAGTAAGACAGGACTTGAACTAACCAAAGCTATATTACTGAATAAAGCACTTGACAAAGTAAAGTACTAATAAAGTAAATGCTAAATAAAATATTACAAGAGGAGCTATACTAGACCAGAAGACTCTTCTAGACTCCGAGGTGAGCTCCGCTCTACTCTATCACTACTAGCTGGCTACTACTTCTAAGCTGCAACTCTGAAGAGCTTCTGAGAGCTTGGAACACTTGGAATGCTTGAGAGCTGCTTGAGTGATGATCTCCACCGCACTCCAGGGCCCCTTTTATAGAGTGTAGAGGGCATGGGGATACTTGTAGGCAAAGATGAGGCAGTGGGCCATCGGCCAACATAGGGGGGCGTCGGCCGACCGTCCATTATGCCGCCTCACCATCCAACGGCGATGGATGGCCTCTGGATGGTGGTTGCATGGCAGGTAAGTTAGTTCCCCAGCTAGTAAGGTCGTTTAGAGGTCGGTTTGGGCCTCCTAAGTCAATGACGACGGACCTAGTGATCCATGGCAGCTCCACCTCGTCCTTTGGATCAAACCGACATAGGATCAAGCGTGGAGAAGCAATGTGCAGTGCTTCACACGGATTAGTGATGTGGCAAGGGGGTGGGGCTGTCGGGCGATGCCACATGGCATCGACCGATGTGGCATGTGGGCCCACGGCCCCCTGCCACGTCCCATTGCCTCCTTTGCACGTCATTTGTCCATTTTTGTGATTTTTCCTGCATACAAATAAAATTTCCAAGTACAAGTGGAACTAGGTGAATTATAAACAAAATATGGCACTTGTGATGTTGTTTTTCCTTGGTTTTGGTGGAATGTTGATGGTCAAATTCGGTGTTTAGTGACCATCAACACTCAATAGGCCAGCTTGGTCCTTGGTACTGATTACCTTCGACGAGAATGACTTCCAAGTGCAAGATTTTCCACATACAGACGCTTTCATGGCGACAACAAACATAGCTGGGTTTACAGTACACAACATCCTCATAGACAATGGGAGCTCCACCGACATTCTTTTCATCAAGCCTTTTGAGAAGATGAACCTTGACAGGTGAACATTAGAACTAGCCAGGAATTCACTGTTTAGTTTCGGCGAGAAAAAGATAGACGCCTTAGGCAAGAAAGCAATCCAGGTCTTTTTTGTAGAAGGTGAAAAGGTCCACACCGAAACAATAGCTTTCGACATAGTCAACATGGATTATCCATACACCGCCATCTTCGGCAGGGGAGTCCTGAACAAATTCGAAATGGTGATAAAGCAAAGCTACTTATGCATGAAGATACCATCCCCTTTCAGGATAATTACAGTGCATGGAGACCAAGCTGCATCCAGGCGAATAGAGGGCAAACCAATTCCAGGATATAGCCTCATAAATGAAGTAGCAAAGAAATCACCTAACGAAGAAACAAACAGCGAAAAGGAAGTCGCGCCAAGGGTAGAAGCTACCGAAGACACTCAGAAAGCCCCCTTATCAAAATTAATGCCAGAAAAGTGCGTGCATGTAGGTTCCGACCTCACAAATGATGAGAAAGACAACTTGATAGCTTTTCTTCACAAGAATTAGGATGTGTTCGCCTGATGGGCAAGAGATCTGCAAGGCGTCAGTCATGCACTCACCTAGCACAACCTAAACATAGCAAAAGGTGCGAAAACCGAGGGAGCAAAAGCTGAGGAAGATGTCCATAGAGAGAGCAGAGGCGACAAAAGCAAAAGTACAGAGATTACTCAATGCCAGCATCATCAGACCGGCACAATACCTGGAATGGGTAGCTAATGTTGTAATGGTCAGAAAGAAGAACGAGAAATGGCAGATGTGTGTAAACTTCACTGATTTGAACAAGTGTTGCCCAAAAGATCCATATCCGCTCCCAAGAATTGAAAAGTTAGTCAACATCGCGGCTGGGTGCGCGGTGATGAGTCCGCTGATTGTTTCTCGGGATATCATCAAATCTGGTTAAACCCCGATGATGAAGAGAAAACAAGCTTCATCACTCCAGGAGGAACTTACTGTTACCTGCGGATGCCCGAGGGACTATGAAATGCAGGCCCCACTTTTTCTAGAATGACAGATGTAGTTTTCGACAAGCAGAAAGGCAAAAATCTTGTAGCATATGTCGACAACATTGTGGTCAAGAGCGATAAGAAGGAAACCCACATTCAGAACCTTCAAGAAACATTCAAGAACCTGAGAAAGAGCGGCCTCAAGTTAAACCCAGACAAATGTATATTTGGCATCAAGAAAGGCAAATTGCTCGGCTGTTTAGTATCAGCAAGAGGCATCAAGGCAAATCCCGAGAAGATAGCAGCAATAGTCAACATGAAGCCACCTACAAGCAGAAAGCAGGTGCAGAAGCTCACTGGTAGGCTAGCAGCACTAAACAGGTTCATCTCAAGATCAGCCAAAAAGGGCTTACCTTTCTTCAGAACCCTTCGAAGCTCAAATCATTTCGAACGGAGGCCTGAGCAGTAGCAAGCTTTCGACTAGCTCAAAACCTACTTGACCAAATTAGTGACATTGTCCAAGCCCTCGCCATCTGCAACACTACTACTATATCTAGCAGTGTCGCCCACAACTATCAGCGTGGTCCGGGTCGAAGAGAAGGAGCATGAAAACAAGATGAAGCAGTTCCTAGTATACTTCATATCAGAGGCTTTATCAGGAGCAAAGCTCAACTATTCCGAACTAGAGAAAATAGCATACACAGGGGTCATGGCATTAAGAAAGCTGAAGCATTATTTCCAAGCTCATCGCATCAAAGTCCTCTCAGCGTAGCCGTTGGAAGTGTTATTTCGCAATAGCGAAGCCATTGGAAGAGTCAGAAAATGGGCCACAGAGCTGAATGAATTTGTAGTTGATTTCGCACATAGATCAACAATCAAGTCACAAGCACTCGGAGACTTCATCGCAGATTGGACCCTAGCAGCTTTTGACACCACACTACAATTTGAAGAACCAACTTGGACCGTGCATTATGACGAAGCCTGGGGGATGGCTGGTGTGGGTATAGCAGCAATATTAATGTCAATGAAAGGTCCAAAGCTTCGTTACGCAGCCAGGCTAGAATTTCTCACAACCAACAATATAGTCAAATACGAGGCAGTGCTCCTAGGGTTGCAAAAGCTCAGAGCCCTAGGGGTCAGAAGATGTATAGTCAGTCAGACTCCTAGGTAATAGTGGGGCACGTCGAGAAAGAATTCACAGCAAAAGAACCTGAGTTAATCAAGTACTTGGCAACAGTAAGAAGAATGGAGAAACACTTCACCGGATTCACTTTTCACCACATTCCAAGAAGCGAAAACACTAAGGTAGACGAGTTAGCGAAAGTTGCCGCACAAAGAGCGCTGATGCCAGTAGACGTATTCTATCAAGAGTTGTCAGTCAAAGCCATATGAGAAGAGGAGGAATGGCCCTGCTGTGTGCATGCCATCGCAAGCAAGGACTAGAGATCACCCATATTTGTATACCTCAATAGAACATATGAGCCGCAAGCAAACATGAAACAGATAGAATGAACTCTAGGGTGAAACAATACTCCATCATAGCAGGAGAGACGTACAAAAGCGGAATCATCGCACCGATGTTGAAATGTATAAGCAGAGAGCAAGGAATCCAACTACTGAGCGAAATGCACGCCGGAATGTGCGGGGCTCACAGGGGACCGCACGAAATCACCCATAGAGCGATGAGACAAGGGTTCTATTGGCCGACGGTAGCAGAAGACGCGAAGGAGTTGGTCCACAGTTGCGAAGGCTGCCAGATGTTCGCTAAAAAGCATAAAGCTCTAGCTAACCCGACTAAGTCAATCTTTCCAACATGGCCATTGCAAAGATGGGGGGTCAACATAGTAGGGCCATTGCCAACGGTGCCTGGGAATCTGTGTTTTGCCGTTGTAGCCCTAGAGTACTTCATAAAATGGATCGAAGCCAAGGCACTGGCAAAGATCACATCAGGCACCCTAACCAGTTTTGTGTGGCAAAGCATCATCTGCCATTTCAAAGTCCTATCCTACATAATAGTCGATAATGGGAAGCAATTCGACTGCACGGAATTTAGAAATTTTTGCAGTGAGTTAGGAATCAAACTAGCATTCGCCTCTGTTAACCACCCAGAAAGCAATGAAGCAGTCGAAAGGGCGAACGGCTTGATTTTCAATGCAGTTTCAAAAGCACTATTTGATTTACCGAAAGGAAAATGGGCACAAGAATTGATCACTTCTGTCTAGGGTCATCACATCTCGCGTACACGGACAACAGGGTTCACCCCCTTTTGCCTCCTGTATGGTGAAGAAGTAATCACACCGGAGGAACTCAGGCTAGGCTCTTTCAGGATTGAAATCACAGTAACCACTCCAATACAGCGCTATGTGGAACTCGAAGCAGCAAAAAATGCCAGGTTGCAGGCCGCACCAAACCTCGACAAATATCATGAAGAGACAAAGACCTGGAGGGACAAGAAGGTTCTACGAAAGAACATTAATCTAGGTGACATGGTGCTCATTCGTCATCCTAACAAGTAGGGCAAGCTGCAGTCCCAGTGGTACAGCCCATTCGTGGTGGCGAATATGGTCAAACCAGGAGTTTACAAGCTACTCAACGATGAAGGAGTCGAGACAAGCCACACATGGAACGCAGACAACCTGCATCGCTTCTACCCATAGCATCTTCACCCTCAGAGGGTTGTATTTTTTCTTTCTTTTCACCATTTTATTGTAAACATCAAAAAAGGATCTGCACTCTTTTTCCTCACAGGGGAGGCCTTTGTGAAAAGTCATGAGGTTTTTTAATGAGGCGATCCTCTGTACCCCATTAAAGCAATTTGAACTTACTTTTCCCCACACAAGGTCTAAAGAAGACAGGCGTTGAAACAAAACCTAGCCTCAGCAGGCTCCGGATATCGACGATGGTAAGAGCCCAGTTAGGTTGCGCTGTTATGCACTCATGCGGAATGTCACGATTGAAAACTTAGCACCCAAGAAAAAAGCCTAAGGGTTTCACAACCTTTTTGCATCACCAAAAAGGAGTGAGCGAAAAATCAAAGGCCTAAGGGCCATCAAAACGTTCTGCCCTACCAAAAAGGACTAGGAGCGAGCATCAAAAGGCAAAAAAGGCATCGAAATAATTTGCACCACCAAAAAGGAGTGGTGGCGAATGTCAAAGGCCTAAGAACCATAAAGCATTTAGTACCACCAAAAAGGAGTGGGAACCGGGATTACAAACCTAAGGGCGCAAGAGCCTATTCGCACCACTGTAAAGAGAGGAAGCGAATGCAAGCAACGCAAAAAACGAATAAAGCATTCACCAAAACCAGGCGCAAAGGACAAATGCCATCAAGAGGAACAAAGAGGCGCTTACACGCAAGTACAATAAAGGACAAACAAAGTTAAGAGAGGTAGCTAACATTAGTGGTAAATGTCACCACCCACTGTAACAACTAGAATTAATGACACTGAGCCCCTAAGAACCCTATAAATAAGATGCTCGGGGCTCCTCAGGCACCAGTTCAAGTCACAGTCCAAGATAAAAGCATTAGGATAGCCACCCACGTTGCGCAGAGTGGCTGCGATAGCGCGTGAAGGGTTCTTGCGATGGGGACAACGAGTGGGCTTGAGAGAGTGTCAGGGGTCTCGGCTATCACTGAAATAGCGAGGTCTCGAGTGTGGAATAAAAGGATGTACAAGCATAAGGCGGTCAGTGCCAAACTTTAGATGTTGCGAGAAAACACATAAAGATCAGGGCACATACTATCCAAAAGGAACATGCACCTAGTCATCACCAGGTACGGAGCTGAAAGATGAGGCAACAGGATGTGAACGCGTCATTGCGACAAGCAAGCAAGGCGGGATGTTGCAAGAAAAAATGTAACATCCCCCCATCCGGTGAAACCAGGCCTCAGGGACCCACACCTCCAAGAGACTGCATCCTTGCAATAGCTCTGCGCTGGTAAGCGAGACACCACAACACCACACATCAATTTAGCTAATTCGCCCTGCAATAGTGCTGATTCACTCTAGCGAGGTAACCAAACAAGCGAGATGTTGCGAGCTAAGAAGCAGAAGGAAAGATACCGATTGTGCATATTTGCCAATACACTTAGCGCTGAAACAAGTGTAAAATGCCAATTCGAGAGCAATAAAAGACTACGGCATAGCGATAAAAGCATTGGTGACATTTTGCACAAATAGTATGCCGAGGGGCTAGCAAAGAAGCCACTCGAGCATTCACATCTTCATGCATCCCCTCGCCCTAAAAGTATTGGGGGACGGTGCCTTTTTGCATAAGCGATATGCCGAGGGGCTAGCAGAGAAGCCACTCGAGCGTTCGCATCTTCGCGCATCCCCTCGACCTAAAAGGTTGGGGGGATTGCACCTTTTCGCATAAGTGATATGTCGAGGGGCTAGCAGAGAGGCCACTCGAGCGTTCGCATCTTCACGCATCCTCTCACCCTAAAAGGTTGGGGGGACGGCGTCTTTTCGCATAAGCGATATATGTCGAGGGGCTAGCAGAGAAGCCACTCCGAGCAGTCGTGTCTTCCTACATCCCATCGCCCTAAAAGGTTGGGGGGATGGCGTCTTTTCGCCTATACGACACGCCGAGGGGCTAGTAGAGAAGCCACTTCGAGCAGTCATGTTTTCGCGCACCCCCTCACCCTAAAAGGTTGGGGGGACAGCGTCTTGTCACCTAAGCGATGTGCCGAAGGGTTTGTACCTCAAAAGAATTGGGGGACGGCGAGGTCAAATCGACTGCGCGTGTTTTCCAAAACAAACAACTAACGAAAAGTACACACACAACAAAACAAATATATTATATACACAAACAATCTTACACAACGACATAACATGCGAGATTACAAGCATTACACATCATTTTCGCACTAAATTACACTCCGCCCCCTATGGGGCGGAGATAAAAGTTGTATCGATGATTTTCCAAATCCAACGTCATCTGTTTGGTCGGCTCCTCCTTGGGATCTTTTAGACTAGATGTCGAGGGATCCCTACGGTCTCGCTTATTTCGTTCACGACGGGCCTTGTGCTCTTCCGAAATAGCCAGATCAAACTTCAAATAGAAGAACCTATTAAGAAATTCTTCTTTCCTAAGCATGCACCAAAAGCGCAACCTCAAAAACCGGTCATACTAGATCCTAGAAACTTCTTGCAATGCCGAGACCAGGAAGCGCCTCCAACGTAAAAGCCATTGCAATTTATCATTAGCGGATAGATATCCATAGGTTGTGCAGGCTCCGCACTAGGAACCTGCGCGCTAAAACAACAAGAGTTTAAATCTAGTCTTACATCAACAGCCAAGCAAACACATCTTTTTTGAACTACAAACATCAAATCCTAATTGTCTACCCCATCTTGAACAGCGTCTTTGCTAGGAGTGCACGTGCCCTCTTCGACCAAAATCTCGGTAGCAGGGGTAGGCGGAGCATCTGCGTCGCCCAAACCACTCCTAGCTATTGCCTCACGGGAATTTTGCTCAGCGATGTACCTCTTCACCTTCTCCTTAATGGTCGCGCACTACTCGGTGGACTGTAGAGCACAAGGACCAATAAGGCGAAAACGAAAAAGGCTCTTGAAAAAGAATCATACCTAGCCGTGAGTCATGGCAGCCTTAAGAAGAGCGAGATCTCTGCCGCCAGGATGCCAGAACCCATCAAAGAACTTCTTCGCCGCAATGTGAACACGGCTAGGAGCGTTCTAGTAGGATTACGGGTCCTTAATCTCAATCTTCTCGAGATGGTCACACCCGCATTCTTCCAGAGCCTGAGCGAAAGCGCGGAGCAAGACGAAAGAAGCGTATTCTCGCTCGACGGTCATGTAGTCACTCACGGTGGCCAGCTCATTCGTCAACCACTCGATGAAATCGACAACAGGCATCGCTAGGCGCCTCCGTCTCTTCACCCACACTTTTGATCAGCTCCTTGTACACATTCGCCGCCCTTTGGGCGCCGACCACAACCTTGGCACGCTCTTCGCGTTTCTGCTTGCGATACCCTTCAAAGTCCTCACGCATTTTCGCAATCTGCTCCTCGGTAGACTTTCCAGCGGCCTCGTTATCCTTGGTAAGCTTTTTGGCCGCCTCCAGCTCTTGCTCGAGGGCCTAGATCCGATCATCCTTGGTCGCCAATTCTTTCTCAAGGCCCTGGCGAAAGGCCAACCCTTGCTACTAGAGCCCTCGAGCTAGGAGCATAGACTGCACGCCAAAATGCGAGATCATGAAAACAATTTTTGGAAAGAAGAACAATGAGAAAAGCAGAAAAAAGAAATAGATTTCGGTACTTATGCTTGCGGCATGAAAATTCACCGCTTTGGCAAGAGACGAGTGGGGAACTTTTAGAAGGTCCCTCTCCACCTCTGAAGCAGAAAACAAGCTGGCATAGGCATCGGTGAAATTAACCGCAACCTTGCTGGGCAACAGGCCAACGGTGTGTACTCCACGTTGGCAATCACCTGGGAATTCGAAGGCGCCCCTAAAGCACGAGCAATTCGGTAAGTCTCCTCCTTCGCGGAATTCAACTTGCCTGAGGAGCTTGACCCCAAATACACTCGCATCTCGCCATAGTCCTCCGGTTGAGAACCCAACTGGAACTCCCCATGGCCGAACAGCTGCCCACGGACTAAGCTGTCAGTTAACCGAATAAACTCCGCGTAAAATCGAGACTTACCCTGTTGCTGCTGCCGTGAACCAGAAGCGTCAGCGGCCAACGTAGATGCGGAAGCCAGCTAAGTAGGGGCGACCACCGTGGTAGAAGACAGCCTCGGCCTCTTCGGAGCAATGTCCAAAGGCGGATCCGTGGCCTTGCGGGTTTTCTTCTTCGGGTTCTTGCCAGAAACATCCCCGATCAACATGGTCTCAGCCGCACCAAAGGTGTCGTTCACATCAGCAACCTTTGCCTTGTTGCCCATTTCATCGGAACTGCTAGCAGCCTGCATCGTTAAAGACAGCAAAGGGTAAACAAGACAGAAAAACAACGAGAAGCCAAAGCGAAAGCTTGACAACAAGAGTGCAAAAACGGAAGCTAGAAACGCAAAAGGAAGAGCTACATTTCAGTCCAAATTGGCCGAAATGGCAAGTCTGTCCGATCACCACTTTGTTGTAGTTGCCCACCTTGCCAGTGAGCTCCCTTCCGATGCGAATATCAGTGGGTTCAGCGACTCCACGACCCCTCCCACCGTATTTTCGCTTTCACGACTCTGGGGCGGCTGTATTCGCCCCATGCCCAGCCGTGACCTTTTTAACTCGACCGCGTCGACCTCGAGTCTCGCGCCCACACGCGGCGACATCCTCGTCTGGAAGGCTCCACGAGGGGCCAGCACGGTCTGCGTAGCAAAGTCCCATCGCCTCGAATATGCGATTAAGGTGCCTCTTTCTAACAAAATACTAGCATTTGCCCTTGTGCTCTTTGTCTCCGTAAAATCCAATAATTTGTTCAGCCTTGTGTTCTATTTGATTCACAAAGCTATAATCAGTCGAATAGGCATCAGACCTCGCAACACCAAGATTAGGGTAAACGTACCTATCCCTTTGCTCAAATTCAAAAAAGCAGGTCTCGCTGCTTAGGGGCGGGCTATTACAAGCTACCCATTCTTCAACCAAATCCCGACTGATCTACCAGCGAGATATCAAAGCAAGGGCATCCGCGGCTGCAACATCATCAGGCCCGTCAGCTTGAATGGTAGCTAAGTGATACCCCTTCATGGGTGTCATCTCCGACACCAAGATGAGTGCCTTCGGCAAGTCATTCATCATGGCTTCAGCAACATCTTCGTCGGAGCACACACGGTGATAAAACCAATAATCGGTCCAGCGTGGCCATTTGTTGCGATATGCCAGCACTACAGCCACGGTACCTCTCGTCTTTTTTGGGACAAAGTTGTACGACCCATAATGAGCTACCATCTCGGTCTTGGTCTGCTTGTCCTTGAAAACCTTCTTATGCAAGTGGGTTTCATAGTAGCGAACGAAGGTGTTCACACTCAGAGCGCATCCTGACATCTTGAGCGCCATGGCATACACGCCAAGTCAAGCAAAAGCATTAGGAGTCAAGTGATGGATCTGCAAGTTGAAGCGTTGCAAAATCTCTCCAACGAAATCCTCACAAGGAAACCGTAGCCTAGCTTCAAAAAAGTCACGGAAAACCACAGCCTCATAAGACTCCAGGCGGGGCACCTGTTCTCGGCCCAGAGCGTGGCACAAGCCACGAAGCAAAGACTTCAGAAGCCCTTGTGTGACATAGTCATCAAGGTCCTTCTCTGTGACACGCGAACGACCTATTCGGTAGGTAGCCGGACTCAGATTTGGCTGTCCAGCAATAGTAGCTCACAGGCCTCGCCGTTTCACCCTCTTCCCCCTCCTCTATAGTTTCCACATCGGTGTCAATCTCATCGATGACATCATCGTGCATAGGGCCCTGTCCACCTTCGCAAGGGGGCTCCGCCATCAGATTAATGCTCTCCCTGTTCGGCGATTATGCCCCAATCTGCTCGTGACCACTTGGTGAACGCGTGCGTGACTCTGAGCTAGAGCCGTCAGATGAGCTCCCGCTGGGCAAATTGTCACCAGACGTTGACTCACTTGACACCTATCCAGGCGAATTACATACGAAAACTCAAAACCAAAAATAGTAAAGAAGCGAAAGTGGCGGAAGGCCACAGCAATACAACTGCGAAAATAAACAAGAGCGAATAGGTAAATCGGGACTCAACTGTGAAGAACTTGGCGAAGTATGGAGTCTTGGCGAATGCAGAAAGGCAACCGACCAGCTTTAGTGAAAACAAAAAGAGCGAAAGCTCAGAAGGCACCGGGAAGCCTGAGGAAGGATGAGAGCGCATGGCTCTCCCAATCAAAGGGGGGCTTATATAGCCGCCCCAACGGGCGGAGCGCGCATCGAGAAACCACCGAGGCGGTTCGCCCAACTGACGTGACGCTTCAGCTGCCATGAACTGTAATTGACACGCAACCCAAAAAATGGGGTCCCCTATTCCACAAAGGTGCAACGACAACTATGGGTCTCCACCCTTCGCAGGGATGGCGTCTGAGCCCAGTGGCACATCCGTTCCTTTAACAACGTCAGACATCCACGCGGAAGTCAAAACTCTCTTCGCACGATGCCGAGGGGCTAATGTTGGGGGTAGGACCGGCTTTTGGGCACCTCATTAGGCCCCGGACGCTGCCCCTATTCGCATATGAGAGTGCATCCACCATTTCGCTATAGTGAAATGGTGAGCACGCTAGAACAAGGGGATATGAGCCCGTGCCGGGAAGCCTTCCTTTCGTCCGGGTGAAAGGGCGGTGAAAGGTTATTGTTTGGTTTTGGTAATTGAGTGACAACCTTAGGTGGACTAATTGTGTTTAATGTGAGATACACAGGAGATTAGTCCATAGGTGATGGTGTCATGGAGGAACTTATTGCATATGAGACATGACATGGAGTCATGTGACCAAGGTGGAGAAGATCGAGATGGGGCTTGGCTCGATGGATCGGTTGCAAGTGTGAAGGGCAAGTCGGAGGCTTTGAAGCGAGGGACCGCGTGTGACGGTGAAGCTTGAGCAAGACTTGGTGCCGATGGACCGAGGCAACGGTGAAGAGCAAGTGAGGTCAAGATCGATGAACCAATACAGTCACGTGATGATATGAAGTGGATCATATCATTTGGTGATTGGTTGGTACATGTGTTGCATCAACATCGGAGGAGTTGGAATGGAATGTGCAAGGCAAAGGTATAACCATAGGGCATTTCCATTTCACCAGTCATAGGTGTGTAGAGAAGTTGATGACCGGGTTTAGGATAGATGGCCGTACTATTAAGAGGGGCAAACTTGTTTGCATATCGGTCATCTAGTGCCACTTGAGCGATCTAACTTTGCATACGTGTTAGGATCGAGTGGCGAGGCAAGTTGAGTGCCTAATTCCTTCGAAGAAAATTATTGTGAAAATGCTAACACATGTGCACAAGGTGGTGATCACATGGTGGTGTTGGTGCAAGCTCGGCGGGATTCAGGCGTTTTCGAGGAGATGAAATGCTTATTTTCTATTGCGCCGAAGGTGGGAAGAAGTAGTGAAGTCACGCGAGTGTTTCTCGCTGAGAAACACTCGACGGACGCTGGCCTCGGGGGTGACAGACACTGCCCTCAGTGTCTGTCAGCTTACCCTAGGTGTCGGTCCGCGCAAGAGGAGGCGACAGACGCGGCCTGGTTGAGCGACTGACGTTGGACGTCAGCGTTCATCGGGTCTAGCGTCAGTAGCTTCACAGAGCTTGGAGCGACAGACGCGGGATGACGTCTATTGGCTATGCAAAGGACGTGTCTATCGGGCTGAAGACGGCTGCGAACCCTCTCTGGACCGCGTATGTCATGGTGGGCGCGCATCCGGCGCGTGTGCGTCAACACGTCCGTCGTGTTGAGTTGATGACCATTGAAGTTAAGTGTCCGTTGGAGATTAACGGCTCTTATTTGAAGTGGGACACGTGGCAGCGATCCACTATGGGTGGCACAGGAGCAACGGACGTTGGCCGCGTCTGTCGGCGTAGCGACAAACGCGTCTGTCGCTCGTGTTTTTCAGCCCAGTGATGGCATAACGACTATATTCGTTTGTGGGCTTATAAATAGAAGTGGTGGCCGGCCTTGGCAGGGGTTGAGCACCTTTGGGACTTAGTGTCCATGCTTTGGGAGTGCTTGAAGAGACTCTAACTCACTTATGCTTGCAAGAGTGTGAATCGATTGCGAGTGAGTTGATTCTAGTGCATTGCTTTGAGAGATTGCATCGAGTGGCACTAGGTGATTGTGTTGCAAGCCGGTGGTGCTTGTTACTCTTAGAGGTTGCCACCTCCTAGACGGCTTGGTGGCTTATGGCTCTGTCGAAGCTCGCAGGAAGATTGTGCGAACCTCCAGAGAAGCTTTGTGAGGGGGATTGTGCTCACCCCGCGGGGATTGCGAAGAGCAACTCTAGTTGAGCATGTCATTGAGATACCACACTTGATGGTGGGTTCTTGCGGCACCTTTTGAGAGGCTTGGTGTGTGACTGATTAGCCGCCGAACTACGAAGTGTTGGTCGACACAACGGGGACTAGCTTGGTGGCAACCAAGTGAACCTCGGTGAAAAATCACCGTGTCAACTTTGTGTTCATCTTCTCGGTGGTTTGCTCTCCGATACACAACCTTGTTTTTACATTCATATACTAGTGCTTGTGTAGTTGCTCTTGTGACTAGTTTGCTTGTGTAGCTTGCTAGTTATCTTCTTGCTTGTGTAGCTAGAAGTATCCTCTTGCGTGGCTAATTTGGTTTGTGTAACCTTGTTAGTCACATTGCTTAGTTTGTGTAGCTAAGTTGGTTTTGGCTTGTGTAGCTTTAACCTTGAGTTTTGCTAGTGAGCTTAGGCTTTGTGCGCTTTGCTTCACTAGTTTGTGTAGGTGCTCCTCGGCTTGCTTGAAAGTACTAGTTGCATAGGTTTGTGTGACCTTGCAAGCTAGAATTGTTTAGGAGAGCACTAGCTCGCCCGACACCTTTGTTGCCTAATTAGGATCATTTCTAAGGTGCTTGAGAACTTAGTTAGAGGGGTGAAGTCTTGGCTAGACCGATAAGTTTAATTCCGTATTTGTTTCGATTAGCCAACGTGTTTAATTTTCAGAAAGGACTATTCACCCCCCTCTAGTCCGCCATCTCGACCCTTCAGGCGGCGGCAATAGCAACATCTTTTCACGACACGTAGGCTCAAGCTCACTTCGCCGGTGCGAATTGATGGGTCCTCTTACCGCTGAGCCACTCATGACCCGCGTCCAGCTCAACCTTTTTGCGTCGGCGAATAAGGGTGGCCATGCTGTCGGGCGATGGTTGGTCTTTTCGCCTTGGCAAAGAGAACGACCCGATATGGAATGGCACGGCCCCAGACGTGGAGTCAACCCAAGCTATTTGCCGAGACGAGTATTTGTCAATCATCTGTCTAACCAGTTCTGCAGGTTTCTCCGAAGGAGGAGTCAGCCGACAGCTTCTGTTTTTCAAGGCCCACGCGGTCGGATGGGAAGCGACACAAGGCAAAGCCGGTCGAGCCCCCGAACCCGGCGTTACCCAGGGCAGGCGGCGACTCCGAATGGCGAACGAGCCCATGGCGCTAGGGAATATTCTCCGAAAATGTAGTAGTTGTAGGGGCATTCTTGTCCATTGAAAAGTCTACGGGCGTGTATAAAAAGCCCCCTTTGGGGGAATGTAAAGGGGACCGAACAAGAGCAATATAGCAACCCATCTCATTATTGCTGGCGAGTCATCTCCGTTCCATTTCGCATTTAGGTTCACTCGCGCGACACCCTCATTGTTCGAAGGCTTTGGCCGAGAACAACATATTGGCTTTTCTAGATACATAACTTTGGCTATGTACTTAAAGATATACTATGTCTAGATATATATAGTAAAAACAATGTATCTAGAAAAGCTAAAACGTCTTACAATTTGGAACTAAGGGAGTATTTGATTTTTACAGAATTGTAGCAAGCGACTACAACTTTGCAGGTCGCAACTTCTACTAACTATATCGCAAAACCACCTTATAAGGTGACTCACTTTCAACCCCTTGGGGCGAACTGTATACTTCCTCCGATCTAAATTATGAGATATTTTGGCTTTTCTATATACATTGTTTTAACTATGTATCTAGACAGAGTGTATATTTAAGTGCATAACAAATCTATGTCGTCTTATAATCTGAAATGGAGGGAGTAGCTGATAACGAGGATAGGTGTCACCATGTGCTTATAAAGTATTATCCGAACCAGGTGTTTGGATCCTAGTCAGATTATGGGTTGGATTATAAAAATCCGGCCACCAAACTATAATAATAATCATATAATCTTTCTCCAACTTGATTTTTGAAAAGTATAGGTCATTTGTACTCCAATTAACAATAATTAACATTTGTAACCTAGAAATCCAAACAGTATAGGTTATTGTAATCCATAATCTAGATCATTATCTCATATATAATCCAATTAGTATAAAGGCTCCGAAGCAAGTGGGTTTTATGAGGGTCAGCTGCCCACCTTATGACATGGCTTCGGCTGTTAGATTGACAGTTTGACACTGGTGCCCTAGATTAAGCCACACAACCAGGATCAAAATAATGCAGTGGAACTGAGAAAAAGTTTGAAAAAAGATGGAAACCAACCACTGGTGCGTAAACGAAATGAAATTGATCAACTGTTAAATCAACTTGGAGCATTGCTGTCATTTTCATAAGGTTTTAGAATTTTTGCTTGCCAATTTACACGGCTCGCGTCCATATTTGCTCACATAGTCACATGGATGAAACTAAAATAGTTTGCAACCTAAGGCTGTGTTCAGATCCGAAATATTTTGAGAAAAAATTCTTATAACACTTTTGTTGTTATTTGGCAAAATTTGTCCAACCATAGACTAACTAGGCTTAAAAGATTCATCTCGACATTTACAGACAAACTATGCAATTAGTTATTTTTTACCTACATTTAATGCTCCATGCATGTGTCCAAAGATTCGATGTGACGGGTGGAAGAGGAAATATTTTGGAAAGTGAACGGGCCTAAGGCTGTGTTTAGTTGCCCCTGTAAAATTTTTGGAAGCACAGTAACTCTTTCGTTTGTATTTGACAATTAGCGTCCAATCATGAACTAATTAGGTTCTAAAGATTCGTCTCGTGATTTACAACCAAACTGTGTAATTAGTTTTTTTACATATATTTAATGCTTTATGCATGCCTCTAAAGATTCGATGTGACAATAAATCTTGTAAAATTTTTGGAATTTTGAAGTAACTGAACACAGTGTAAGTCAAGATCCTTCCTGAAAACAGGTCCGGCACGTGCGTTGGCATTGTTATGTCTACCTGCTGCTAAAACAGTTTGTAACCTTTCGATAGCAGGGAGAGACTTATAAAGTACTCCTTCCGTTTTAAATTATAAGATGTTTTAATTATTTTAGGTTTATAACTTTTATTACGTATTATAAGATATTTTGCCTTTTTTATGTTTATAACTTTTACTACGTACCTATACCTAGATATATATTATGTCAAGGCACCTAATAAAAACTATAAATTTAGAAATACCAAAATATCTTATGATTTGGGACAGAGGGAGTAGCATTTCCTAGGCGCCATGAACTGAATCCAAGCTATCAAATCGGCACAAATATTTTCCCATCAAGCACAGGACATCTCTTTGCAGAAAAACAAAAAAAAATCAAGCACACGATATGGCAAACATCCCTCTCAGCCAGAACCGAGTGTACTGTAAATTAAACGAATATGACATGATTACTGATTGGTCAAATTGTTGCCTGGATGTGAAGTTTGACCCTCCAGTGCTCCATTGCTCTTTGTGCTTGGCTTTATCCATTAGAGGGACCATTCAGATGGTATTACCTCACTGTCCTGGCAACTGGCATCGTCAATCTCCGGCCTTTATGGCAGCCAATCTCTTTGGGTCCACCGTTCGCCAGCGCCGCTCGCGTGTTCACATGTTCCATATTTTTAGCTAAAAGAAAATGACCCACATAATTGTGATTGTGACTCATCCTCTGATTTATCTTTGACTAGTACTCATAATGACACCATCTGTAATTATTTTCATTGTTAAACGAAAAAGGTCTCATAACTATGATGCAGTAAGTGAGGTAATAAGCCATGCTAAGTGAGGTTTCATTTGCATTAAATAGGTTAACATACTTCCCCCATCCCATAAAGAATGATCTTATACTGGCATTCGAAGTTTGTATCCCACAACCTTAATTTATGCTATAAATCTTGTAACATCTTTCTTTGTGGGATAGAGCTAGTAGGTATTTAGGATTTTAAGAAGAGGGAAAATCAGGGTCAATTTTTTAACTCTAGATAAGTCATACATGAAATTAAATGTCATGGAGAGACCGAAAAAAATAGGCTCCAAGCTTTGATCTTTGAATTGCATCCGCAAAATCAGATTTTGCAAATATTTTTTAGTTAAGTGTGAGATATCTATAACATTGGATTAGCCCTGAGATGATGTCATTTGATTTCGATATAATGTCGTTTGATTTTCAGTCCATGAAATTAGGTAGTCCCTCTATTCCCAATTACAAGTCGTTTTGGTTTTCTAGATATAT
Organism: Saccharum spontaneum; assembly: GCA_022457205.1. Classification (NCBI taxonomy): domain Eukaryota; kingdom Viridiplantae; phylum Streptophyta; class Magnoliopsida; order Poales; family Poaceae; genus Saccharum; species Saccharum spontaneum. Next base: position 35,629,691 of record CM039587.1, read on the forward strand.
GATTTTTACTATATATCTACAAAATTTAAAATAACTTACAATTTAAAATAGAGAGAATACATCTTTATATGAGCTAAATATACTCCTTCAAGAGTTCCATGCCCCACAAGGGCGTAGGAGCAAACTTAAGTTTTTCTTCTCGAAACCTTTGTTATGCGGGTCTCTTTCCACTTGAAGTGCAGAAAAGCAAAGGTTTGCACAGACATGAGTGGAGCAATTAGCGTGCAGCATGTCGTTTTCAGCCCATGATCATGAAGATTTTATATTAAACTATTCTCGATCTTGTCCTCATCTAAAAAGAGGATAAAAACATCCACTTTTCTTGTTCACCTTTGCAAATTTGCCGTAACCTTTGCTTATGTAAAAAAAAAACAAAGGACATGGCTTTTCCGGTTCGTTTCTCCAACTTTTAGCTGTATCTTCCCATTACATCACATCACATTGTTCTGAATCTGACGGAGCACACCTGGCAAAGTTAATCGTCTAGCTATAGTTCGAAATTTGGTCGAAATTTGTTGTAAAATAGCTTCGCGTGCATGTGACAAATTCAGGATGTTCTTCCTGGTCAGAATCCTAGTCCGAATTCGAGTTCGATGCTAGCGCTGTATTATTTGTTATGCGCGCGCGCGCACACACAAGTATACGCTGGTGCTTGTAGACTGCGATTTGGAGAATCGAGGAAGGGTGTGTTCACTTCCAAGCAAACCTAAAATATTTTCTCTTTTGCCCATCACATTGAATCTTTGAATATATGCATGAAGCATTAAATATAGGTAAAAAAGATAACTAATTACATAGTTTATCTGTAAATAAACATAGTTAATCAATAATCAGATAAATTTTACCAAATAACAACGAAAAATATTACAGTAACTTTTTACCTACTTTTCACCGACCGAACAACACACCCGAAGTTTGGAACCATATGTTACGGCGAATAGAAAATTTGGCCTTGGCGGGGCTAAACTAAACGTCTATCTAAACCCTGGTCTAATCCGCCGCGCTACTAAAAACCCTACCTTTCCGCACTCTGCCCCTACTCGAGCCCCATCCAAACACCTCCCCTCGCCGCCGCCTCCCCTCCCCTCTCGCGCCGCCATGGCCACCTCGCTCTCCACCCCGTCCCAGCTCCGCCCCTCCCACTCCCAGGCCCGCCGCCACGGCCCCCACCCGCGCGTCTCCTGCGCGCGCTGCCCGGCTCCCCGCCGCGCCGCCGCCCTCTCCGTGCGCGCCTCCTCTACCGATGGCGACGCCGCCGTCACGGTGCGCCGCTTCCCGGCCGCGCCGACCAAGGTCGGGCGCCTCGCGGGCGTCAAGAAGATCATGATCCTCGGCGCGGGGCCCATCGTCATCGGGCAGGCGTGCGAGTTCGACTACTCCGGCACGCAGGCGTGCAAGGCGCTCGCCGAGGAGGGCTACGAGGTGGTGCTCATCAACTCCAACCCGGCCACCATCATGACCGACCCGGGCCTCGCCCACCGCACCTACATCGGGCCCATGACGCCGCCGCTCGTCGAGCGCATCATCGACGCCGAGCGCCCCGACGCGCTGCTCCCCACCATGGGCGGCCAGACCGCGCTCAACCTCGCGGTCTCGCTCGCCGACTCGGGCGCGCTCGACCGCCTCGGGGTGCGCCTCATCGGGGCATCCCTCCCCGCCATCCGCGCCGCCGAGGACCGCCAGCTCTTCAAGCAGGCCATGGACCGCATCGGCCTCAAGACGCCGCCATCCGGCATCGGCACCACGCTTGAGGAGTGCCTCGCCATCGCCGAGGACATCGGGGAGTTCCCGCTCATTGTGCGCCCGGCCTTCACTCTCGGGGGCACGGGCGGAGGCATCGCCTACAACAGGGCCGAGTTTGAGGACATCTGCAGGGCCGGCCTCGCCGCGTCGCACACTCAGCAGGTGCTCGTCGAGAAGTCGCTGCTCGGCTGGAAGGAGTACGAGCTGGAGGTCATGCGCGACATGGCTGACAATGTCGTCATCATCTGCTCCATCGAGAACATCGATCCCATGGGAGTGCACACGGGGGACTCCATCACCGTGGCGCCTGCGCAGACACTCACCGACAAGGAGTACCAGAGGCTCAGGGACTACTCGGTGGCCATCATCCGGGAGATTGGTGTGGAGTGCGGTGGTTCCAATGTGCAATTCGCAGTCAATCCTGCAGATGGGGAGGTGATGGTAATCGAGATGAATCCCAGGGTGTCCAGGTCATCCGCACTTGCCTCAAAGGCGACAGGGTTCCCCATAGCCAAGATGGCTGCAAAGCTCTCAGTAGGCTACACTCTAGACCAGATTCCCAATGATATTACAAAGAAGACTCCTGCTAGCTTCGAGCCTTCCATTGATTATGTTGTCACAAAGGTATTATTTCAATCTCTGTTTCTCAGCTTTCTTAGTTGTGCGAATGAAGTTTTTCTGCAAATATGAATCTGCAGTACATATTTAACTTCTCTGTATGTATTCCTTTTCTCACTCTTTGTCAGATGTTACCTATCTACTGGTAATGGTTGATTTCAAAAGTATGATAGCAAAATAATTGAACATGATAAGTCTGTCCAATTGCCTATCCTGTTCTTAATGCGTTGTCTGACTGTTGAATGTGTTGGTAGACTGAATGAATTGTGGTATATGCTCTGGTATGTAATATACCTGCTAGTTTAAACAACAGTGATTGTTTATATCATTATAATAAAGGGCAAAGGCAGTAACTTTCTGAAGTCATGCATTTTTCCAGTTATAATTTGTTTTGCATGTCATGTTTTTTCAGTTTTGCTTCATTGTCATCATTCAAGCGAGAGTAACATTTTCTTGTTCATGTATTTGTCAATAGAAGGGGCATAAGCATCACAATCAATAGTTTTTTTTTTCTAATGTTATGTGCGTATCTTGGAGATTTGTATGTTAACTATTTCCTACCTTCCCCTCTTTAAAGTATACCTGAGACTAGTCACATTGTCTTTACCTGTGAATTGCTCTAGATCTCATTGCTATCTTCTGAGACATCATCTTGCATTATCCACAGCATATTACTCTGCTATTCAGTTTCCACCTAGACATTTAAAGTTTGGAATATGCTCTAGCATATATCACTTACATCCAGTATAGACATATTTCTTGTTCTGTTACAAACCCATATTTATATCTTCTTTGTGTTCTTTTATCATTTGGAATTTGTACTTGAACTTCTAACACAGCTAATCTGATCTGCTTTTCTAATCTACCTGGCATTTACTACGCAGATACCTCGCTTTGCTTTTGAGAAATTCCCTGGCTCTGAGCCAGTATTAACCACACAGATGAAGTCTGTTGGTGAGGCGATGGCACTGGGGCGTACCTTCCAGGAGTCCTTCCAGAAAGCTGTCCGCTCACTGGAGACTGGTTTTGCCGGATGGGGTTGTGGCCCTATCAAGGAACTTGACTGGGACTGGGAAAAGATAAAATATAGCTTGCGGGTACCTAATCCAGATCGTATCCATGCTATCTACGCAGCTTTCAAGAAAGGCATGAGGGTCCAAGATATCCACGAAATTAGCTTCATTGACAAATGGTTTCTTACAGAGCTCAAGGAGCTAGTGGATGTCGAGCAGTTCCTTGTATCAAGGAGCCTAGATCAGTTGTCAAAGGATGACTTTTATCAAGTGAAGAGGAGGGGGTTTAGCGACAAGCAGATTGCATTTGCAACTTCTTCATCAGAAAGTGATGTGAGATCAAGGCGTTTGGCTTTAGGCGTCGCTCCGACATATAAACGTGTTGATACTTGCGCTGCTGAATTTGAAGCCAACACCCCCTACATGTACTCTTCCTATGAGTACGAATGTGAATCAGCTCCAACCAATAGGAAGAAGGTGCTGATATTGGGTGGTGGGCCGAATCGCATAGGCCAGGGCATTGAGTTTGATTACTGCTGTTGCCATGCATCATTTGCACTCCGAGAGGTTTGTTTTGCACCATTTTATTTCCATCCTATTTCAGTAATCTTGTTTCTCAGTTTTGGATTGTTTTAGTGAGATATTGCAAGTTTTCTTAATCAACTACGTTCAATTGTATGGCCCTGTATTTTTCTGTATGGCTGTTTTGATACTAATGTTTTGCTCTTTTCTTCATCTCTTTGCAGGCTGGATACGAGACTATTATGATGAACTCCAATCCTGAGACAGTCTCAACTGACTACGATACCAGTGATCGTTTGTACTTTGAGCCACTGACAGTTGAGGATGTATCAAATGTCCTTGATTTAGAGCGCCCAGATGGTATAATTGTGCAATTTGGAGGGCAAACTCCTCTAAAGCTTGCACTGCCTATTCAAAGGTACATAGAGGAGAATAAATTGGTGTCTGCTTCAGGCACTGGGAATGTGAAGATATGGGGAACATCACCAGATTCCATTGATGCTGCTGAGGACAGAAAAAGATTTAATGCAATTCTTGAGGAGCTTGGAATTGAACAGCCAAAGGGAGGAATTGCAAGAAGTGAGTCTGATGCATTGGCAATTGCCTCAGAAATAGGCTACCCTGTTGTGGTCCGTCCATCATATGTTCTTGGTGGACGGGCAATGGAGATTGTATACAACGACGAAAAACTGATCAAGTACCTTGCAACTGCAGTGCAAGTAGATCCAGAAAGGCCAGTTTTAGTGGACAAATATCTAATTGATGCAGTCGAAATTGATGTTGATGCATTGGCTGACACAGCTGGGAATGTTGTGATTGGTGGAATTATGGAGCATATCGAGCAGGCTGGTATACATTCAGGTGATTCAGCATGTTCTCTTCCTACTAGAACAGTCTCAGCCCCGTGCCTAGAAGTTATCCGTTCATGGACCACAAAGCTAGCAAAGCGTCTGAATGTGTGTGGACTGATGAACTGTCAGTATGCTATATCTACATCTGGTGATGTGTTCCTACTTGAGGCAAACCCCCGGGCTTCACGCACAGTCCCTTTTGTATCCAAGGCGATTGGCCATCCGCTAGCTAAATATGCATCATTGGTGATGTCTGGTGTGACCTTACCAGAGCTTGGGTTCACTAAAGAAGTGGTTCCTAAGCATGTGTCTGTTAAGGAGGCTGTTCTTCCTTTTGAGAAATTCCAAGGGTGTGACATCCTTCTTGGACCAGAGATGCGCAGCACTGGAGAGGTGATGGGCATCGACTATGAGTTCTCTGGTGCCTTTGCAAAGGCACAGATTGCAGCTGGACAGAGGCTCCCAGTAAGTGGCACTGTGTTCCTTAGCCTAAACGATTTGACGAAACGGCATCTTGCTGAGATTGGGCGTGGATTCCGGGAGCTTGGCTTCAACATTATTGCCACATCTGGAACAGCTAAAGTGCTCCAGCTTGAGGGCGTTCCAGTGGAGCCAGTCCTAAAAATACATGAGGGGCGACCGAATGCCAGAGACATGCTGAAGAATGGTCAGATACAGATCATGGTGATAACAAGCTCTGGTGATGCTCTTGACTCTAAGGATGGCCTCCAGCTTCGTAGGCTTGCCCTCGCCTACAAGGTGCCAATTATCACAACCGTGGATGGTGCACGTGCCTCCATAGATGCCATCAAGAGCTTGAAGAACAAGTCGATTGAGATCCTCGCCTTGCAAGATTACTTCCAGACTGCTGATGCTTCGGCAGATTTACAAGCAGCGGCACAAATTACCCCTTAGCGGTGTCTTCCTTTTCCATATAATGTAAGCCTAGCTCGAGCCAAAACCACAACCCATATGATATTTTTGTTTACGGTTGCACCAGCAGCATGCATGCGCAATGATAAGCATCCAGATTGTATCGGTCACAAGCATGGCTAGACAAAATTGGTGTTCGGCGAAATGTAGTTGTACTTTGTAATGTTAGGGTGATGAGCATCCACAGAATAAGGCTTTCCCAACTGCGATTTTGATGACTATCATATCCCTTGTGGAGATTTACACTGTAATATTGTCGCACACGAAAATGTGCGACATACATGTATTGTATGAATGTTATCAAATTCTTTGATGACTAAGAACTGGCATGCCCCTGTCGCTCGCCTCGTGGCCACCACATTTTACTGTGTACTCTACAACTGTACAACAAATGATTGTGTCAAGGATTTATTAATAGCTACTATTGTACAACATTTAACGGTTCTGTGCTTCTGGGCAGTGTTACATTTGTGATAATGTGTGCTAAAATTAATCTCATAAAGTTCTTCCGAAAATTGTTGTAAAGTACAGGACGAACAGATGAATGGTCTGAATAATCAACGGACTAATCATCAAGCTCTGTGTGAACTACAAAAATTAAAAATTGAATTACAAACAGGGATATATCTTATTGTACAATACTAAAACTTGACCATTTATGTTTCCACTTCTCATGATATAGCCAAATTTTCTGTAGTAGGCTTTTTTGCGGATTAAAGGTCGGGCATATGTAAACAGGAAAGATATGAATGTGTCTAGTTGACAATTCACTATGGAATATGTGTCATTTTTGTTAAAGTAACATTTGTTGAATAGCATACAACCACTGGAAATGAGTTTGGAATCCAAGCAAAAGTTAGCATCGCTGCACCTACACCGATGCTCTATCCGTTAGGTTCAGTGCTAAGCATTTTCTTTCTCACGTTGATTTTTTTCGAAAGCGCGCATTAGCACGTGTTTCATTAAGTGAAAGTAGAAGTTTTACACAATCTACGGGTGAGCACGGTGAGGGGCCATACACATCCGGGAGGACACACGATACACAGAGCACCAGCTAGTGGTGGAAAGTCTAAGTTGTACTGAGGGATAGACTGATTGTGCGACGGGGGAGGAGGACGCAATTCAAGCAATCAGCGCGGTGAGCAAAGCCAAGGGGCTGTAGCCTGCTCCGACCCATGCACCTGCCTCCTCTAAAATGGTCGTGAACAGCTGGGTAGACGTGGACGAACGTCGATCGAACGTGCGGCTGTTGCGTTCCTTCCATAGGCACCAGGAAACGAGAAGAACTAGAGAGTCGAAGCTTCTTCTCAGTGGCTGCGGTAGTGAAGCTCTCCCGTGCAGCCACCAATCAATTAAGGTAGAGGTCTGCTGAGGTGGCATGGCCAGAGAGGCCATGGCTGACAGCAGTCTGGACCAAATCTCGTGGGCATAAACGCATGAGCAAAGCAGGTGATCGGTAGTTTCGTCAGCCTGATCACACAGCGCACAACAATTAAGCTTCCATCCATTAGTTTCAAACGTCTGAGATTTTCTTCCTTCACTACAGCGAGGATCCGACGATATTAGAGTTCAGGTTAGAGTTCCATTTCATTTTCCCCAGATGGAACAAATATCTATTTTTTCGCGTGAATCCACTTTTTGGCTTCAATATGTGGAATATCTGTGTAGATTTAAATCCTTGACTGACGTGGATGTGGGTGATCATATTTTTATAGATTGTTATATGTAGCACTGTTCTTTCTGTATTGTGATTTATGAAAAAAAAAGAAGATAGATAAATGGTAGGCGAAGGGTGGTGCACAGGGATGGCAAAGAGGGAGAGACAGAGGGCGTGACACATAGTGGAGAGTTGGACCAACTCCGTGTAGACCCTAATGTAATTCGGCCCATGCGAAAGAAAATTAATGTAGAGTATTAGCTCTGAATGGGTGGCAATTGTATTAATGTCCACCGAGGTTATATCCCTACCATAATCCATCTCATCATATAAATAGCTAAACCATATTTCTCTGGAATTTTGGGAAGTTACATTAATCCAAGAGCACAGTGGCAGACCTAGGATTTTTCCAAAGGGTATGCCATGCCTAAATTTTCACATACATTTTGGTAAAAATTCATTTACCAACTCAGTAAATAATTGTAAAATTTATGACTCAATTTGATATATAAGCAATAAAAATATGAGAAGTCTTCAATTTTAAATTGTAAACATATGTCAAACATACGTGAATGTGCGATGTAAAGGAAAAATATGAACGGGATGAAAAACGTATGCAAACTAAATGCTAACTAAAATCAATCACAAGCAGAAATAAAAGATAAGAGTATCTATATGAGTACTACGTTACAATAATACAGTATACAAACTAAATGCCAACTAATTCTGGTTGCAGGATACCCAACTGGTTGATCTCAACTGATAGCAAGGACAGGTAGTCAATATCTCAAGGAGAGAAGGACAGAGGACAGTGCAGATGGAGAAGCTTGCGGGTCACTGCGACATGGAGCTCATGAAGATGGCCATGTTCAGACACGAAGAGACCTTCAGGCAGCAGGAACCACAGCACTCGAACGCAAGACACCCGAATTCAGGAATCTAGCTGCCATTCTTCTGCGCAACAGGTCAATGAGTTGCAGCGGCTGTACCGCATCTAGAACTCTAGAAGCAGCTGATATAGGCCGCCATCGGAGTCTCGGAGATGAACTACCGGCATCAGGTCAGCCGCGTGCAGGTGAATATGCAGGTGGTGGTCATTTCATGCACACAATAGACTAGACGAGTTCCTCTATACAATACACATGGGTGGATCGCAGGGTATACCGTGGCATATATGGCATACCTGTAGATCCGCCACTGCAAGGGCACACCTAATCACCAAGCTCAGACATGAAACTGTATTTTTTTCACACCAAATATCGTCGAGGATGAAGAGATCCCAAAGTAATAAACTATGAGGGAAAATAATTGCCGCAGCACAAAACTGTCAACGAACATAGTAGGGGTTTCTGCAGGAACACTCTGAGTTTTGTCTAGTAATACAGTACATACTAGAAAATAGCTGCCAAAAACATTGGCACAAAGAGGGGGATAAATGTGCAAAACAAAATTGTCCCACAAAACTATACCGAGAGAAGAGAAATAAACAGAATACACCAATCAGAAAGCAAGGACAGAAATTTGAGAAATCTAATTTTACTCGAGGTGTGCTTAGAACAGTGAAAATAGCACACATACGAGACGAGAAACAGAGAATCCTCTGGCCAAACACCACTCTCCTGGTTCATTCAATTTCTGTTGATCTACCGACCATTTCTTTTGCTGCTCTGCTCTGGCATCTAGCATCTCCAACTTGAAAATTGGGTTTCCGTGCACGCTTAGACCGTTCCTGTCTCTGGGCTAAATTAAAAGGGTGGTTAGGGTTTTGCAGGTGGTAGGCACAAAAGATGACACGCCTTTGGCAAAATGGCAAGGTTTTTGTCTTGTCATTGTGTATTGATTTTGTAGGGTTGTAGCACGTGACGTGATTACGCCAGTCTAGCGTACGTGATGAGCCTGGTGCTGGGTTGAGTGGACATGGCTGGGGTAGTGGGCTGGGTGATCTCTCTCCCTCTTCCTTCCATTCCATGTGCTACGTACTTTTGTTTACGATGACTCAGATCAGTGACTCATCGACTGCATTGGCAACGCCAGGACTGAGTTGTTTACTTGCACTGGGAAAGGCAGGTGCACATAGCTAGGGAACGTGTCAGCTGGAAGCAATGGTCGCGTGTGTACATGTGCATTGCAGACTCATCGTCCCGTCCCGGTGAAGGTCCCTGGTCAAGACTAATTGATGAAACCTAAGTACTAATTACATGTGTTTGAGTGTTGATAGCAATAGGTGATTGGTACACTCCTAAGTGATAGCAAGATGCATGTTGATCACGATGACTTGGTGCCACACTTGGAGAAGAAGAGATAGAGTGCAACCCTATGGAGCTCGAGGCAAAGCTATCAATAGAATTTTGCATTTTGGTGATCAAGACACCTAGAGGGTATGATCACATTTAGAATTGATAGCCGTACTATAAATATGAGAATTTTCGGGGCTATTGATCACTTAAATGCCACTAGATGAAAGATTCATTTGCATATGCATTTAGATCTAGGGGTGAGCTAACTTAACGCCTCGAAAATGATTGTGAAAATGCTAACACATGCACTTGGTGATGTTAGTACATTTGCGAAGGCGGTGGAGTTTGAGCGGTAGAGATAGGTTCGGCGCTTTTGTGGAAGTGAAACGTCTATTTTTCACTGCGTTGGAGGCGAAGAAACGGAGGTAAAAGGGAGTCACTGGGGTGACCGAACGCTGAACCGGACGCTGGATCGGACGCGGCTGGCGCGTTCGGTCAATTCATCCCGCGTGCAGCGAGCACGCGCACCAACGCGTCCGGTTGGTCACGGGACCGGCGCGTCCGGTCAAGCCCCAAACAAGCTGCGAAGCACGCGAGGTCGATCGGACGCGGTGACGCGTCAGGTCACGATCGACCGGACACGTCAGGTCGTGAGTGGGTGCTTACTGGAATCGACCGGACGCTGACACTGTGGCGTCCGGTCAGTAGAAACGGCGCGTCCGGTCAGACCTCTCAGCAGCGCGACCATCTGACGACTAGACGCTAGGGCGCGTCCAATCAAACCAAGCGACGCGTCCGGTCACTTCTGAGCATGTGAGACTTCGTTTAAGTGACCGTTACGATCGAACGAACGAGATTTAAAACTTGACATGTGGCGATCATCGGGCGGTGGTGCAAGACGCGACCGGACGCTGTGTCCGCGTCTAGTCAGTTCGACCGGCGTGTCCGGTCAGCCCGACAACAACAGAGTCAAGTGCCTAACGGCTATTTCGTGTTAGAGACGTCTATATATACTTGTTGGCTAGCCTTGGGGGAACTCTCTTGGACATTTTGACTCTCTAACATCCTCTTGAGCTGAGCACATCTCCTCTCACTCATCTCCCTGGCTTGATTGCCTAATCAAAGTAAGATTGAGTGATCTCAAGTGCATTTAAGTTTGCATCTAGTTGGCACTTGAGTATTCTTTTGCTGCGGAATTCTTGTTTCTCTTGGTGGTTGTCGCCACCTAGACGGCTTGGAGCAGCGAAGGAGGTCCGGCACGAGTTGGAGGTTGTTCGTGGCCAGCTCCGGCGACTTGTGAGGGGTTTTGCACCTTCCCCGGCGAAAAGTCATAAGGTAGCTCTAATATATTGCGCGTGTCATTGAGTTACCTCACTAGCGGTAGGTTCTTGCGGCGCTCTTAGAGAGCTTGGGTGTGGATTCCCAATTAGCCGTCGAACCACGTAGTGTTGGTCGACACAACGGGAACTAGCGTGCCGACAAGCACGTGAACCTCGGGAGAAAATCTTGGTGTCTCTTTTGATATTGTGATTGATTGTCTCTCGGTGATTAGCTTCACATTGGTATTCTTCATTAGTTCACTTGCCTCTACACGTCGGTATAAAATCTTCTCATCGTTTACTTACTGCAACTTTACCTTGTATTTTAACTTGTTTAGTTGTGCTTGTTCTTGTTGTTAGCTCTCTAGGCAGTAGTAGTTGTAGCAACCTAGCTTGTATGTGCCCTAAAATTGTAACTAGGTGGCTTGCTTAACACTTAGAGTTAGAACAAACCGTATTTATCGTCTTTTATGTTAGAACTCATCGTATGCACTCAACACGCGATGATTAAATGCAAACTGAGTGGTTTTGTTACGCTCCTTGGTCACTACGCCGAAGGCTAAAATGATACAGATAAATGAACGGAGGGAGTAATTTAGACTATTCAGGGCTCTAGCCAATTTAGACCTTTCACATGTCCACACCCATCCTCAATGGGGGCACAGTCCCAGCTTGGGCTGACACCGTCACTCGGCTTGGGTTTGACATGGCGGTTCCAGTGCTGCCTTGCTGGGCTTTTGTTACGCAGAATTGATTCCGTTTCATCAGCTATTGGCTACCGCGCCGAGTGATACTCCAAAATTACTAGTCCCAACAAAGCACGAGGCGATTGTTACGCGGAATTGATTCCGTTTCATCAGCTATTGGCTACCGCGCCGAGTGATACTCCAAAATCAGCTATAGGCTCGGGATTCTTGGGCACGTGTTTATGAACGCGCATGCGGCGGACGCGTGTGCATCAGGCGATCTCCCTGCCCTCGACACGCCGAGACCGTAACGGATGACGTTGCGGACAATCGCAACAAAGCACGAGGCGACTTGCCAAGACTTGGACCGCTTCTCGCTCGTAGCTGGCCTCCTCATCTTGCATTGTCCCGGCCTGCGACAGCACGGGGGGCGTTCGTGCCAACCAGACGACGCGTATCCACGCACGCACACCCCCACCGACCCTTGTGGTCAAACGTGATTTCTCAAACGTTCAAATCAGGAACCGAAAATGACTCGACCTCGTATGAAATGAGACTTTAGCCCTGTTTGTTTGTCTTACGAGTTGTATGGTTTTAATGAAGAAACAGTGTTTTTTTCATATAATAAATCAGCGAACGGTACTTTCAGTCGTGACTTTTCAGCGAAACAACCAGAGTCACCGTGACCTTATAACGTGATGATGAAAAAACTGGGAGTAGCAGGTGCCTAGTAGTACGGAAACAAAATTTTACAGTGTCGTTAGGCAACATCGTCAAAGCTCATTTCTTTTCAAATCCAGTCCAAAAGTTTCCTTTCCGGAAACGTAATATAGGCACTCGTTAGCATACACCCACATACACTTGGAACCAATCAAGCTCCTTGTTATTGCAACAGAGTCTAGCATGTCATCAGTTATTTTAGTATTTGGATAATAAAAAAAAATCTTTATGGTGATTCTTCAGGGCTAGGAACTACCATACTAATTAAAAATCAAAGTGCCCACATAAATAATAGTAAAAATTACACACAATTGTCATATGCAGAAAAATATCCCAATATAATATACCTATTTATGTATTTCTACCGGTGGCATTATTAATATAAAAGACAACTACCTTTGTAAGAGCATCTCCAATAGGTAAAAAATAGTAAATCAATGAGTTCTTCAAGTCAATACAAATGGTAGGGAGCAATTTGTTCGTTTTCTCCAACCATTTTCACTACTCACTCCTAAAAGTTACAAGGTCAATTTTACATCAGAAGTCCCAAACTAATTTTAAATCACCCCAGTAATTTTTGTATTTCTCTCTCTTTTATACATTTGCATTGGAAACCCTCATTTATCCTATTCTTCCCTACATCCTTTACACCTTCTGATCGGCCAATTGGATATTGTCCGATGATTTAGCTCCGACAATGCCTAGCAACTAATTCGTGTAAGAGTAATCACATGGTAGCACACGAGACACAAGATTTATACTGGTTCAGGCGCGTGGGGTGCCCTAGTCTAGTCAGGGGTGATGTTGCTCTTCTTTGTATATTCGTATGCTCGATTAAGGTGTTGTTGCTCCTAGCTACGTAGTAGATAGGATTAAAGGGAATGAGATGGATCCTGATCGCGAGGTCCCTACCCTCCGTTATATATAGGCTGAGGGGGTAGGGTTATAATGCGGGTGATCGACTATTAGATTGGCGGATTCCTAGTTTGTTACATGGAATGCATATCGATTGATCATATGCTATCATCTAGATACGCCGGCTCCCGATAATCTCGCGTGCCTTGATCTTCAAGTCTGTTGCTTCGTCTGACCTCCGTGGGCCTCCGTCGCCGTGGCCTCTAGCCTGATAATTGGACTTGGTCAAATGTACAGACTGTGTGCCCACCCTGACCCATATATCCGACAGATATGCGCGTATATCTTTCTGTGCAATTGGATCCAGGGTTGTCCGTGCCTAAACTGAGGCCCTGTGCAAAGTCTAAAATGAGGCCTCATAGACTAGCAAAATACAATGAATAATATATAAACTATCACAAGGATAAACTCTATTTCTGGACTTTTAACTAGTTCGATTTTCAACAATAAACTAAAAACCGGACATTGGAAACTCCCTAACTATTGAAATTGGACAAAAACACAACCCCATAGGGACTCCACTCATATTTTCTGTCCCACATGGCGCTTGTGTAGAGCAATTGTGACACGTCAGCTAATGCTTCGAAATTGAAGGTTAGAATTGTGTTAACATCTATTTTTTCTAATGCAATTTTTAAAATCCATTTGGATTCATCATAAGTAGTAGAAGTTTTATTACTTTTGACAATGAATATCCAAAATCATACATAAACCAACAATAACCTGCCAATGACACATAATTTATATAATACAATATTGATGATATTAGATTCACGCGAAAAAAATACTTACGATTGTAATTTATATAGAATAGATTCTATCTTAATAGTAATATAGAGTAGTTGTCGATCAAAGTAGCAGTAGATTCAAATTGATATAAATAAGAATCATTAGTAATTCTAACCTTAAGTCTAATAACATCAGTTTTGTATTTAGAAAAATCATATATTCATAAAAAAATTATTGTTACGATTTTAGACATTCAATGTCAAAAGTTAAAAAAATGTTTGCTTAGAGCAAATCTAATTGGACTTAATGAAATGATGTAAAAATGTTTTCAGGTGTAACATAATTCTGTTAAGATTGGCATATTGTTTTGAACCTCCAGCTGTCATGAACAGTTAATTTTTAGCCTACAATTTTGAAAGCATTAGCTAAGGTGTCAAAACCAATACGACGTGGGATGAAAACCAAGGTGAAGGCTATGTTTCAGACGATTTTCGATAGTTAGAGAGTGCTTAGGCCAGTCTCAGTGAAAGTTTCATCTCAGTTTCATTCGTATTTAATAAGCTGCCATATAGGCATTTTTTTATGATGTGGCACTATATTAAGAAGAGAGAAGAAAAGAGTTTTATGGGGGATGAAACTCTCTTGGCACAGTTACCAACTCGTAATGATTCATGTAATTAAATGTCTATGAAACTCTATAATAAAACTTGAGAGTGTTTGTTTCATTCAAGTTTCATTGTATTTTATTTGATGTGGCATTCTTGCCTCTTGCTCAAACTTTTACACCGCCTACATCACCCTGGTCACTCTGCATGGGCTACTTGGGCGAGAGCAAATACAAATCTGGTTACCATGAATGACAATGGTGATGGGAACCATTGGTCTGCTCTTCGTGCTCTGCTCCCGGCCTACAGAACAATAACCAAGGTACAGATTGGCAATGGTGACTCTACAGCCTTCTGGTGGGACTGCTGGTTAGAGGGGACTGCCCTCGCACTGAAGTATCCATGCCTTCTATCTCACTGCACTCAACCGGATGTCAGTGTCTCGGTTGCGCTTCAACATGGCCTCTCTACTCTACTTGTCCCCAGGCTGTCCCCCCAAGCTGAAGCTGAGCTTGCAACCGTCAATTCTCAGATCGCGAGCATCACTCTTTCGACCCAACCGGACAGTCGTTCCTCCAGGTTCATAGATGCTCTCAACAATCTCAAAACTTCAGCACTGTATCAGGCTGCCAATGATGGTGATGCTCCAGCCAATGGCCCACGGTTTGTCTGGCTAAACAAGGCACCTCCTAGAGTGCGGTTCTTTGGGTGGCTGCTCATCAACAACCGTATACAGTGCCGTGCAAATCTCTTCATAAAAAATATTCTTGACGATGATGTCTGTGAGCTATGTGGAGCAGCTGCAGAAACGGCCGACCACCTCATTTTCCGCTGCCAGGTCGCCTCTCAACTTTGGAGCCATGTTGGCTGGGATGAGAATCAGCTTCCCCACGTAACTAATCTCTGGGAGTTTGAACGGCCTCAACATATCCCATCCAGACACTTTTCTATGATGATACTTCTGTGTTGTTGGCAAATATGGAACCATCGACATGATGTCGTCTTCAGACAACTACAACCTTCGCTTCCCCGGCTACTTCACGCATGTAAAGAGGCATGTCGCCTCTGGAGTTGTCGCCTCCGCCCTCAAGATCGCGTCTATACCGATTTCTGGTGTAATATTTTTGTAATGAATTAATTTCACCCTTTTGCAGCCATATGGCATTGTAAACACTAGGTGCATGGCGCCCTCCATCCACCGGCTATGCCGGAATCAATGGAAAATCATTCAGGTGGGGTTCTCCCCCCTCCGGTGAGGTCTTCAAAAATTTGATGTGGCATTCTTGGAAATAACGTATGAAACTCTCACTATTGAGACTGGCCTTAGTATTTGGTTTTGTAGTATGAGGATGAAAATTGGACTGTCAGTGGTTGAAAAATTGACTTCACTAATATCCCATATCATAATTAACTGTCTAAAAAGAGTCCAATCCGACACCACACTATGAGACCGTGGAACTGGGGCTCTACGTCTACTACAGCTCCCCTAGTTTCAGAAATGTCATGCTCCAAATATCAGATGCAACTAGAATGAACAACTTGCAGCAGACACGAAAAGGAGACTTGTGATATTTTGAGTTTTAAGTTAGCCCCTGTGGGCTCTGGTTCTGAAGGTGGACTTGTGTGGCCTCTCGCAAGTCAAAACGCAAGCTGTACTTAAGAACAAAGCAGAATTCCATCTCCAAGACGCGAAACGTCAGCCGAAGAGAAGGAAAAAGAAAAGTCAGAAACACGCATCCGGGGACCGGTTTCGTCGCCTGTCTCTTTTCCTGCGGATTTCCCTTATTCTATACTGGAAATTGACCTTCTTCCGAGATTTCGCCCTTTTAAGCTTTTGACAAGATTTGACATCTGTTCACCTTTGCCTTTCAGAGTGCTGAATGTACTGCCTCCGTCGAAGAATATAATCTAAACTTTAACTAAATTTATATAAAAAGTACAAACATTTTGATACAAAATAAGTACCATTCGATTAGTTATGGAATATATGTTTTCATAATAGTTTATTTAAAGATATAAATGCTAATATTATTTATTATAAATTTGGTTGAACTTGAGTTTAATTGACCGATACGGATATTATTCTTTCGTGGACGGAGACAGTACTTTCATCTTTATGCACAAAACTCAGATGTAATAATCCATCCAAGTATCCAGCTCAAAGATTTGTAGTAGAAAACACATACTGGGAAATGAAAGCACGAATTATTGTGTCAGTTAGCACCAAGACGCTCATATTGATAACAAATTCTTTTATTCAAAAAGGATCCTGCAGTCGGTGCTGCATTTCTCTGAGAAACTGCAGGTTCAGGTTACAGACACAGGCCTTGCAGCCTGTAGTTTAGAATTTTACAGTAATGTGCACGCAGAGCTCTGCGTGTGCACCTCAGGTCAAAAAGACGATGATGAAGAAACGTACAAAAGAATGGTACCCGATCAGAGAACGCAACCCCTAAACATGTTTGTTTACATACAACAAAGCAATCAACCAACCAACAAAATTGTTAACCCTCCCTCGTGCTGAAAGAACGGCGAGGTGTCAATGAATTTGCAGCAGATCACTTGGCCTTGTGCTTGGGGAGCGTGAGCGCCACGGCGGGCGTGTGGAAGCCCATGAAGTGCTGCTTGGGCGACGAGCGCCTGGCCGGGCTCGGGATCGCGAGCCTGCTGGTGGCGGCGCCCGTCGGGGTGGGGCAGCCCATGTAGTGCAGGCTGGGCGACAGCCTGATCTTGGGGCTGGGGCGCGGCGACGGGATGGGCAGCCTTGGCGACGGCGCCACCCTCGGCGACAGGTTCACCTGCTCCAGGGCCATGCTCTGCACGTCGGCCGGGTAGTTCTGGAGGCACCCGATGCGCGCGCCCGTCGGCGTCGACCACTTGAACGACGGCCGGCGGCTGGCCATCATCACCTTCGGCTCCGTGTCGACGGCGCCGGCCGTGTCCTCCTTCACGATGTCCACCGCGGGCAGCTCCACCACCGGTTTTTGGTCCTCCACGGCCTCAGCAGCTTCTTCGGTCGCCACTGGGGCGGCCTCCTCTGCCGCCTGCTGCTCTTCTGGAGCCGCCGCCTCCTGCTTCTTGAACGACGGGTACTCGTCGTCGTCCACCGAGCATCGCTGAGAATACATGAGAGACATCTTGTCAGCCAACAAACCCTCCTTTATTTGGCAATCAATCACCGAGACAAACGACGAATGCAGACTGATGACACACAGAACAGATTCATTCATTCATTCATTGCGTACCTTGACATTGGCGAGGTCGACGCTGTTGTCCTCGAGGAAGGTGATGAACTCCCTGAAGTTCTCCTCGGTCGGGAGGTAGTGGCCGCTGTAGGGCCATATCGCCTTGAGGACGCCCTCCTTGGCGACCAGCCTGCCGGCGGCCGAGGTGGCGGCGCCGGACAGGAAGCTCGAGTGCTGGAACTTGCCCTTGCGCTTCTGCCCGACGTACAGCGACCTGCTGGTGCTCAGCACGAAGATCCACTTGGACTCCTCGTTCGTGTTCACCAGGTCTCCGCTCTGCTTGTACAGCAGCCGGCCTTCCTCCACGACGACTTCGTACGCCGCCCTCTCGTTCTGCTCAAGGTGGAAGAAGCAACAGTCAGATACATACTCAGATTGAATGAGAAGGAAGGATGGATGTTTAGGAGGGGCACCGGGCACGTACTGGTCCGAGGTACATGATGAGCTGCGAGTTGAGCTTGTTTCGTGGGCATTTCTCGTGATGCAGGTCTCTGCCGTTGCCGATATCAAGCCAGTAGAAGAAGGGCTCGCAGCTGGAGCTGGCGGACCAGATGTCGTAGTAGAGGTGCAGGTTGTGGCCGTAGCGGTGGCGCGGGTCAATCTGAACGAACAGAGGATGAGATGATGAGAACAAACAAACAAAGAAACAGATGATTGGAGTGGAGTTAATAACCCAAGAAATTAAGAAGAAAGAGATGATCAAGTGCTTACAGCTTCGAGCCAGTGCTGCAGCGCGAGCTTCTGCGCCTTGTCGTCCTTGGAGAGTCCCTTGCCGACCTTGGCGATCCTCTTGCCGGCCCTGGACCATCGCGACGCGGCGGTCTCCTGCTTGTCCTCGTCGAAGAAGGAGATGGACTTGATGTTGAGGTACACCGAGTCGACCGTCTTCCACCACAGCTCCTCGGCGATGATGGCGCCGTCGGCGAGGTTGCGGCGCGTGCGGAGGCCCTTGTAGATCTTCTGCAGCTTGGTGGCGGCCTGGTCCAGCTCCACGCGGGGGCGAGGGGAGATGTACTCGATCATGGCCTGCGCCTCCGGGTGCGGGGACACGGAGACCACGCGCCGGGGGCTCTGCTGCTGCTGCTGCAGGGCCAGCGTGCCCGGGCGCGCGCCGTTGATTCCGCCGCCGGCCCGGCTGGCCGCGGCCGCCTCCGCCGCCTCCCAGTTCTTGAAGCTGAGCGAGCGCTCCAGGCCGCCGTGCGCCATCTTGGCGGCCTTCGGCCTGGGGCTGCTGCCGCTGCAGGACACCCTGGGTGACCTCAGCAGCGACGACAGCGCGGCATCCCGCGGGCTCTGCGGCTTCGGGGACAGGAGGTGGTTGCGCTCTGTGGTGAGCAGCCTCAGAGTCATCTCCCGGCTCGTCACTCCCTGCGCCTGCTGCAGAGACGGTTCCGCCGCCGTCGCCGGAGGAGAGCTGGAGACGGCGCCGCGGTTGCGACGAGGAGAAACTATACTAAAGCTGCGTGCGCCGGCCGTGCGGTTGCTCTGGCCGCCTCTGGGGGTTCAGCTACCTGCTGTGTTGGTTGATCGTTGCTACTCCCAGCGCGGACGGGGGCGCCTATATATACAATACGGCGGAGCGGAGCGGAGCAGAGGTGCACGAGTCCAAGTTGTGCGTTGCGGATGCGGAGGGGGCGGAAGACGACGACGGAGACCGGGCGACCGGTCGTTGCCGCGCGAGCGGGGAGAAGGGAAGGGAAGGGAAGCCGAAGGACGACGAGTCGACGAAGGCTCCGCGTCCCTGCCTGCCTAGTCTCGCACGTCAGTCCGCCCCGTCTTCCCCTTCCCCTTGCCCTGGGGTCATCAGTCATCGCTCCGCGGCGCGCGCGGCTTGCAGCAGTTTTGGGCCACCCTTGTTTCGGCTGCAAGTGGCCGAGCCCAGCGCGGCGTGCAAGTAGAAGTACGGTAGGTGCGCCCTCATCTTCTCCCAGCAAATATCGGATGATGGATCGGATACGGATGGATATCATTGATATCGTATTTGTTTTCATATTTATGTTCGGATTTAGATTCGAATACGGATAGTATAAAAAATGTCGGATAGAATATAATTGGATATCGACATCATAAATATGTGATTTAAATATTCGGATACGAATATGATATCGAATGTTAAATATCTGAACTTAAATACGGACGGATTAAATCCTCTCTAAACGAATTCAATCTCGTATACGGTCAGAAAATATCCGTACCGTTTTCATCCCTACCTATTGGACGACAAGGATGCTCGGCTTCCATTGGCTGGCCTGGCCTGCTCTTTAGCTAGTACTGTAGTATGGTTGAAGATATCAGCCACAGAAACACGGTGTCGTGTGGTCATCGTCCTCATGCGTCGACAAGTACACACACGGTGTCGTTGTTTACCGCTGCCCAGCTAGCTGGGGCCCCCAGTAAAGTCATTTTTTGGTTTCACCCGCTGTTCTGCCGCTGGACCCGGAGTTACCCACCGCAGTGTCTGTCTGTGACGTCATATAACGGGGACAACCGCGGAATACACGACAACCTCGGCATACAGAGCGCAATATCTTAGGCTCAATGACAACAACTGTCTATAAGACGCTAATTTGAATTTTTCAAAGGCTTGGGTTCCATAAAAATGTAAATTTTTTTGGTTAAGGCAGCAACAAAGCAAGCATACACTATTGTTGGCTTTGACAAAAAGTTGGAAAACACGTAGGCCTTGTTTAGATGACAAAGTTTGGAGGCAAACTTTGCATAGTAAGTGTCCCGTCACACTGTAGCAATTTTGTTTTTATTTGGTAATAATTGTCCAAATATTGATTAATTAGACTTAAAATATTCGTCTCGCAAAGTACAACAAAACTGTGTAATTAGTTTTTGATTTTATCTATATTTAGTACTCCATATATGTGCCGGTATTTTGATGTGACGGGGAATAGGAATTCTGCATAGTGAATTTGGGAGGCAAACTTTGGAATCTAAACAAGGGCGTAGACATGAAAAACTAGAGCTACTAACCCACCCAACGCTAGCCGGCCCTTCTCCTTGCATTTATCAGAGCTAAAGCAATGATGACAGCAAGCACATGCACTCTTTTGAGGCCTCTCCCATCGCGAGTTTTGTTGCCTCTTGTCAGTTGAGGCAGCTGCTGCTTCTGCAGGGTACCCTGCTGCTCTGCGAAACCACTAATGCCTGTGATAATGTGCTTTGAGTCTACATGAAAGGTTGGGGCTACTAACCACGCTGGTGTGTGTTCTTAATTGATAATACAGGATTAGATCAGAGAGACAGACTCCAATAGCTCCTTTTGCCATGACAATAACGAGACCGCACACCACTTGATGGCTGAGTGCTGCTATGCTCAACGAGATTTGGGAGAATATCGCTAGCTATTTGTGGGTCGTCGACTATCCGCAACTCATTCCTCATCGCTAGACCCATACTGAGATAGTTCATCAATGGTGGACGACCCTCATTCTTCTCATGACCTGGGAGATCTAGGAGTGAAACCAACAAATATTTCAACACAAAGAAGCATCAACAACTTCAATTATTACAAAAATATATCACTAGTAAAAAATAGATTTTTGCTGATGCTTGCGATTTTTTTACTGGCAGTAGTAAAAAGAAATTGTGGGCCCATGTTATGACCAAGTGTAATTCATTTTTGTTGGTTGTTTTCTTAAGTCTACTGCCAGTAGAAATCATGTCGGTAGCCATAAGAGAATAGCCAGTAAAAATGTATTTGTACAAGTGGTTTTCTTAACCTAGCGCCACTACAAATAAATTAAAATTAATTTTTATGAATTTTTAAATAATATTTGATGGAGAAATGGTTTGAATGAAAGTTTGTATTATTCAAAAAATATCTATTGTAGTATTAAAAAATATCAACAACTTGTAGTCGACTACTTTTTCATTTGAAATCATTTAGGGCTCCAATTTTATGTTTTAAGATTAATGATTCTAAAATTTATATATTTTTTGAATTTCTCAAATGACTTCAGATGGAAAAACGATCAAAATCAAAGTTGTGGATCTTGACAAGATCTAAAACTTTGTAGTTGAATTTTTTCCATTTGAATCCATTTAGGGCTTTAAATCTTAATTTCAAAATCTGGTAGAGTTAATACTAAGGGAATTATTTTGCTATCAAGTCATAGGTGACTTTGGGGTGCAGTGGTAAAGTGTGTAACGCGCGAGGCCTAAGGTTGTGTGTTTGATTCCTACGAACTGCGTATGCGCGTTTTTCTCGCAAAAATGCAGGAAATGCTGAAAATCATGTGTGGTTCGCTATTGCGGGCCTCCTCGGACAAGAAAAATATTTCTGCTTTTTAGCCTGATTTGCAATTTTTGAAAAATCATTTACAGTGGCGGTTTACTTAAGAAAACCGTCAATATAAATCAATTTACAATGGCACCAATATAAGTATCTATAGTGACAGTTCTTAAGTGACGCCAATAAAGTTTGCTGATTTTTGCTGGCCTTTCACAATTGCGATTGGGAAAAACACCAGTAAAAATATAAAAAATACCGCTAGTAGAAATATTATGTGTACTAGTGTATAAGAAGCTAAGCAAAAAAACATGGGGCCTAATTGGATGAAAACCCTTAGCGTCTTTATACGAGAGAGGGTAACTTTTTTGTACGTACTTTTGTTTTCCTCTCTCTTTTTTATGGCCTTTCCATGAGCATTTCTCACTCTCTTCTCTACTAATAGAAAAATTGGAACACCCAGTGCTGGTTCATTAAAAAAATATCTTAAGGAAAACACTTCATTATTTTATATATGTCCAGCTACAGCCTACGGTTACTATCTTTTTTTGTTTATAGTTACTAAAATAAATAACACGTTTTAGACGACGGCGTTGACATATGCCCCCCTTGAGCAACTTGTCTATTAATTTTGATTTAGTTACGTATATACTATAGCACAAGTATATGATTCTTTGCTTCTAATTGGTACAGCTACTACTTAAAAAACTCTTCAACCTGCCAACAAGAGGTTGGACTTTTCTTTGTTTTTTTTTTCTCTATATCAGATTTCGTACGTCGATTTTTATAATATAAACCAATCCTCAGCATATTCCACTGATTATGTAGATTTTTTTAACACGATATGAGGACATCCATCAGTATATGTGTACATCCTTAGGTATTAACTAATATTGTTTACCACTTTACTAGATGCAGCCAATAATATACCTTTTCTTATTATTCCCAATTGTCATCGGATCGCGCACTCCCACTCTTCCACACATCACAATTTTCCTTTTTTTTTATGCCACGAGGCGATGTTTTTGGGCGTTCAGCTCTAGATGAAATGGCAAAAATGTCTATGCGGCCACTCGTAAATCAAGTTGACATATATCCTCCTGTTTCTTCTGAAGTATTCGTCCTGGACAAACTTTATTAAATTTAACTAGGTTAACACTTGTATCTTCAAATAAATTTATTACGAAAATAGATTCAACAATCTATCTAATTATACTAATTATGTATATCATAAATATTAATATTTCTGTGTATATGTTTAGTCAAAAGTTGAATATGTTTAACTCCAAAAATAACCGTTAAAAAGGAAACATAGGGAGGAAGCAGCAGGGTATATGTGTATCCATTGGGGTTAGCTAACCCCGATAACTTGCTAAAAACTCACTAAAAGTTCTTTTATCCACCAATGAAAGGATCAAGATGCCCAAGAGATAAGGTGAATTGGGCTTTTCTAAAAATTAATTGTAAGAATTAAATCCTACAAGCCAAAGTTTACCCCTAGTGCCTATAAGTATTCCTTGTGATTCTACCGGTAAAACTTTTACACCCTAAGTTCCAATCCTAGTCTAACATGGCAATTCTAGGAAAGTAAACCGAGCAATGAAAGTAATACGAGAAAGTAAATGCTTGAAAGTAAGGGCAAGGAACACGGCGATGTTTTCCCGAGGTATCGGAGAGTCGCCACTCCCCACTAGTCCTCGTTGGAGCACCCGCGCAAGGGTGTAGCTCCCCCTTGATCCGCGCAAGGATCAAGTGCTCTCTACGGGCTGATTCTTCGACACTCCGTCGCGGTGAATCGCCCAAAACCGCTCACAAGATGAGTTGGATCATCCACAAGCTCCGTCGGATGATAACCAAACTTCCAATCACCACCAAACCGTCTAGGTGATGGCGATCACCAAGAGTAACAAGCTAGAACTCTCACTTGACCACAACGAGCCTAATGAAAAGATGGATGCACACTTGCTACTCCCTAGTCACTAGTGAGGGACTCTCAAACTTTGATTCTCAAATCACTACCCTCACTAGAGCTCTTGCACTCCCTTGCACTTCAAAGGTGTTTCTCAGCTGAACAAATGAGCAAGAGACCTCTAAAAGAGGTGGAGGGGATGTATTTATACATCCCACAGTCAGATCCAACCGTTACCTGACAACTCAGCAAAACACGCGATGACCGGACGCGCCGGTCGATCGTAACGGTCAAAAACCTGAAACACTGGCTGAGTGACCGGACGCACCGATCGAGGGTGACCGGACGCGTCCGGTCGTGCAGGGAGCTTACTGTACTTTGACCTGACGCACGACCGCGTCTGATCAGTGATGACCGGACGTGTCCGATCGTCAGAGTACCTTACTAGAACGTGACCGGACACGCCGATCACTTCCCAGTCGCGTTCGATTAGGTGAATTCCCTTCTGTGACACGTGTTAGCCTGATGACCGCGTCCGGTCCTCGCAAGGACCACGTCCGGTCATCAGCGCTGAAACACGGTAGCAGTTTAGTACTGACCGGACGCGTCCGGTCAAGCCAGAGACCGCGTCCATTCAAGGAAAAAACGTCTCTAAAAACTCCGAAACGCGACGCAACTTGAACCAAGTTACTTCCAACTGAACTTTGAGCTATTCTTGAGCTACCTAGTGCTAAGTTTGACAAGTGTGCACCACACCTAAACAAAAGACTCACCTAGGTCAAGCTACTCGCTCATGCCCCCCTTTATAGTACGGCCAAAGAAAAAAGCGAAGATCCTAACGACTATTCCGAATGTAACTCAACACCTTGACATCTGGAACTAACCGTCCTTAATCTTGACGTCAATCCTTTGAAAACCGAAATGATTTCCATCAAGGGGCATGAATACCATAGTGCCCAAAGCAGTTATCAACCCCATGACCTAACTTACCAAAGTTTCTGCAAAACACACGTTAGTCAGGATAATAATGCATTGTCATCAATTGCCGAAACCAACTCTCGGGGGTCTATATGCTTTCAACCAACAAATTACTTTTTCAGCACGTCTTTTAACCCCGTTGCTTAGTCCTTGACCATAGTGACATGATATCCTAGATTCGCCCCTGGTAAGTAGATCCATGGAAATCGTCTCAATCTCAGTGTCACCTAAGGGGTGAAGTGCAAAATCATCACTGTGTGCCGTCAAGAAATGAAAACAGTGGCTCTCATAGAGTAGGAGTGGGGACCATGTGGTAGATAGATATGAAAGTGGTTTAGATAATTCTCCGATAGCAGGATCTCACCGATCTAAATTTTAAGGATATAGAAAAGAGTTTTTAATATTCATATGGATGGATAACCCAAATTCGATTGTTTGCAGATGTAAGTGGGATATGGAATTCATATCCACCGACACCAGTCTGTCCTATACCATTTTGGATATCCTACTGTTACATAGCATTTCTCACATTTGAAGAATCTGTATTCACATTTGAATATGTGTAGTACCCTCTCCACTCTGGATTCAACAAATGATAATGAAGGATATGAAGAAGACATTATCCGCTCTGACTTGATCCGATCCGCTTTCATCTCTTGGCATGACCATCAATAACTCAAATTTTATATGGTATAGTACAAACTATCCCGGTCATGCTGTCTGCTATGATCTATAGTAATATTTATTTACTTATCTTGTTTGGTGAGTCTGCGAGTGGCAATCTCGTCCAGCAATGCTTTGACTCTAAATTCTCTAGTACCGCAATATTACAAGACATTACATGCACGTGCATATGTTCGAGTCCAAATATTTTTACTAGACTAGAGGTGTAACGCTACATTTCTCTGCGATAGAGACCATCAAAGTCAAACTGTCAAACCAAATGGAACGAGGGAAGTAAAAAAAAATCTATGATATGTGGCAACATCACCGCGATTTCCATGTTGGTGCCTAGTTATACTTTCTAGAGGTGCTAGGTCATGCTTGATATTTTTTTTTATAGATTTTGTACAAGCTAGGTTATGATAACTTGCATTGACCCAGTAGAGGTGATATATAGGAACCCAAGAGTCCAACATATATTCTTAAAAGTTGTTTGGTTGGCGCGCGCCATAACTTGGCACGGGACTATATATGCAAGGTATTCCATCCTAGTAGTCCTTTTGTCCCATTATATGTGTCGTTTTGTTCTAGGATGGGCATGGCTCATGTTGGCCTTATCTATCCTCCGCTCCTGCTTGGCTTCCCTGTATTACGGGACTAAAGACAAAATAGTTACACCTTCTATTCTAGGATGGAGGGATCGGATCGGAGTAGATGTTTAGGGCGTGTTGGGTAGAGCTTCTCCTCAGCTCCGGCTCCGGCTCCTCTGAAGGAGCCCTACCAAACTTTTTATATAAGGAGCCTTTTTCAGTGAAAAATAGAGGAATCAGAGCTATTTTGGAGGAGTTACAAATTATGGCTCCTCCAAAATGGCTCCAGCTTCTCCGGAGGAGTCCTTCGGGAGGAGTCCTGTCAAACACCCCCTTACTTGCTACACACATCTTATTTGGCATGCTAAACTTTTCTTTTGCAGTGGCTCGCATGTGATAAGTTCATTCTGTAATCAAGGTTTTTCCAAAAAGTACAATGTTCTTTTTTGGTGTCACAAAAATTGGTATGTCAAACCATCAAAAACTATAAAGTATCGTAGCATCGAGAATTTATTCTAAACTATAAGGAATTTTAGGGGACTCTTAACTTATTTTAAAAGAATAGCATTCACGAGTATGTCTACCATTAGCCCATTACTGTAAGTAGTTAGAATGTAATACATCCTAAAAATTTTAAAACACCTTCTTAAAATAAATTAATTTCTAGAGTTGTCTTAAGTTGAATATTTTAAAGTTTGAATAACTATAGAAAATAATGTCAAGATTTACAACACCAAATTGTTTCATTAAACACATCGTAAAATATATTTTTCACAATATGCTCACCTAGTGTCATATATTTGTACTATTTCTTATAAACTCGATCAAACATAAAAAAAAGTGACTTAAGACAATTTTAGAAATCATAAAGTCTCTTAAGACAATTCTAGAAACTATTTGTTTTTCATAGAATAAATTATATTTATATTTTACACTGACTAGCAGTATGTTTTTTAAGATGGGGACCCACCAGACCTGCCTTTCAGTCCAGCAGCCGCATTGATGAGACTATGAGAGTATTGCAGAGGTCCAGGTCCTGATGAGTGATGAGGAAACGAAAAATAGCAGCCGCATTCGATTGGGATGTGAATGTGGACCGTATTAATGGCGATGATGACCGGATGATTGATATTATTGTTGGATTGGATGGGAAGTTGGCTAGTATTAAAAATTGATTGACTTTGTGATCCACGCACCAATGTCCACTGGTATTGGTACTGCTGGTACGTGAGTGACTTCTGTATTTTTTATTATTTCATTTGACAAATTGATAAAAAGAGAATAAGAACATAGTATAGTACTGTAGTACATGGGAAGAAATTGCACATTGGACTCTAGGTAGTGATGATTGATGGAATTGATTCACAGATATAGAGAAAAGAAAAGGTCATATAGTTGCAGTTAATACTGCATAGCAAATAGCAGGCTTGTGATCTTTGCCCGGTAGCGGTAGCTTCCTAAAACAGTGAGACGTCAGACATTCCATGGTTATTACTACTCCATTCCATTTTACAGTGTGGTTTGTGTGCGTTTCACTTGTAATTAAAGAATTCTCTGGTCGTAGTTAGCCTAGGTCATGCCATGCATAAACTAAATGAGAATCGTGCAAATGTGCAATGACTGAAAGATCACGGAGGTGGGCTTGACCTCGCTCGCTCGCTCGTAAATAAAGCGGTTACATGTCTACCCGGCCAAATTTTATTCGTTCCTAGCTAGTTCATTTCGTAGATGTTTCATAATGCTGCAAACATTATACAGTGCGGTTTGGATATGCTGTACTGTCCAGGAGAAATAGAAATGCTGGGCGTGTTGGAATCGGCATGATATTATTTGGGTCTAGGTACGCTATTCGTTCTTCCAAACATTGCATCATTGGCAGGTGGGTAACCTTTTTTTTTCAAAAAAAAGAAGGGGAGCTGCTTTGAATTTTGTAATAGAGCAAAAAAACAACTTTTGTCTAAGCAGCTGTTGTTTTTCATCCCTTTGATTAACTTTTGGCTTAAGCAAAGGTTCAAAAGTCCAACAAAAGATAACCTAAATATGCTGCCCCTTTTTAGTACCAGAGTTAGTTAATTCCTCTGATGGTACACCGCAAATCCAAGTTAAGCATCTGGCTACTATTGCGAGCCACCGCCGTTTGCAGTTTTGATAGTCACCTCCCCCAGTGGAGGTTCTTTTTTTTTCCTCTTTCGCTCTTTGTGTTTGTTTTTTTAAAGATGGTTGTACAGTGCCTGTCTGGACGCTTCTTCTCTTTAATATAGCGGGCAGCTCTTCTGCTGGTTCGTTTCAAAAAAAGTTGATCCTAGGTGAGAACCGTGACAGAGTCAGCCGACCATTTTCCAGTCAACGTACGTTTACGTAGAGGTCGGCCAGAAATTCTGTGCAAAGTTTTTCCACTCGTCAAAAAAAAAAGAAGAAAAATTCTGGCCATTGTGGTACTGCTCCGGCCCCAGCCATGGCTCGCGGCCACAGGGCGAGCTCCATTTGTGGTCGGCAGTGGCGGCTCCATCTACAGCACCTACCGGGGCGGGGTGGGCTAGGGCGGGGAGGCGGTGTCCTCCATGGCGACGTGTGAGCTTGGTCTGGGGTACGGGCGAGCAAAGGAAGAAGGTAGGGGAAAAAAGAAATAGAGAGGATGATAGGTGGGCTCCACTAATGGCTACCATTAACGGTGTCAAAATGTCATCCATTCCATCCCTCTCAACCCTTCCAACCAAACAAAAAAAACTGGGTTCAACCCAACCCCTTAAACCAAACACGAGATGGATTCATCCCATTCCAAAAAACTAGGTTGGACCCAACCCATTCCACTTGGTTTCCAACCAAACACATGGTCACACGTCAGACACTCCATGGTTATTACTACTCCTTTCCATTTTACAGTGCGGTTTGTCTACATTTCGCTTGTACTAATAATGAATTCTCTGGTCGTAGTTAGGTCATGCCATGCACAAACTAAATCAGAATCGTGCAATGACTGAAAGATCACGGAGGTGTGCTTGACGGCGGCTTGACCTCGCTCGATCGTAAAGCGGCTACATATGTAGCCGGCCAAACTTTATTCGTTCCTAGAGGTTTCATAAAATGCTGCAAACTTAATTGAAATGCTAGCTGGACGACGTGTTGGAATCGGCACGACATGATATTGTTTGGGCCTAACATATGCTAATACGTTATTTGTTTTTCTTCCTATCCCTGCATCAGCATATATGCTGCCCATGTTTAGTACTAGTATTACTAGTTAATTCCTCTGACCGTGCACGACAAATCCAAGTTGATCCACGATGCGCGCATGCAGCTGCAGCTGCTGTGCATGCACAAGACAAACATTTTCCAGTCAACGTACGTAGAGGTCGGCCTGAAATTCTGTGCAAAGTTTTTAATTTTCCACTCGTCAAAGGCCCTGTTTGGATACTCCAGCTCAGCTAGAGGTTAGAGCTAGTTTCTAATCTAGGGCTAGCCCTGAACTAGCTCTAGCCAAAGAGGTGTTTGGATCCCAGGGTTAGATGGATGGTTAGATTGATATTAAATGTATTTTTCCAATCATTAATTAATTTTTTTGTGGGCCCATCGGACTATGTGTGGCTCAAGTGCGGCTCAGGAGAAAAAATAATAATTTTTCTAGGGGTTCCATCAGAACTAGCCCTAACTGGCCCCAATAATCACCCCTTGAGAGGGATAGTTTTTTTGGGTGGGCTAGTTGCAAAAAAAACTAGCTTTAGCCCTTCTGTTTGGCTACTTTTGGGCTAGTTGAAGAAAAATTCTGGCCAAGATGAGAGATCAGAGATGGCTGCGTGGCTGCCGGACAAAGTTGGATGCGTGCGTACCCCGTAATCGTTGGCACTTGGCACGACACAAAGCTCGATGGAGCATGGAACGTGGACGATGCATGGGCAGGCGGGTTTCATCGAAGCTGCCGCGCGCTGCGCAACCACACAGTTGCATTTGCATCTACACCTACACTACCGATGAGTCACTGGCTGGCGCAATTGCGCAAAGCGCAATGGAGCTCGACACCACCACCATGAACTGGAAGCATTATCGTGCCATGACCGCATGACAAGGAAGAAAGGGACGGCCGCTTTGTCGTACTCACAAGTCAGTCAGACCCCGTGCAGCAGGCCTCATTTCTGAGCAGTTTCATGCCGCAACTTTTTGCCAAATAGTTTTGCGTGCTTCTTGTTTTCTTCTACCCGTTGATGCCACGATTCTTAACTTTCAGAGCGCCAAACAAACGAAATGGGTTCAAATATTTGACTGCGACATTTCTAGAAACTCAAAAGAGAAATTCTCCAGCGTGTATGACTGTGCTTTCCAGTTTTCCATGCCTATGTGCTACCTAGCTCTTACTACTGTACTGTAACATTCAGTCTCGCTGTACACGTTCAGTTTGAGCTGCTGCTACCGATGCTGCTGCAGAATTGGCAGTCAATCAGATGGCCGGTCAGCCCTGGAGATACGGGCCTTGTTCAGTTCCCAAATTGGGAACCCAAACTTAGAACAGTAAGAGTCACATCGCACTGTAGCAACTTTTATGGAATTTGGGTGTATATGCTGGTGTATATGCCGGCATTTCGATGTGACGGGGAATCTTCTTTTTGCATAGTAGAATTTGGGTGTATGAATTGGGAGCATGGAATTTTTGTGGAAAGCGAGAGAGATCGTCGATCCACACAGTTGGACACGGGGAGATGGATCCAAGATTTGACTGACTGCTCTGCTAGCTGGTTAAGAAAATCAGAGGTGAGTGAGCCCATGCTCCCCTGCCACACACCGTTAGATGCGTACCTACCCTGCTCGTATCTCTATGGCCTGACTGATGACTAGCTCATGTGGTAGCATGGCTGACTTTCCTCTTTCAATTCCATCGGAAATCTTCTTGTCACTGTGGTGTTCATAGTAATTTACTATACCTAAATGGTTTCCGCAAGCCGGTGACCGCCCTAAAAAAACAAGTCTTCATTGGCTTCTCCTGCCTCCTAATTCATTTAACGTGAAGCTGATGTCGTTTCACAGCAATGCTCCACAGTGATGCACACCACACTGCAGAAACAGAGCAGAGAAGCTGAAGCTACGGAGAGCTGTGCCGCCAAAGCGAGTCTAACTCTTTTTTTTTTTACTGGGAGTCTAACTCTTACAAAACGTAAGTATTCAAATCCTAGAAGAACTTCTAATCAGATGATCGTATGACATTGAAATGACGAGGGTTCTAATTTTTTACAATCGTGATGCTAGTTGCATCATGCTATTACATAGGATCTGGATCCCATGAACGAACCTTGTCAACATCAGTGTCTACGAGCAATTAATTTGTGTGTATAATATTTGATCTGACATGTTTTTACTCTTTTACATGGTATAGTATACTCCTTCCGTTCTAAATTATAAGTTGTTTTGGCTTAAACTTTAGCAATGTACCGAGATCATAAAGACTTTGAATTTTTGAAGGTGTATTTTAATTTTGTTATGAAAGTGCATTTTTTACTAGGTGATAGAATCACCATTCTATGATTCAATTCTATTATTAGTCCAAAAGAATGATCTTACCTAGAATTGCGATCCTCACAAAAACAACCTTTGCTTTGACATGATTTCCTCAGTAGTTTAAGGTAGGGCCAAGGACAGATCTAGCAATGTGGCAGGGAGGCTCAAGCCCCCCCTATCGCCGTTGATCCCATGGAGCCCCCTAGAGCCCCTCTAAGAATTTTTTGCCATGACTGCTTTGAGAAGAAGCTAGAGGTTGAAGATGAACTTTTAGTCCCCCGAAACTTTCATCCTAGATCCGTCACTGGATGGGGCAAGTTTGTATAGGGTGTGTAGTGTTCGGCCAGATGGGTTGTTTTAGATCATACACCAGCAAGGGGTAGCATGCCCGGTGGTTGCAAATAACCTTCAACGCAACAAGAACACAACGGGATCGACGAAACCGATCTAGAGATCGGTTAGGCTGATGTTGAGTCCGTTCTTCGCTTGATCGACTCCCGAACTTCTCCGGAAAGACTCGTCGGGGAGGAGCACGTGGAGGGTGTCCTAGGACAAGCAAGGCTGCCTAAAATGTGGCCAAATCTCGTGGGGAGACGCGATGAATAGCAGGGTAGAGAGGAAAAGGGGTAAAAGGGTTGTAGTAGATTGATTTTGATGATTGGAAGTTGGGATCCTCAATTAGCCATGAGCCTCTCATATATATGGAGGGGGTGGTCTTATCCTAATAGAAAACAAGTCCAAAACATGTTCTCTAAGTTTTTCAAGTCTAGAATAGGTCCAAAACTGATTTGAAAACCAAAACGACTCAGAACAGCAGCCAAAGTCGGCTTAGCCGACTCCCAAGTCGGCTAAGCCGATTTTCTCAGGCCTAGGCGCTGTGGCCCCGCCAGCAACAGAGGAGAATCGGCTTAACCGATTGGGGGTGGGCGAGCCAGCCAAGCTGACTAGCAAGCTCGGGCTGCCACCTTCTTTTCTTGCTTGTTTTCTTTGCTATTTGCCGCGCCAATATATTTCCAATACTTCCATAATGTTAGAAACTTATTGGAGATGCCCATAATCCACCTTGGGATACTTTTGAGTGTCAACATATGCCCCCCTATTTTAGGTGAATGAGACATAAACCTGAAAACACAATTAAAGCACTAAGTAGCGATAATGCCCAACTCGTCGGCTATCTAGCGTCTAAGGGCGATGTATACATCGGCCACATTTGTTCTAAGGACAATACATGTATCGGCCATTGTCTAGAGAGCACTTAGGCTTCTTGCCAAACAATTGGAAAATACTTTTTCAAGTATCTTCCGTTGATTGCTCTAGGGAGACTATCACCTTGCAACGTCTCCAGCATATATGAGTTTCCAAAAATCACCTTGATCAATCTATAAGGATCTTCCTAACTTGGTGACCACTTACCAAACTTGTTACTCTTCATTCCAAGCAATAGTATGGTTTTTCACACTAGATCTTCCACTTGGAATGATTTGTTTTGAACTTTCTTGTTATATGTTGTGGCAACCCGAGCTTTGTCTTTCTCCCTCTCCTTAAAAGCTTTCAATCTCTTATCGATCACCTCGTCGACATTATCCATCATCGTATCATGATGCATAACACAACGGATAGATCATTTTGTTTAGCAAGCCTATAAGCATCCAAATTCACCTCAACGGTTACATGGCCTCTTGCCCATATACCAACTCAAAAGAAGTAACTTTTGTAGCACCATGCCTAGATATGCGATGTGCCCATAGAGCCTTAGACATAACTTCATGACACCTCCTTGGATTATCCTCGATCTTCTTTTTTACGAGCTTGATCAAAGTCTTATTACTAGACTTAGCTTGGCCATTAGCTCGAGCATAGTATGGAGCTTGAACAACTTCTAATTAGATGATTCTATGACACTGAAATGATGAGGGCTCTAATTGTTTACAATCATGATGCTAGTTGCATTGATAATCCAAAGGATTAGCATGCTATTGCATAGGATCTAGATGCCATGAATGAACCTTGTCAACATGGATGTCTATGAGCAATTAATTTGTATGTATTTGATCTGACATGTTTTCACTCTTTTACATGGTGCAGTATACTCCCTTTGACATATGTTACGTCTAGATATATAGTAAATTGATGTACCAAAAATGTCAATACAACTTATAATTTAGAATGGAGGGAGTACCTTTTAAATGATTGATTCGTACTGAGATACTGTTGGAAGGTAAGTTCCGTTGAATATAAGCGTACTCAGCTTTACACAATTATATTAAACTCTAGCAATGGATCAAGATCATATACACTCTGACCTTTTTGAGGGTGTATTTCAATTTTGTTATGAAAAAATATGCACTTTTTTACTACATGATAGAATCATCATTCTATGATTCAATTCTATTATTAGTCCAAAAGAATAATCTTACCTAGAATTGCCATCCTCACGAAAACAACCCTCGCTTTGGAGGTGATTTCCTTAGTAGTTTAAGGTGGGGGCACATTAGTAAAACTGTAGAAGAGAGGAGAGAGCGTTTGCTTGTGGCAAGTGGGCAAATCAGGCAGCGGCGGCACATGCTAGCAGGTGGGGAGGCGTTGTTCGTGTCATCCTTGCGGGCGTCGTTGTTCGGCTTGGGCTTTGTCTGGTTCTAAAATATTTCACGAAAAAATAGTAGATTTTTTATTATATCGAATTTTTAGACACATGTATGGAGCATTAAATATAAATAAAAATAAAACTAATTACACAGTTTAGATGAAATGGACGAGACGAATCTTTTAAATCTAATTAAGCCATGATTAGATACTAATTATTAAATAATAATAAAAAGTGCTACGATAGCATTTTGTAAAATATTTCGGGAACTAAACGAGCCCTCGGTAACCAAGCCGCATCGGCTACGGCGCAAAGCTGCGGGAACGGAGCGGGGCCGAGCGGGGGAGATATGGACGACGACGACGGGTCCGGTCAAGGGCGCTTGCGTGTGTGCGTATGCTCTGGCCCAGCGGACGCGGATCGGAGACGACCGGACGACGTCGACGTGCGCGGAGACAGAGATATAAAGTACAGATATAGGAAAGGCGCACTCCGTCCCTTCCCTTTTTTGGGTATAATAGTACCAATTATATATACTCCCTCCGTCTCAATGAATATGCAATTCTCGCATCCCAAGAAATCAGTCATCGCAAATTTTGATTAAAATTATATAAAAAAATACTAACTCTTATGAGACAAAATAAGTACCGTTAGATTGGTTATGAGATATATTTTCATAATAAATTTATTTCGAGACATAAATATTAATACTTTTTGCTATAAATTTGGTCAAAGTTGACACAGTTTGAACGACACGTTTCCCATAATTGCACAATCAACCGGACGGAGGGAGTACATTAATTAACATAACACACAGGCACGGGCGGAGCTACGTAGAGGCGAAGCTGAGCTCCTGCCCCTGCTTGCCGATGGCAAATTTTGAAGCAGGTCTCTACACGAAGCAAGCTTACATGCAGCTTCTGTAATACACGTGTACTCGCTAGGAGCCGTAGCTGTTAGAACGAGTTTTTTCGTCAGTAACTCAGGCTTTCACAGCTCCGCTTTTACAGTCCTAACTTTATGATTGATGCTTTTGGTAGCTAACCGCCATACTACTGTAGCACAACTAAATAATCGCCCCCCCTTCATTTTGTACGAAGCTCCGCCACTGCACACAGGTACGAAGTGCGTGCGTCGCGTGCGGCTTTTCCTTTGCCGGTTCTGGTTGAGCGCCGGACAAACGGAGGAATAAGACAAGCCACGCTTTTTAACTGGCAGATTCTCCTCTCAAGTACCAGCAGCATGTACTTTACTCATCCTGCTCCCTCCATTTCAAATTACAAGGTATTTTAAAAATATGGGAGAGTCAAAGAATCTTAACTTTGACCAAATTTATATGATAAGATAATATTTATGACACCAATTAAGTATCATTAGATTCTTCATTAATTATATTTTTATAGTATACCTATTTGATGTTATAATTTTTTGTAATTTTTTCTATAATTTTGGTCAAACTTAAGATGCTTTGACTCTCCAAAATTCTTGAAATGTCTTATAATTTGGAATAGAGGGAGTATTTTGGAACAGCAGCATGTACTTTTGATCGAAAACCATATTCTCACATACCTCCGTTTAAAAAAATTCGATTCAATTCAGCGTCTGATCAAAACTAAACTATCTTAAATTTAACAAAATTTGTAGAAAAATATTACCAACATTATGACTCCAAATTGGTACGCATAAAAAATATCTCGTCTAATGATACTTATTTAGTATGACAAGGAGTGAGCAATCAATTGAAACTGGGAGTTCGGTTTGGTTTATTCGATTTCTTAAAATTTCGGTTTCCAACAATCAGTACCTAACCAGTTTAATTTATTATAAAATTGATTGAAACATAACTTCGACACCTTTGGCCCTGTTCGGCAGGCTGTTTTTTGGCTTATAAGCCAGCTGTGGCTGATTTATTGTGAGAGAAAAACACTGTTTTACGGCTGATAAGCCGTGCTGATAAGCTCAGCCGAACAGAGGGTTTGTTTTTTCGGTTTAAACTGAACTGACTGAAGTTCATGAGGGGTTAGAGAACTTGCTCATGCTGTGCAGCTTGCCTTCTTGCTCATGCTGTGCAGCTTGCTTCCCCCTGCTCGGTGCTCACGTTGTTCGCCACCTTCTTGCTCGTGCTGGTGCTGCCGCACGTTGCACTCCATGCCCCTAGGTGCACCGGCGCGCCTAGGGTGCTCCACCACAGTTAGGGTTTGGAGTGTGCGTATGGAATATGAATTATGGAACCTGGACGATAGGGAGTGGGAGTTGGACAGCCAACAGGACTGAATGCGGGTAATTGGGCCATGGTGGGCTTCTCTTTTCGTCTGGACTCGGAGATGTTTTTGTAAAAAAAAAAACTAACTTGTCAAACTATTATGGTTTTATAAAGAACTTATCAAACTATAACTTATACTATTAAATGTTTCAGTATGCCTGTGGAAATCCGGGTAAAACCTGGTCTCGGAAAAAGTATACCTTTGGAAATCGGTTTTTAGCTAAATTATATCCCAAAAATGCTAGTAAAAAAAATGTAACACAGAAAATTGTTTATAGCACGTAGGAGCAAATAGGTTGGATGAATGTGGGAAAAAAGAGTAAACGAAAACAAATACGGAAAGGTAATCAATTATTATGGGATTTGTGCACAAGAGTACACGACTATCCTATTTCACAAAACTAATCTTTTGACAACCATTCTAAGAGTCTCTTACACCCTGCTTTGATCCATGTAAATTTTTAGTCAGGTGACTGGTAGGCAAATAGTGCCCGTTTGGTTGGATCCTTGAAGAGTATGCCTGGAAAAAAATTACTGCCTGGGAGTTGCCTATAAAGTCTATGTCTTTTTGGCTGGCGAGGCAAGTTTGAGAAAGATATGTTTGATTGGATGCACATGCTTGAGAATGCTAACCATAATACATTGCACATTAGCTGAAGGGAAACATGTATCTAATTAAATAAATCGATTCTCTTTGCACTTTAATCAGTAATCTCAACAGTGTATGTTATTTCTAAATTTATAAACCCATTTGAAACCGTAGATTTAATTTTTTATTTGGATTTGGATGTCTCAAAAAAAATATTGGCTAAACATTCTTGTGTTTACGGATATGTGGGAAAAAGTAGCAGCTACTAATCAACATTTTTTATATAAGAACAAAAATATGGCTTCAATGGTACGTTTTTGGGGGAGAAGACCGAAAGCCATATAATCTAGTTCTAATAAGCACATCCACAAGTGCCAGGCTAATCAACTTGCCTGCACCAGGCGTTCAAAAACGAGTGCCGGAGCCAGGCAAGTGCTGCTAATCTCCGTCCAGGCGCACAGGCAGCAAAATCTGTTCTCAGAACACCAACCAAACGCGATACAGGAACATCATAGGCAATTAGGCCAGTCTCAGTGGAAGTTTCACTAGAGTTTCATTTGCATTTAATAGCCTGCCACATATGCATTTTTGATAACATGTCAACGTTTTAATGAAGAGATAGAAGAATTGGGTTTTATGGGGATGAAACTCTCTTGGCACAGTTACCAACACTCTATGAGTCATAGAATTAAATGTCTATGAAACTATGGGAAACTTTCCATTGAGAGTGGGTGTTTCATCCGAGTTTCATTTCATTCTATATGACATGGCAGTCTTGAAAACAACAAAATGAAACTCTCCACTGAGACTGGCCTTAGGCAGCGCTCCAGCCAGGTATTTTGCACCCAGAGTTCAAAACCAAACGAGTCCATAGTTTGTGTATTACCTAAGGATCTAAATGGAACAAGCACCTAATTGCTAGCTATGTTGGATCTACACAGACTCTAAGTGTAACAGAACCGACCAAATTATAAGAGCATAAGTACAAAAACAAGCACCGAAGTGCTCAAATTTTCGAACTTGAGCCCATATAATTCCAGTAGTCAATCGAAACCACGAAGGATTTCAAACCAACTTACTTACAACTAAGATCGCATCATTCAACATACACATTATACGTTACATTTTACAAGTAGTTTCGAAATACGCTTACACACACGGAGTCATAAATTATTACAAACCAAGTTCATAAAGTAGCGGAAGCATAACACACACCAGTTGTGAACCGACCAAATTATAAGAGCACAAGTAAAAAAACAAGCACCGAAGCGCTCAATTTTCGAACTTGAGCCCATATAATCGAAACCACGAAGGATTTCAAACCAACTTGCTTACAACCAAGATCGCATCATTCAACATACACATCATACGTTACAATTCACAAGTAGTTCCGAAATACGCTTACACACACGGAGTCATAAATTATTACAAACCAAGTTCATAAAGTAGCGGAAGTATAACACACACCAGTTGTTTAAATACTACTGCCAGTCTTACTGATCAACATCCCGCAAAAGCATTAGGGAAAGTACATAAAGGATGATCACGCCCTAGTGATCTAGTCTTCGTCACCCGCAGAGTGGAGACAGGTCTTGCAGAAGCCTTGGTAAAGCATATCATCTGCAACAGGAGGGAATAAACCCTGAGTACTGGAATGTACTCAGCTAGACTTACCCGTCAAAAACCAGAAATAAGATGACACCAAGGATTATGCAAGGCTTACACACGAGGCTAGCTGACATCACATTTTGCAGAAAGGCATAAGTAATTGAAACTCTTTTAACCTGTACTAGCAGTTATTTTTAACATTTACCTGTCATCTATCTTAGCACCTGTACTAAACATGCACTTGATTATAATCAAACAATTATCAATATTATATCCATAGCAGGTATAAATTGTGGCAACATTGTATCATTCACTTAACCATCTGTTTAATTAATGAGATTTACGTTGCCGCTGCTCAAGTCAAGTGCTCACTAATCGGGAGCAACAGCGATTCGAATCGAATTCCTTTCCAGCTGGAGGGGTATTTCTAACACTCACCGTGCAGAACCCTGTCAGGGTCGCACAGGCCACCTTTTCATATAATTCAGGAATCACGGGTCCGAATGATGTCGCAACCCCAAGGGCGACACTCTGCCAGGTGATAGGGACTCTAACCCCCCTTGTCTCACGCCAATGTCCCCAAGCACATCCTTTCTCTCCTCCAAGAAGCAACCTACCATTCGATTCCCGGCCTGAACCATATTACTCGGCTTCGCGGTCGGAACGACTTATCCGGCCAACTAAGTGTTAGACTGCGTTCAATATGACTCAAGGACGTACAGCGAATCGGTCCTTAAACAACTCAGACGGGCATAGCTCCACACCCCAAGACGTGAAGTGTCTTGCGGCTGTACTATCGAACTCCTGCCCGGTCTCAATTTCATTTTAAGGCATGGTTCCATCCACGATAGCCATAAGCCACTCGTGACCCATTCCTATATCTCGCGGATGACCGGAAATCACCCGACTTCTACCGGACTATGCAGGGCTAAGCATTGACATATGCCTAAACCTAATGTAGGATTAAGTACGATATCTGGACAAGGATAGGTATAATGCAGCAAGTGTTTTCATACAACTCCTACAACTTAATGGAGTAAACAATTAAAAGTACTCAAGATAGATTTATAAAACAATAGGTTCAACATGCACCGGGGCTTGCCTTTCAGAAAGGTGGACGGCCGGTGAGCAGGACACTCGGGCAGATCTCCTGCAGGAACTTCGTCACCGGCTGGTTCCTCTGGCTGCTCCGGCTGCTCC
This sequence comes from Saccharum spontaneum, assembly GCA_022457205.1. Taxonomy (NCBI): domain Eukaryota; kingdom Viridiplantae; phylum Streptophyta; class Magnoliopsida; order Poales; family Poaceae; genus Saccharum; species Saccharum spontaneum. The sequence goes on from CM039587.1 coordinate 35,669,592, forward strand.
TGGATTTCCTCCGGGATCGCTTGCTCGAACTCGAGGAGAGTCACCCCCTCCGGAACACCTATTGCATGAGTGCATAATAAATTTCATGGATGCATAATGAAGGATGCAACATGCTCGGAATGAAATGCATTACAACCACTGCTAAAGCTCTATTCAAATCACTTCAATTATTAACTACAAATTTCCTCTCCGGTAGAGAAGTACTCACCTAATCTACTCAACCTAAGGTATAGCTGTTCCTCCTCTGTTAAGACCCTAACACCTAACAATCACAAGAACAACTTTACTTAAGTTACCACATCCAAACACAAATATCAAGGCAAGACATTCTGGACAGCAGCAGAATGTTTCTATCATAGCTTTCCTCTCCGGTAGAGAAGTACTCACCTAATCTACTCAACCTAAGGTATAGCTGTTCCTCCTCTGTTAAGGCCCTAACACCTAACAATCACAAGAACAACTTTACTTAAGTTACCACATCCAAACACAAATATCAAGGCAAGACATTATGGACAGCAGCAGAATGTTTCTATCATAGCTGGAGATTCCTAACTCCAAAAGATATGATCCAAGACAATCTGGAAATCTTATAAAATGCCCTACAAATCATTTTCAGACCTCAACCCTTAATTCCTAAGTTTTCCAGGTCGAATTTCTAAAGTTCCAGAAATCTGTCCTCTCCAAACAGAGAGCAGCAATTTCTGGACAGTCACTTAAAACAGCAATAACTCCTAAACTACTAAGCCAAATGCCCCCAAATTTTGACACAAGCTAGTTTATCAAGGTTACTACAACTTTGGTATTCACAAGTTTTCCAGCAAACACCTTTATTAATGATCAAACCCAAAGATACTACCAGCTGTCCAGAAAACCTATAATTGGAAAGATTAAATATTTATTTATGTGGCAAACTTCCTCTAAGACCAAACTAATGTTACCAAAAGTTCACATTGGTCACAAAAACACCAGAAAGTAAGGTGTGCCCACCTAGAATATTTATTTACACCCCTTTCTTAATTTACTTAATTAATCAAGTGGAATTTTAATCATATATGTAAACTGCTCGTAAAATTCTACAAAAATTACAGAAGACTCTCTGACCCAAAAAGAGGCTATTGTAAAATTTAAACTAAAGTTATTCATAGAAACTCCCTACACAAAATTCACAAGCCAAAAAGGTTGATTTTTGTATAATAAACAAATCACATTGAAAAGTATCAAACAACAGAATTTATATTTTTCTTAAACACTTTAGGGTACCAGGACACTCTCCAAAAATTTATATGAACATTGCACATGTAGAAAATTTACTAAAATTCATTCAAGTACTTCCTAAAACAACATGATATCATCATAACTTGAAAAGTACTCAAGCACTAGTGCCTAAATTTTTACCGGAGCTAATACATATATAAATTAACCTACCCACCAATTTTCACAATTTTTGGAACAATAGAACTCCAATTATTCATTTATCAAGTTTATATCCCAATTAAGACACATTTCAAAACCCTAATTATTTCTTCCAGAAAATAAACATCACATATCTATTTTATATTTTTCTTAAATACTACACATCATGCAGAGCCCAACAAATTTTGCTTCATAATTTTTGAGCAAGTAAAACCCTAGATATTCATTTTCTAAACCTTATCTAAAATCTGTGACAAAAATAAAAAGGAAAACAAAAACTAAAATCAAAACCCACTAAAGGGCCGGCCTGGAAAACCGACGCGGCCCAAATCGCGCGGCGCGGCCCGCTCCCGCGCGCGGCCTGCTACGGCTCCCGCCCGCGCGCGCGAGACTGCCAGGAGGGCCCCCTCTGTCAGTGGCAGAGGGATAGGGGAGCGGCAACCGAGAGCTCCGGCGAGCTCAAGCTCGTCGGAGGGGAGCTCGCCCGGAAAACCGAACCCACCCACGCGTTCCCTATCCCGCGGCGCTTCAATCTGTGCAAGTGGGAGAGCTTGAGTTGGAGCGGGAGGGGCTTGCCGTCGTGAACGGCGGCCGGTGAGGGTCGGGTGGCGGTGTGCCGTCACCGGTGAGGCCGCACGGCCATACCTAAGCTCGGTACGAGCTACACTACAACTAGTCGGACCGATTGAGGTAGAAAAGGGGGTGGAGAGAGGTCCTAACTACCCCGGCCACGGAGCGCCCATCTCCGGCAAGGAGGTCGCCCATGGCGGCAATGGCGGAGATGCCCCCAGTTGCTTACCACAGCTCGGCTCGTCAGGTCAGATGGTGGGAAAGCTTGAGGGTTAGGTGAGGAAGCTCCAAGCGGAGGGAATTGAACTCGACCGTGACGACACGGCGGTCGAACATGCCGGCGGTTGCGGCAGCGAGGAGGGGCGGCGTTTTTCCGCCTCGGTTGCACACGGGAAAGAAAGGAAATGGCCGGGCGGGTTTGGCGAGGCAGCAGGGACACCTTCTAAACGTCGGGCAGCTGGCCACGACGCCAGGTCACACGCGGCGCATGGAGGGACACGCGGCGGCGACGATCTGCCCCTGTCGGCCATCTCACTCTGATGTCTGACTGAACTGAAATCGAGCCCTCCATGACCGACTGATAGAGCATTTTCGACGTCGATTAACTCGCAAACGAGCTCGAATTAGCAGAGGACGACAACATCAATTTGGTAGAGCTACGTGAGGCCTATAACTTTGTCAATTGGCTCCAGGGCTGGTTCAGCTTAGTTATTGAGATAATGCGTCCTAAAGTGAGGCACCCGAAAACTGAAACTGAATTTCAGTCAACTACACCGACTGAAACCCATTTTTCAAAGCACCATATCTCCTAAACCATTTAGAACTAGGTGGTGATGATGTTGACAAAATTGTAGAGCTAAGTGAGTACTACAACAGTGTCAATATGAGTTAGGGCTGGTTTGGTCTGGTTTGCAAACTACAAGCTCCCAAAATAGGCCACCATCAAACTGAAGGATCACTTTCTAGACTTAGAAATTTTCTAAGTGTTGGGGCAGCCCCTCTAGCTGATTTATGGGCCATTTTTGAGCATGTTCTAATCATTTCATGAGATGGTCATATTGAGACTTTTGTTCCCCATGAAATTCCCTACAATTTTGATTAAGGGTGCTTCTCCATGCAAGGTCTCTAAGCTAGACTTTTTAATTGGTCAAACTAAGGCATTCTAGGGCCTAATGCTGGTCAACAACACATTGGAGGGTATTTTGATAATTTTAGTCAACATGAACATTGCTCCATTAGTTACTCTAAGTGAGATTAAGGTATTGTAGGATATAATTATCCACTCTACCCCTTAGTTACACAAAAATCATAGGGTCACATGATTGGAAACAAATCAAAACCCTAAAACACCCAATAATGTTGCAAACCAAGCAAAGCATAATGAGATGATGAATGTTCATGCTTATGCAATACAATGCAATTATGGAAGCTAAACACCTGAGGTGTTACACTAAGGTTTGAGGAAAGAGGCACACAACAGAAAGAGGACAACAGTGAAATACTATGCCATTTTCGCTCAACTTTGAGCAGCCCCAACGCACCACGCTGTCCATATGCCCCAAACTCTACGTCGACAACAAGCTTCCATGTCATTCAGGCTGCTGACTCTGCAGGGGTTCAGAGTAGCTTGCAGAGGCATCTGTAGCTTGATCTGACAAAGTGGAGAAGCACTCAATTGAGAACGCGTCGTGAGAAGATAGTAAACTCAATGCACAGCTTTATTGTAAAGGATCATCTGGTTCAAAGGAAAGAGAGAGGGAAAAGAATGGTGAAAGTGACAGATGTGTAGTACGGTAAAAACAGGAAGCGTTGTCGAAAACAGGAAGCGTTGTCGTGAGTTGAGACTCGGTTAGCTTCATCTAGTGATTGTCTGGGTAGCGTGCATCTTTTTGTCAACAGTAATACATCCTGTAAGGCATCCATCTATCCAGACGCTGGTGGGCCGCGAGCCCAACGATCTCCTCCTATCATATCCTATATGCTCGTCCACTCGTTTCTCCATCTTATCCTATCTGCTCGTCCACTCGTTTCTCCAGAACCAGTCACGCAAAAATCACCGTATCGTCGTGACCGTGCTCTGTCGCACCACCTATCGTGTCCAAGCGGTCATCGGCCGGCACCTCCATCGCGCCCAAGCGTAGCCGCTCGCCTTCCTCCCTCTCCATCGCGCCTCATGCCCACTGCAGCCGCCTATCTTCCTCCTGGCCCTTGTGTCATCCTCGCCTTGCTCTGGTGCCAGATGTGGCTGCCTCTTCAGCCATTTCCTACGCCACCCCATGGCACAGCCCTCCGCTAGCGGCACGTAGTAGATGAACTCCTCTGCCTAGGCGTACGCAACCGCGCGACCCTCCTGTTTGTTATGGCACCGTGCTATGCGGACTGCCTTAAAGCGCCTCCGCCCCCTCCTCGCATAGATGTCTTTCACGTCGCCCGTGCTGATGGCGGGCCTGCTCGTGGATGATCTTTGACAATAGCGGCATGGTGGCTTGGCATAGCCGGGCCACGCGCGTAGCTGCACTCCCTTCGTGTGGCAAGCAGCAAGGAGATGTTGCGCAAAAGCATATGTTTCAATTATTTCAGATGTTTCAAAGGTACATTGCAAGTATTTCGCATGGATGTTGCAAAAGTAGATCGGGATGTTGCATATGTTGCAATGGCTATACACGCATGTTGCAACAGTCTATTCCAAATGTTTCATTTGTTTCTCAGATGTATGTTGCAAGTGTTTTATCTAGATGTTGCCTATGTTTCACGTATATGTTACAAGTGTTTTTATCTGGATGTTGCATATGCTTGCAACGACTTTCAAGTGTTTTGCACGTGCTTCACATATATGTTGCAAGTGTTTCAGACGTATGCTACAAGTGTTTCAGTTTTTTTCGGATGTATGTTGCAAGTGTTTCGTTTGGATATTGCAAAAGTAGATCAGGTGTTGCATATGTCACAATAGGACCCACCTGTCGCTGCCACCTGTTGCAGCTGCTAGGGCATCGTACATGCGGTTCCCGCATGCTTGATACTAAGCGGGGGTGCAGGTGGTCCTCACATGCGTGCAGGAAAGCGGAGCTGAAGCGGGCGGTTCCCGTGTGCGAGGGGAGGGCGTGGGTAGGGTGACGCATCCACGCGACACGGGTGCGAGAAACGGAGGAGGCGCAAGAAACAGAGAGGTGCACGACACAAGTAGGCACGGATGTCCGGACGCGCGCGTCTATCCGGACGTTCGGGCACTGCATCTCTCTTTTGTCAATGCTAATAACAACTTATGCAGAGTTGGGATTGCTCTTGTTACGTGGGGTTCGATCTGGAATCTTTTTTTGCCAAAATGAGGAAAACAGGCGTGGGTACCCCGTTAATCCGAGCATCGAACGTGCAGTGGCTGAGCAGGCAGGTTTCTCCAAAGCAGCCGCGGCTGGACTAATCTTCTCGGCACTTAATGGCCATGCGCCCATGGCAAGGCTCCAATCTCATTCTAGGTCGATGTCAGTCATCCGTAGGGGTTGTTTGGTTCCACTGACTAATTTTTAGTTTTTGTCACGTCAGAAGTTTGACACTAAGGCCTTGTTTAGAAGATACACCCAAAAGTTAGAATTTTTTCACTCTTTCTCCATCACATCAACTTTTAGCCGCTTGCATGGAGTATTAAATGTAGGTAAAAAATAACTAATTATACAGTTTAGTTGTAAATCACGAGATGAATCTTTTGAGCCTAGTTTTTTTTGAAGCACAAACCGTGGGGCCATGTTTGGACAATATTTGTCAAATAAGACGAAAATAGTACTATTCATCAGGTTCAAAAAATTTACAAACTAAACAAGGCCTAATTTAAAATATTAAGCATAAATTAATTATAAAACTAATTGCACATGTCGAGACTAATCTGTGAGACAAATATATTAAACCTAATTAATCTATAATTTGACAATGTGTTGCTACGTAGGCAGTCAATCGAACACGCGGGGACTACTATTTTTCATAAATCGGTCAGTAACGCTAGAACGTCGTGTCGTCAGCATGTTTGTGATGGATGCTCGTTGCTCGGACTTGGTGGCTTCCTCAACAGGAAGAGGCTCAGCAGTCGGTTTCATTCGTAACTACATTTACGACATTTATTTATGATCCGTTCACCGGACAAGAATATACAAGTCGTATTTTGTCCTAGTTCAGTCTTCTAAAATCAGTATTTGTACTTTCAGCTAGTCTAGATCTCTGACTCTGCTCACTTTCGGTCTTTCCTATGTTTATTTGGTCTTATTTCTTTTTTCTCTGTTTGTTTTTTTAACAAAAAATGTGGAGCAAAAGCTCCCCAGCACAGCACCAAATATATTAAAAAAAGGGAAAAGTACAAAAGAACACTTACAAAGCAGTTAGCCAAGAGCTAACTAAGGCCTAAAGAAGGAAGGGGGACCAGACTACAAATTGTTGAGCCAATTCATTACATCTAGGTGATAAACAGGACTAATTCTAAGTTTAACTTCACTTGTGAAAGATAACTTCCAAGAAGCCAACGAAGGAGTCGTGCCATTGAATATCCAGGTATTTCTCTCATTCCATATACACCACGCTGCTACTATGAAACCTTCCACGAAGAAAGGTAACTCGAAAGCTTCCTTTTGCTGCACTATCATCTGAAAAATACTTCCCTGTATATTCCAAACGAACCCAATGCAGAACCAACGAGTGATACTCGTTGAACAGTCAAAAAATAGGTGCATTACTGTCTCTTCCAAGTTGTCCAGGCAGAGAGCACAGTTGTAGCCTTCATCCAGATGCTTGTGCCTTCTTCTCCACATATTCCGGGTGTTCAACCTATCATTGAGTAGCAGACTAGCAGCTAGGTGAAGAATTTGATTTTTGGTACACATTTGGATTTCCAAATCCATTTCAAAGGCTTCGGAGGGGTGTTGCTTGTAGAGTTTGCCTGAAGAATATAGGGAACCCCAAATGAAGATCCATGTGTCCTTTTGATTAGAGATGTTATTTTGGTCATTCAAGAGCTGGCTGAAAACAATGTACTCATCATATGCTGCATGGCTGAGAGGGAGTCTGAAGTGATCCAGAAAATTCGCTGCCTGACAACCCTTTTGCAGAGATAAAGCGCTCGGTCTAGCATAGGTTAGCAACACTCGGAACTTCATAGCAAGTGTCTGATCCAGGTAATTGTCCTCCCATAGGCTGACAGTATCCCCAATTCCCGCAGTACATGCAGCAACTCCTCTGAAAATGTTGCTTAGATTGAGCAGACCCTTCGGTGAAACAAGGTGTGGCAGTTTCGATGTGTAGTAGCTCGACCAGATCAAATGTACCCAAGGCACATCTACTTTGTTAAATTTTGCAATTTCTTGCCTAGAAGATCTTCTTCTCTGCTTGTTGGGTAGTACTACGGTGCATCAGCATTCTCTGCTGGTTGGATACGGTGCATCAGCATCATGCAGTTTGCAGACTGCAAAGGCCTATCTCATCTCGAGATAGAACTTCCTTCAATAGGATCAGGCTTGGGGACTAGAGAGCAGAAAGCAGAGTCCCGCATGCAATGACGGGAGAGCAGAAAGGTCTGGACCGGTAAGAGTCAGAGAGATTTTGCAATCCCACAAAACTCTTGAAGAAAATAAGCCCAAAAGATTCAAAACCTATACATAGCTAACATGAATCAATAAAAAATTAAGCATATGAAGAGAACATTAAGAAGTAAACTGGTAAAACCGCGAGAAAGAAGGAAAAACAAACTTTATACTTACCTGAGATGGTCAAAGCTCTTAATTATCTGTGATGTTATAAAGAGACAATGAACTACAAATACTATAAGATGGTCGATATGCATTACTGAACGAAAACCAATAATATAGTAAACCAAAAATTTTACAATGGCAATCATCAAAAGCATGCTCAATTAGGCCCAGCTGACTGGAAAGGCATGCTAGAATGGAATTTGCTATTTTCACAATGCACGTGATACGAGAGTAAAAAACAATAACAATTCACCAAATATTGGAAATGCTGCATAAAATGATCCATATGAGATATAAACCTTCAATAGAGCATAGCATTTTGTAGTAGAAAATGCAAATGACATCAACATACTATTGTACTGAATTGGTCTAATACTCATGTGTTGGCAAATACTGAATGTAATAAAATAATGAAATAATCCAATTGTTCAAGAGACTGTTACGCACTCTAATAAGCGTTATTTCTTCCATAGTCCCAAACAATCAATTGTCGCAGCACATAAGTAAAACTCAGCTGAAAACAGTGTTTCTAAAAAAATGTAATTAATTCAGATTTTGACATCTCCAACTTTAGTCAGTTTAATGAACAAAGAAGTGCCTCACTAGGTGTTCACCCTTCTATAACAATTAATACTTGATTGTGAATTAAGCAAAAAATCAACAAATATTCATATTCAGGAACCAAATGGAATTTGAAGCAGATTCAAAGGCTGACTGTCCTGAAAGCAAAACTCACGAAATGTTCAAACTTGGATGCTATAAAAACTGAATTTGGTGAAAATTAAATTGCAGATTAATGACACCAATAGAAATGTAAAGTATTGGAATTCAACCCTATAAAAAGTTATCAATAAGATAAAAAATGCATATTTTAATCTCTATGTTAAAACTTATGAAATTCCATGAGAAAATTCTTTTCTTTTCCAAAAAAAGAAATTATTTTAAAGATATAAAACTTATTGCAATAAGAAGACAACATGTCCTAAAGTTGTTGCTTATAATATAACAAAATCTAAATAAGATGAATTGGCATTAAAAGAGTTATTACTCATGACATATGGAAATCTAATAAGATAGATTGGCATTGGAACTCAAAAGATAGATGGGCATTGGAAGACAACTCGGATGAGGCGCTGTTAGAAAAGCCGGACCAGCATAGAACGAGTCCTCGGGCTCGGATTCAGAGCCCGAGTCCTCTGACAAGAACTCATACCTTGGCTTCTTGAAGCAGCCGTCAGCCGATGACACTCCACTATCGGCTCCAATGCGCTTGACGGGGAGATTGATCGTGGACAATCCAATGGCGAGATTGGTCGTGGGCGCCGATACAGTAGCCGATACGGTAGTGGCACTGGTGCGTAGCTTGTCTCTAACCCAATTCTCACTGAGAGACGCACGCCCCGGAATCTTGTGTGTTGTTTCGATGTTGGTTGGCACTGTGGCGTGGCCTGATTTGTCTCTGATCCAACTTTGACTAGCGGATGCCCGGCCCGACACAGGCGGAAAAGCAGCTGTCCCCAACAGTCGGCGAGTCGCGGGTGGGGTTGGAAGCAAACCCGACGAGACGGAGTTCAGCAGCGAAGCAGGGGTACGGCGGCTGCTCGCGGCTGGTGGTATTGGTAGCAAACCCTGCGAGATGGGATTCAGCGGCGGCGGCGCGGCCATGTGTACGGCGGGGTCGCAAAAACAAGAACTGAAACAAAAAAAAGAAAAAAAACCCGAAGGAACAAGAACAGATGCGGACCTTCGAGGATTTCCGCCGGGACGGGGACTCGGCGACCCGGCGAGATGTTCCGTCGGCACAGTGGACTCGGCGACCCGGCGAGATGGTGATTTGGCGCGGGAACAAAAGTCGAAGTAAGCTGAGAGCTCCTCTCGGGGAGATTGCAGAGAGTCGAAGACGGCGACAGGTGGGATTAGGATCTGGTTCATGTGAGCCTTTTGTACGTATAATATACGGGTAGATCCATATTCCTTTCTTTTTTTAGATTAGATTAGAAACTGTATCCCTTACCTTTAAAAAAATACCATACAACGGTATGATACTTAATACGTGGTCTGTGGGCCGCGTCCCAACTCGAGGCGCGTGATTCATTGCGTGGGTGGCCCAGCTCACTAAATTGGCTCCATATATGCGCTCACCTCTTGGCTTTCCTTTTTTTGATTGCCTCGACCTTACAGTACAAGTTGCACTATCTGAACTCACGCACTTAACACACACCACACGCATGCAACCCACTCACTCACACCCCTAAGTGCGTAAGTTAGATCTACATCCTACACTTAGGTTAGAAACCACGGCTGAGAGATCTGACAGTGGTGGTACATTCGTGTGAGGTAACAAAGTTTATTTAGGGAACCACGGTTCCACGGTGGGAAATCACGTGACCGGTGGCCTCCTCACCGGGAGGGCTCACCACCCACCTCTTGGCTTTCCATTGCCAGCGCCAGCGGGTCGGGGTACAGATTGTCTGACTTATTCAAGCTAAGTCACAGCTGACTTACCCTATCCCCGATGCCTTCCATTCTTCATCCAACGGCTGACAAATGAAACAGCTTTTCCAGCCCCAGAAACAAAGCCCAGCTACGGGTCTGGCCCATATACCACCGCTACACTCACTACCACTCGGGAAAAAATCGCTGCGCAGCCATGCGGGATATGGACGACACATGGTAAATTTTTTGGCAGGACCCGCCTGCTGCTCGTCTTCGCTGGGGTCAAAAACATATTGCAGCATGTACATGAGCATGCTCATCACGCTATCTGCACCGTCCAAAACTACTTCGAGATTTGTGTTGTGCACTCTATCCAATGAAACACACTCTACCCAATGCGAAACACTACCGTTTTGGATGGCACATATCTCGTACGCTATGTGGATGGCTCAGATAACACATGCTCAGCACGTATGCACTGAAAAATTGCTTTCGCTGAGGTTCGGTCATTCGGCGCATGTCCTCTGCCGCATAAAATTTGTGCGGACTTAGTTCTACCTAATCATGCCCGTCTAATGCATGTTATTAGGGCCTGTTTGGATCTTCCCTCTAGACTTTAGAGCTAACAGGTGATCTAAAATTAGTTTTAAACTTTAGCCCACCTCACATTAAGGGGGTGTTTGATTCATGCAACTAAACTTTAGCTAGCTAAAGGAGATGTTAAAATTTAGCAAATGTGTTTGGTTTGTAGTAAAAAAACAAGCTAAACCTGACATCTGTAAGTGTAGGATGACCAAAACGCCCTTCGTAAATTTTAACCCTGCCCCTGTGCTCCTGGACGCGCGCGCACTGCAGTTTGGCGTGCATTTGGCGCGCAGAGCCGCTGTGGCGCACATGTTGGGTTGTGCTCTGCTGTCATTTATAAAATTGGGCCAAATTTCTCTCACAAATAATATCCAAACCGTTATTACAAACCTCAATGCGTAAAAAAGATAATTATTACAAAAAAGCATCATTATTACAAACCACAGTTCGAAAAAAGTGAATTGTTACTAAATCATCCTTATTACCAATTCAGAGACTCTGCGTACTACGACCTACTTATCAAACCATTAGCAATCCAGTCACGGAATTCAATCATGCTTTCATCTTCATCCCCTGGCTCTGTTTCTATTCTAATTGACGTACCAGCTGTCTCTTCATCATTTGTGTCATAATTCTCATCTTCATCACACAAGTGGAATAGGTCATCCATCATACCACTCTGTCTAATGAAGTTATGCAATGCCATGCAAGCCATAATAATTTTACTTTGCTTTTCAACTGGAAAACTTGGCAAATCTAACAGAATGCGCCACTTCATCTTCAGCACTCCAAATGATCTCTCAATGACATTCCTAAGAGAAGAATGATTAAAATTAAATACCTCATTTTGACTAACTAGCCTAGGTCCTTCTCTCCATTCTGGAATATGGTATTTTGTAGACCTGTAAGGTGCAAGATAACCAGGCATGTTTGGGTACCCAGAATCAACAAGGTAAATTTACCTACACAAGAGTATTTATATATCAATTTCATGCATAATTTGTCAAGTACTACAAATGACAAGCTCAGGGGCAGTTACATACCTTCTAGTGGAAATGGAAACTTGCCCCTGTACTTCTCAAGTGCATCATTGAAAACTCTCATATCATGAACAGAGCCAGGCTATCCAACCACCACAAAAGTAAACCTCATATCAAAGTCACAAATGGCCAAGACATTCTGTGTTGTGATTCATTTCTCCCTGTGTACTGAACTACCTTCTTAGTAGGAACAGTTACAGGCACATGTATCTCATCTATAGCTCCAATGCAGTTATCAAAAAAATGGAGCAAATCTAGCAGATGTCAAACTCTGATGCACAGTTCTAAACTTTGGATCCCTAGGTCTAATGATATCTGCAGCTAGCTTCACCACACATTCAAGCACTTTGTCAAATTTTCTACTAATGGTCTCAAGTGATCTTTCAAACCTATTTTCTGATTACCTCATGGACTATTGCTCATCACACATCCATAAAAACATAGCAAGAGCCTCTGTAGAAAGTCATTTTTCTAGTGGGCTTCAAACCATATCTCTCTAGCAGGATGTTATGAAGGCTATCAAACACATCTCTGTGCATTCTAAACATGTTGTAACACTGTCTCCTACCACCTAGTGTTCTAATAGTCCATTCATAACCACTAAGAGGATGAACTATATAAGGAGATTTGTTCAGGTATTTGCCATAGTGGGACATACCTAGCTTGCATATAGCAGAAACAATTTGTCTTCTCTTCTGTTGGCTCCTCAAGATATGTACTTGTATAGCTTCAAGTGTAGCTACTTGTGGCTGCCTTACAGTGTCATTTTTAGAACCAGATGACAAAAGTGTCACTTGTAGAGTCACCAAATGAAGAACTGTCATCATCAGCTATTGAATCCCCCCAGAAGAAACCTTATCAATTGGTGAATCTACATTGTAAGCTGTGACCTAATGCAGCAAAGACATTTGATTAGTAAGGTTCATATGTCAAGGTTCATCATAACAAATTGAAACTGCCATCAACCAAATCTAGCTTACAACATGCATATATTGGGCATCAGCAAGGTTCATGAAACGATACATTGGTCACTTAAGGTTCATCACACATTACACTCAGCACTTATCAAGTTCATGACACATTACAAGGTTCAACAAATTATTACAAGTTCATACAAAATCAAGGTTCAACATAGAAATTAAAGCCACCAAGAGAAAAAGGCCACCATTTGAAGATCATCTGCAGACCACCAAAAGACACACGTCAGTTCAAGGCCACCAACATCTCCTGGGGCAACATGACACAAACTAGAGCTGGAACTTCATATCACTGCTGGCAAGCTTGTTGTAGGAAGGCCAACTTATCTTCAGGGGTGTCAAAATGGCAGAAAATGTGCCTGTTGTAGGTACTTTTGAATAACTTTGTAGCTGCAAAGTACAGTGGTGAGTTCTTGGCCACTTCTAACTCCCTCACTATCTTTAGACATTCATGGATGTGGTCAAGCTTGGCTTGCTTGGCATTCTTGGCTTCTTCATCTCTGAGCCTGATGGTGGCCACCATGTTCTCTGTAATACTTTCCAAGGTCTTCTTGTCCTCAGCAGAAACAACCTGCAGCTGGTCAACAAGCCCCTGCATAACACTAGCAACAGGGAGTCTTTTAGGAATATGCAGTCCTTTGCTAGGGCTAGAAGCAGTATTTGCAGTGCTAAAAGATCTTTTGCGGCCAATGTTATCCTAAACACTAAACGCTAAACAGTCGGTCACCCTCTGTTTAGCGTTTAAACGGTTTAGACGGTGTTTAAACGGATTAAAACGGTCTAAACGGTTTTACATAATATTACCCAAATATGCATATTTTTTGATGTAAAATCAATTATTCTAGCATTTATAAATATTAATTCGAGTAAAAATCAATTATTTTAGTATGTATATATATATTTATGCATGTGAAAAGAATCAAATGTACATATTTATGCATGTAACAAATCAAGTGTACGTATTTATAAATATAATAAACTTAAGTATACAAATTTATACATGTAAAACTTAACTAGATTTACCTTGTGTTCGCCTAAACACCCGTTTAAACCACTGTTTAGCCCGTTTAATACCGTTTATCCCCGTTCCGTTTAGGCCGTTTAGACCGTTTTCCCCGTTTTTTGACCGTTTAAACGGTCAACCGTTTAATTTTCCGTTTACCCCTAAACAAAACAGTTTATCAACGTTTACCGTTTAGCGGCCGTTTAATCGGCCGTTTAGGCCGTTTAGGCGAACACTGTTTGCGGCTGCTGGTGGTGCTACGCGGGGTCTCCATCTCTTCTGTTGCTTCATTTTCTAAGTTCCCATCTTGTTCATCTCCTGGGGCATCATTCCTGGTGAAGCCAACAATGGTTGATGTAGATCCATCTACAGATGTGTTCTAAAATAGCTCCTCCAAATAGTTGAAGTAGATAGGCAGGCCTAACATAAACTTCTTGCACTCAGTTTTATTCTGCACAAGTCATGAAAAATGATTACTGAGTGAACTAAACAGTTAGAAGACAATTGATTGCCAAGGAACATTATAGCCATGATATTACCTTTGTATGCCTTGCCCACCAGGTCTCTGGGGCTACAATTGCTCCATTATCGCGCTTGCTAATACCCGTTTGCTTCTCGGCCCACTTGTACCATGGATACATCCCCTTGAGCTGGTTCCATCTATTTCTTAGTTGTCTAACATCATGCCTGAGTCTAGCTCATTCTTCATATTTTATTGAAATGAGTTGATAAGCCCTAGTTGTCATTGTCCCATTTGATGTGTAGGCAGCCCTCTTGTGCTCAACAGTTGAACACAAAAGACATTTGTATTGATGTCCGACCAGTAGGCCTTATCAGACTGATAAAGAATCGGTTGAGCATCACCAAATGTAAAATACAACATGCAAAAACAGTTATAATGAGCGGATCTAACAAGCAAGAACATGGACAACCAATACATGAAACAAATGTATAACAATACAAATGCAGCATAGCATAACAAATGTATAGCGAAGCATATCAGAGAGATCACATAGATCTGGCGAAACAAGCTTACCTCTTCCTCCATTGCCTTGTCATCGTAAGCTTGTGCAGCGGCTGCACCCCTGCGGCGGCGCCTCGCGCCTCAAGCTCCCCTACTGCGCCTCCCCGCGCCACGCGCCGCCGGTTGCTGTCGAGATCCGCCCGCTCCTGCGGTTACGCCAGGAGGGATAATGCGCAGAGATTGAAGACCATGGCCGCCGGGAAAGCCGCCGCCTTGGAGAAGATGCTGGTACGACTGGAACGGGGGATACCCATCGAAGGTGGCATTCAGATCCGGCCCCCCGTGCTCCCAGAAGGGAAGCCCGCAGGGTACATTGGCACTTGGGGGAAGGGGTCGAAGTGGCCGCCGTTCGACGCGAAAGAAGACGACAACCCCACGGGATTCGCCTGAGCTAAGCTGTTGGGGAAGAAGCTCGGCGGAGAGGCTGGGTCCTCACCATGGTCATCCATGGCGATTGCGGTGGCGGAGATGGACCGCCGGCGGCGGAAGAGGCATGGGGATGAGTGGGGTCAGCGGCGGCGTGAGGGCGGATGTGGAGCGAGCTGAGGGAGCCCGAGCTACAGAGTGACCGAGAGAGTGCGAGTGAGATGATATGGTTCGGCCGCGTGGGGGGTGGGGTGAGGGGGGATGGGCGACAATAATTGAGGGGCACCTAGTGTCCAAAGTGGATATGAGGGATTCAGATGCTGCTAAAATTTAACAGGGGGCGTTTGATACAAAATGGACTAGATGGACTAGAATTTAGCTTGCTAAAATTTATTTCCTTGAACCATACACCCCCTAAAACTTTTGACCTTAAAAGTGAGCTAAATTGCTCTAAAGTTTTGAGAGCTCTAAAGTTTAGAGGTAGAGATCCAAACAGGCCATTAAATTTGTGCGGGACCCACTGTGGAAGTGGCATTATAGTTTTATGCGAACAAAAAAGTTATAACTGCTAAACCGAGTATCAAATTAAATTCCGATGATTTTCGGTCTTCGCCTGCGTCTGCTCAATCGGCTGTCCCAGCTTCCCCTGCGTTTGTGTCGCCGGCTACCCCGCTCCTGCCACGCCCGCGTTGTCCGGCCATGCAGGTCCGTTAGTTCGCGATGCCGTCGGCCCCAACTACGGCCACGTCTAAGCTACCAAACAAGATTGGATGCTTTATGCAGCATGAAGTGAATGGCGGTGCAGAAACTCAAGAATTCATGGATAATGCTAATACCTTTGCCTTCACTAGGTTCACAGATATGATGATGGTAGTTTTGATAATACAATTGTTCAATTGTGTAGAATTGACTATTAATTCTTCTCCAATTTTAACTCTTTCCGTTGTCTTTGCAGGGTTCTAGCGGAATTGACTATACGTGTGTTCAAGATCTTCTTCACATGGAAGGATATTTTTTTGACAAATTCTTCTAGCAAGATTATTTTGTTTTTAGCCCTAACAATTCTATGGCTTATATATATATATATATATATATATATATATATATATATATATATATATATATATATGTATATATATATATATATATATATATGGTGCCATTTGGTGGAGTTCATTTTGGTTATTTGGAGCATGTAACTATTGAAAATACTTAGTAAAATGCTAGTTTAATTCTGCTATGAAAATACTTAGTAAAACTATGTTATTTGTGTACTCTCTCTGTCCCTAAATATCTGTTGTTTTCGCTTCCCAATAAATAACTTTGACTAAATATATATTAAAAAATATTAGTATTTATGGTGCATAATTAGTATCATTGGAAATGTTTTTAAATCTAGTTTTTAATAAATTTATTTGAAGATACAAATGTTGCACGTATTTTCTACAAATCAAGTTAAACTTGTGACACGCACACCAACAACGACAGATATTTAGGGACATAGGGAGTATTTCACAAATAATCCCGAGCTGAGCTGTATCTCGGCCAGAACCATAGTTTCGGCTTTCCTATTTGGAGTGGGAAAGTTGCTTTTCTTATCAACCATCGGATGAGAAACGGAGGGCATCCGACATGGGGTAAGTCAGCTGTGACTTAGCTTTAGCAAGTCAGGCAATCTGAACCGCAGTAGGTCAGGAGGCACCCACAGGAGACCAACCGCCAATCCTGTGTCGCCGCTAGGGATGAAAACGGATCGGATACGGACGGATATCACTGATATTACATTTATTTTTGTATTTATGTCCGAATTTGGATTTGAATTTAGCTAGTGTCAACCATGTCGGATAGGTATTTAGATGCGGATAGGATATCAGATATTAAGTATTCGAAGTCAAATAGGGACAATCTTTTGGAAAAAAAAGTCAAATAGGGATATATCTAAACACCTAAACGGATTTGATCCCCATTACGGGCTGGTTCGGCAAGTAGGAAAGTCGGCAGATTTCGGCTGATTCAATAGTATTATGTGAGAGAGAATAAGCTGAAATAAGCCGAAACAAGCCGAAAGCCGAAACATGACCAGCTGAACAGGGCCTACGATCGTAAAATATCTACCACCACCACCGCCCCCTCACTCTTCCTCCACGGGAAAGCACATCAACTGATCAACCCTCCCCTTCCCGCTAGAGCCTAGAGCAAACGCCACGCTAGTCGCGATTCTTCCACGGGTCCGGCCGGATCCAATCCGCGGCCGCCCAGCCGCCGCCGCCGCCGCCGCCGCCACGGCTCCTCGATCGGGGTCTTGCCTCCCCTTCTCCTTTCGCCCCCCGCAAATCCCGCGCGATTGATGAGTATTTTTCTCCCCGTCCCTTGGAGCGACTCGGTGGATGCGAGGGACCTGCCCGCGCTCGACCCGCCTTCGCCCCTACCTCGCCGCCTCGCCGCCCGGCGGGCAGGCTCCTGCTCCCACCTTCCGTCCCCGGAGCTAGCCGCAGGCCCATGGGCTAGTGAGTTACCTTTCGCCCTCCTGCGATCGCGAGCGGAGGGGCGGCCTGCGGGATCCGCCCGTCTCCTCCTCGCGCTTTCGGAATAATCCAAATAACTCTTTGGTCCCGATTTCGGAGTTACTAGCCTGCGTGTAAATCGTCTCCTACTGATGCGAGTATTGTGCTTTCCAGTAACAAGAGTGTACAGTTGTTGCGTCTTGGGGATGTGAATCCTGTCCTGGGTGGGGATCCAGCTCACGCTAGATTTTCCCCCCTTTTGCCTTCCACGTTTTTCACTCGGGAGGGGAAAGATTGGTTTCCTGGGTGATTAGCATCCGATAGCTGTGGAGGATTATACCTTATCTTCTAATTTCTGTTTCCGTACTCTTAATGCAAGTAGTGGGGAGGCAAAGTAAAGATTGTATTGCCAGTTTTGGGGACATATTGAACCCTGTACAAAGATATCCCTTACCCTTAGTTTAGTTTGATGCTCAAATCAGTAGTGGTGGGGAGTGCACATATCACAAATCCTGATTATACTCGGCCGTTCAGGAGATGGGCTCCTCACAAGAATCCACCTTCTCCTCGGCCTCAGCGGCTGCACAAGTGAATGCTTCTGCTCTGGACTTGCTCCCGGTCTATGCCAAGGAGCTTATCGCCGGCGGCGCTGCTGGTGCATTTGCAAAGACTGCTGTAGCACCACTGGAGAGGGTCAAGATCTTATTGCAGGTCCCAAACTGCCCATTCTATCAATTTCAGTATTTCTGGTGATTGTGTTGATGTTTAGCTCACTTGTGCTGCACATTTGCTGTCTGCTTTGTAGACAAGAACTGAAGGTTTCCAGTCCCTTGGGATCCTCCAGTCATTGAGGAAGCTGTGGCAATATGAGGGAATTCGAGGCTTCTACAAGTGAGTACTACAGCAGAAATGCCTCACGGTTTTTTTACTGCTGATTTAAGTATAGTGATCTGAATCCACTGTTATTATCCATGCAGAGGGAACGGTGCAAGCGTGCTTCGGATTGTTCCATATGCAGCATTACATTACATGACATATGAGCAGTATAGGTGCTGGATATTGAACAATTTTGCTCCATCAATAGGTACAGGGCCTGTCGTTGATCTTTTAGCTGGCTCTGCTGCTGGTGGTACTGCAGTTTTGTGTACATACCCATTAGACTTGGTTAGGACCAAGCTGGCATACCAGGTATTGTACTACCATGTTCACTGATGCAATTTTTTGTTCATTTTGTTCCTTTGATTGTAGTGAAGAGTCTTCATCAATAGATATATGCCTATATGGCTGGAACAACTCTCTGTGCAAATATTAGTTGTTTTTTTTTTCATTTTGTTTCTTTCATTGTATGAAGAGTTTCCATCAATAATGTATTGCTGGAACAACTCTGAGCAAATATTAGTTGTATACACCATGTCGGCTTTTGATGTATTGTTATTACCAATGTTGGCTCAAGGCTGTTAACACTAATTTCTTCATGGTTGCTCCAAGGTTTCAAATGTTGGTCAGCCTGGCAATGCTTTTGGAAATTCTGGTCAACAACAAACATATAATGGCATAAAAGATGTCTTCAAGTCTGTTTACAAGGAAGGAGGCGCACGATCTTTATATCGTGGAGTAGGTATGTCTTATCCTCTCAGTCTCATTTCATTCGCTTAGATTTGTAGTATCGTTTATGGCTCATCAGTGTGAGGCTAGCAATTTATTCTGTTTCTTTCCAGCATTGCCATGCCAGCTAATGTTCCACACTTGCACACCTTTGTTTCTAATGTAACATGATGCTAAGTATCAATTTAGGTTCATACCACATATGCATATTCAGTTCTTTCTTGGTCTTCCTGAAAACATGATGGCACTACTGTTAGTTACTTTAAATCCCAAGTAGCGGTTCCATAGGTGACCAGAAACACTATTGCCAGGGTTTAAACATATATTAGTTTAACATGAGTCACCATATGAATATCCTGAAATTTGTAGTTTAGATTACATTACTTGAGATGTCTGTATTATCTATTTAGATTATATTATTACAACACGAGAGGAGGGTTCAGGATTCTTTTAATCAATTACAGGCCCAACTCTTATTGGTATTCTTCCATACGCTGGCTTAAAATTTTACATATATGAAGATCTGAAATCTCAAGTTCCAGAAGATTACAAGAATTCTGTTATATTAAAGCTCTCTTGCGGAGCTTTAGCTGGTCTATTTGGACAAACCCTCACTTATCCACTGGATGTTGTCCGAAGACAAATGCAGGTACAGTTCTTGTATTCCATGCATTGATAATCTGCTAAATCTCATCTGCGATGCCTATGGTCACCACTCACAAGACTTTCTGTCTTCAGGTTCAGAGCAAGCAGCCTCAAAATTCTAGTGATGGCTTCCGTATAAGAGGAACTTTCCAGGGTCTCTTGTTGATCATTCGGTGCCAAGGGTGGAGACAACTCTTCGCTGGTTTGAGTCTTAACTATGTCAAGGTAATAAGCCAGGACAAAATTAAAGAAAGACAAAATTTGAAAAATGAGAATCAGTATTGCAAAATGTGCGACATGGAAAAATAACTTACTCTGTTGGGTTGCTCCTTGTTTTCCTTTGCTTAGTTACAATTATTACTCATGTTGTGTTGCTCCTTGTTTTCTTTTGCTTAGTTGCAATTATTAAACATATACAACTGGGATGTTCATTTTTTACAATAATGTCAATATCAAGTTTTATTTCTTGACACATGGACTTTTCAGGTTGTCCCTTCAGTAGCTATCGGTTTCACAACATATGACATGATGAAGACATTGCTAGGGGTTCCTCCCCGAGAGAGAGTCCATGCGTCAGGTGGTAACAAATGAAGCAATGTTGGCCATCCTTGTGACTGATGAACTGAAGAAACTCTAGGCTGTGGCACTGTTGTTCTTGTTATGAATCCTATTGCTATCACCCTATGTTGCATACGATGGAGAGTATTGTATATTGGTCAAATAGTTCTGTGTCTAACATTCGATCGAGTTGCTTGTACCATCCATTATGCTACTTGTAATTTGTAACCATGAATACAATGACGGTACCTGAAATTGCCCTACAATGATCCCTTTTCTTAGTAAAAATCAACTCTTCTGATGCAACTTGATTACAGATAGAACCAACCTCAAAAAAATGGAAAATTGCTGCCTGAGTGGGGCTAAAATTCTGTTCAGCATTAGCACATGTTTATACAAGGCTTCACACACACACTGTATTATCTTAACCAAAAATAAACCAATCGTTCACATAAATTAAATCAATCCACAAGGGTGACAATAATTACATCAAGTAAAATGTAGCCATTGCCCCGTCATCACTGAAGATAGTAAAAACCAATAGAGATTTTTCTTAAGAGAACACAACCGCAGACTGTACACCACCAAGGCACCCACAATCCCAAGCACTCTCCATGTAATTTCCAAGTCCATGATCACAGGACGAGAAATCCACAGCTGATCTGCAATCAGTTAATCTTTCTTCTTGTTGCCCGGGGAGCAGAACCTCTCAAACAGCATGGCGAAGAACCCGGCGAAATCGAGCCGCTTCTTCGGGTCATCTTTCTCCACCTCCCTGTTTGTTTCATCAGGCTTGTCTCCTTCAGCTGAAGTTTCAGCAGCAGCAGCAGCCTCAACTGGAATTTCAGTTTCTGTTTCAGCTGCTGGGGCTGTCTGCTGCAAAGCTGCAGCGACAGCCTGAATCTCTTCTACGGCTTGCTCCAACAAATTAGGTTCTTCAGTCTTGTCAGCAGAGGCACCCTCGTCGACGACGCTCTGCGCTGCCTCACCTTCTTCTGCCTTCTCTTCAGACTCAGGTTCTTTATCCTTGGATCCTGTTCAAGGTAAGGACGATGCAAATGTTTAACGATCGGGCTGTGGATGAACAGAAGTCACCAATGAAATCCCCAGAAACAATGCATGTTTTACCATGTCTCCTCAGATGGAGAGCATCAGCAAGGCTCTCCACCTCGTCCTTGACCTTTTCCACCACTTCTGGGTGGCTCTTCACCTTGTCCATCACAGCACTGACCTTTTCCATCACTTCTGGGTGGCTCTTCACCTTGTCCATCACTGCACTGAAAGCGTCCATGTCCTTGTTTCCCTGTTCTTCGCTTCCTTGCTCTACAATATCGACATGAATGCTTCTCAGAAAACAATTTGGTTTCAGGCAGAAAGAACTAGAAGGAAAAAAAAGGGACCTAATTTAGATTGTTCATTCAGAGGCAAACAGAAGTTTCGGTCCAATAGCTTCTTACAAGTCAGCAAACGGGCTGGGTGCAGTTGAATTCAAGCATCACCACAAGAAATACTGATAGGATTGTACTAAGGATAAGGGTTATAAATTACGGTGACCTAGATCCATTAGTTAATTACACTTTCTCCACCTTCTAATAAAAATCCCTTGTTACTGTATGCATTCAACCCACCCCGATTAGTGCAGGATTATCAATAACTCAAACAAAAAACAGTGGAGGGGAATTACCAGCTGACCGATCAATTCGACAGGAAAGGATTCTTCTAGACAACAGACAAGATGCCAAATCCCCATACAAAAGCATGCGGACAAAACGATGAAAGAAACGAAGAAAGAGCAAAACCTGCGATCCTAGGTATTGGCTGAATCGAAACTTACAGAGCGAAGAAGAGACCCTTACAGGCTGAACCAGACTGCAGATTTGTTGAAGGACAGTGAAGTAAGCAGTAAGTGGGGAAAGCTTAACTGACGAAAACTCAGAGGGGGAGTTCTTTTCGATGTGAAGCTTGAGAACCGTCGTGGGGTATATGGCTCTAACTGAGCCCCTTGATATGGGCTAATGACAAATGTGAAGCTAATGTTTTATGTATTATATACACAGATAAAGCTTAGCTGGAGCATCATGCATAATAATACTACATGGTAGGACAGTGCAGGAGAGTGACAGCGAAATGGACGCAGGCAAACTGCAGGCATTCATGGTGGTTGGTCGAGGATCATCCTGCATCGTGGCATGCACGGCGTAGCAGCCTGTGTCATACAGAGTGTCACTTGCTCCAGCTGGGTCAATCAAACCCTACTTTATTTATTCTCAAACAGTGCTTTAATTTTATTCCCTATACTTGCCAGCATTGATCCTGGAAGCGATATATACTAGGAAATAACAGTTGGATTCTTTGTTGTCTATAGCTTTAGTTTGTGAATTCTGGCTGGACAAATGGAGTTGGATTGTCGGATTTGGTTTGTCTGGTACGCTTGTATTAGGGTCAACTAATAACGATCTGGCACGTGCAGGTCCACTAAGAGGACAAACGAACATGGTGCTTGAGTTGTAACTGTCTGTCCAAAAAAATCAGATAATTGCTGTATTCATCTCACAATGATCTCTGATTGGATAGTTTCTTTGGGCTTCATCTTTTTTAAGATTAGGAATGGTTCATGGCCAAAAAAAAACTAGAAAATGGTATCTGGTACACCTTCAATCAAACAATCACACATGCCCAACATCCTAACAGAATCATTGCGTACAGAAAGCTGCTTTTACTTGGAAGTAAAGTTAAGAAAGCCTATAGGCCAGGAGACATAATCCAAGGAGGGTAGTCCGCTTCAAAATGAAGTATGAAATGTTCACTAAGCGCAAGGCATTTTTTCTGTACCACTTTCCAACTTGTATTTACCCTGATAATTACATTGTTTAGCGCATCATCTAGAATATGGCTTGGCATCATTAGAGAAAAGTTGGCTTATTTTCAACATCATGTGTGATTTTCTTCGAAAGGACGTCAGAAGCTTTGCTGCAAGTTTTATTACAAGGATAGATAAAAAAAGCACAAGTCCTCGCCTAGTTTTTTTGAGTGAAAACCACATGAATAGGGTACAATCACCAAACAACTCCGGTACCAAGACCTACCCAAACAAACATCATGTGTGATATTTCTGTTGCAGAAGTGCAGATGGTTTGTTTCACTGTCATGATACAAATCGACCTACTCCAATATCATGAGTGAAATCAAATCGACCCTTCTCCATGCGCCATGTGTTACATCACTGCTTTCTTAATCGCATAGCTCGTGGGTACTTCCTCTAAAAAATAATCATATCCGAGAAGGATAGCTCACCTAATTAGGAGAACATGTTCCAATTGCTTAATAGTCCAGATGCATCCATGTTCAGATAACATTTAGAGTGGCATCCTAAGTATGTTACGATAAACATTGGTCTTTGTTTTCTAATTATATATATACAATGTACAGAAGTGTTACTTATGGTCTTAGGGTGCCCATACTGAAAAAAACATTTTTTTCTAGCATGTAGGGATTGATTGACTTATAACTATATGATCTAATTTGGACCGTGAAAAAAACATCAAATGCAAACGTTGAACTGCACTAACCAAAAATGCAGACAAAAGTTACTTTTTCTGAAATAAAACATCATGAGGACCGTGTGATCAACTCAATGCAAGAAGATTGATGGAATGTTGCAATTTGCAGCCTCTTTTTATTTTCCTTTGAAGCCATTCTAAATGAGTGCAGCTTACCTAGTTCCTTTGAACTGCTGGCATCAGAGTGACTTCCGAGTTCTTCTTTCTCTTTCTCAAGGAGGCCTGAGCCCTTGTGCAAGATCGTTTGAATGCCTGACTTCACATCCCCTTGAAGCTTCTCAGTCGTCGTTTCGGCATCTATAGATTAATCCCAAAGGTCAGGGAGCAGGAAAAATATCAAAAGTACATCGTGGTTACCTGTCTAATATTAGATATCAGGGCTTAAGACAACAAATGTGCAAGCAATATGCAAGACACGATCGAATTACTTCTATTTGTGCTTTCCAGAATGTAGTATATCTGCCACTTATCAGAACTAGCAGTTCTATATATTTTCTTGACTTTGACCAAAACGTGTGGCATGAAAACGTAAACCTTTCAGAGGTCCATATCGAGGCAATTTCAAAGCCATTTAGTTGGGCAATCGAAAGTGTATCTGCAACGATCAACCATCTATTTGCCGTGTTATTATCTAAAACAACGACAGCTTGAAATCCAAACCATTTGGACTCTGTGTTAATCACTAATCAGTGAGCATGCTACCCGTTACATATCATGGCAAGTACTTGAGACTTGAGAGAGGCTGAACAGGTCAAGGAAGAATAGCTACTGTACTTCTGAAGCAGCAGATGGCATTTCTACAATCTGCATACAGAACTTAGGATAAACATGAGGGCAAATAGCTAACCGTTCTTGGCTGACTGGAGGCTTCCTGCAAGGGCATCAAGCCCTCCCTTGGCACGATCAAAAAGGTCATTCTTCCCACGGCCATTTTTCCCCTTCTTCTGCGATCCTTCAGAGTCTTTGACTTTCTTTGAGTTCTTCCTCTGAAAGAACATCTTGCCCCGTTCCTCCTCTTACACTGCGATAATATAATCACATGTAATTAAGGAAAAAGCTTAAGCAGTCTACCACGGAAGATTTAAGGGAAGTAAATGCAAACTTCAGCTACTTTTGAGAACAATCTGCCATATCAGTATCTTCTGCCAAGTTTTAAAAAAAAGTATCTTCTGCCTCATCAGAAGCTGTTTATACTTGACTTACGTGTTCTAATCGTGGTGTTTGGCACAAAAAAAGGGCCATGGTGAACCATAAATGGCTTTCTAGAGGATGATCCTTGTTGTCCAACCCTCGGACATACATTAACCTTCTCATAGAAATCCAATGGCAAAATCCAAACAAAATGTGTTGGAGCTTGTTGGCAGCAAAGGGGTAAGAGCATAATCACGCAAGGTAGCAGCAGGAGAGAAGATCTAACGCAGTGAATGAATAAGAACAACCTATGTCGTCGACTAAACTAGTTTCTGATTAACAAGAACAACCTACTTCAATGACGATCTACTGGCAAAATTAACACCATTCAACTATTCAAGTACACAGCTACATAGGTACCTACCAAAAGGAAGGATAGATAACAGAAGCATGCATGTAAAGCATCGGATGTGCATGCATCTTACCTATATTCCTTGAAATGAAGAGTAGAGTTGTTTCAATAGAGAAAATTGTAGAAGAAGAGGAGGAGGAGGAGGAGGAGAACAAGCGTATTCGGGGGGACATGTCATGCAACGTGGCCCTGCTTTTATGGAGCCAATCTCTAATAGTCGCTGCCACAATTTAAGCATGTCGACTATAGTTGGCCTCCGGTAACGACCCAACCGCAACCATTAGATTCCAATTTTTAATTTTTTATTATTCCGTTTTTCTTGTGTTCAATTTATTTTATTACTGCGCATTAAATTAAATCTTGTTATTGGCCGAACAACATAAAAACAAAACTATCGGTTTCTTTCTGTCCTTCCGATACGGCACTAGACATATCTTCTTGGGTTTGACTTAACCAGCGCAATGATGACACGCTAGCTTCTCCGAGAAGAGGTTGTTGCACAAAAGAAAGGTACAAATTGCAGGCACGTATGTATGTTAGTAGAGTTGAGGATCTAGTTTTAAACTGGATCTGAATTCTGAAGTGTTGCACGTACGAGGAGTCAGGGAGCCTCCTTGGCCTTTCTTGTACACTTTCTTTTGCTTATTGCACCAGCACAGCGTAATGCTTGCAAACTCAACACACAATACGATCGAAGCATTGCCATGCATGTTTCTGAAAGTTTGTTCAATCTCCCTACATCAACTATGATGCTCGATCGGACTTGCCAAGATATTTAAACTCAGAAAGCCCTTTCATCTTTGAGATGAGAGAATATAGAGGTAACACGTCAAGGAAACTTTTGTCCTCTTTCTAGAAAACAAATTAACTCCATATCTGAATTATGTAGCTAAGAAATTGAGCCTTGAGAGATTTGTAAAATGTGTTTGTTGAGAACAGTCTTTGCTCCCCAAAAGTAGTTCGTTTGGGTGTAAGATGCAACCCCCTCTAGATGTATGATTTTTGGGCCTCATTTCCGCTAAAAACTAGGTCATTTCTTGATTTTATTTTTCTTCTAATAAAATAGAGAAGGTGAAAGCGGATCCTACTATTACTACATTTCCTTTTTGGTAAAATATGATTAGAACCAAATTCTCATGTACACACAAGTGTATTTAATTAGGGCATGACTAGCGCTCGGACGTCCGGACACCCGCGCCTGCCCCGCATGCTACTCGTGTCTTCACGTACTTCACATGCTACTCGCGTCTGCCCCTGTTTCTCGCGTGTGCCTGCTACTCCCTCCCTCTTTCTCCTGCTTGCGTTCGGACGCCTACCCACATACTATTTCGCACGCTGCTCATGTGCTGCTGCGCGCCCATGCTGCTGTGTGTCCACGCCTGTTGCTGCACATGGATGTGGAGACCTCCCCCACATGCGGGGACCTTCTCCGCCTGCGCTCCCTTCCCTCGCTTGCTAATAAAAACACTTACAACATGAAAACATTTGCTGTAAAATGAGTCTGAAACAGGTGAAACATTTGAAACATAAGCTTGCGACATATGTGTATAGCCACTGCAACATATGCAACATTCAGATAAAACACTTGCAACATACATCTGAAACAGTTGAAATATTTGGAACATACACTTGCAACATATGTGTATAGCCATTACAACATATGCAACATCCAAATAAAACACTTGCAACTTATAACATGAAAACACTTACTGCAACATAAGACCAAAAACATAAAAAACCTTTGGAACATACTCTTGCAACATATGTGTGAAACATATAAAACATCCAGATTAAAACGCTTGCAATATATGTCTGAAGCACTTGCAACATAACTCTGAAAGAATTTTTTTTTATTTTTAGCCCAATTTTGAAAGAAATTTTAAATTTAACCCGTCTTAAAAAAAATTTTAAATCTAACCCGTTTGGCCCCGCCACCATGCATGGCGGGGCAAATGCACTGTACCCCGCCATGCATGGTGGCGGGGTGCACGTCCGCGTGGCAGGGGTGACGTGGCGGGGACCCGGGGCGTACCCCGCCATGATGGGTGGCGGGGTATGCCAAACCCGCCACGGATCATGGCGGGGTATACCCCGCCACCGGTCACGGCGGGGCGCGGCTTAAATATAAGCCGCGCCCCGGCCTCGCCCCCGCCCGCTGCCTCTGGCCTCCCCGCGCCTCCCCGCCGCCTCCGCCCTCCCCCGCGCCTCCCCGCCGCCTCCGGCCTCCCCGCGCCGTGTCCGTGCCGCCGTGACCGCGCCCCACCGTCCCCGGACTCCCCCGGCCGCGGCCCACCGGCCTCCGGCCTCGCCCCGGCGTCCCCCGTCGTCCCCGCGCCGTTCCCGCGCCGCCGGAGGACCTCCGCCGCGCCCCGGCCGCCCCGGCCGCGCCACACCGCCCCCCGGCTGCCCCGGCCGCGCCACCGCGTCGTCCGCGCCACCGCGTCGTCTCCCGCGTCCCCGGCGACCGCGCCCTCGGCCGCGTCTTCGGCATTCGTTCCCGCGCCGCGACCCCGAAAATTTTTTACGGTAATTTTGTTTACTTTGTCGTTTAAATTGTATATTTGTAGTAAATATTAATAAGCTTTTATTATTTATTTAGTTATTTATTTATTTGTCATTGTATTATTTAGTTATTGAATTATTACGATTATTACTTGTTTAGTTATTAGTTGTTTAGTGATTGAATTATTAGCGGTTTAGATATTTATTTGTTTTTATTAGTTGTTTAGATATTGAATTATTAGTTTTTACGATTATTAGTTGTTTAGGTATTAGTTAATTAGTTAACGATTATTAGTTATTCGGAATTTATTAGAGACTTTTAGTTATTTAGTTACGTACCTATTAGTTATTTAGTTATTAGGTAATATTAGTTATTAAGTTATTTAGTTTGGTAATGATGATTTGTTATTGACGACACAGTTGACTTATTAGGTAATATTAGTTATTTAGTTAGTTATGTAGTAATTAGTAGTACCATAATGGTCATTTAATAATGAGATGTCAAATCGTTTTGTAGATGGATTACGGTGTAAGAGTTTTTTACGGAGGAAGTGTTAGGAGAGAGGATTGCCAGTTTGAGGATATGTATGAAGAATTGGAATGGTTTGATGGCACCCCTAGTTTCCGCGATCTATGTGACCGTTTGAGTTTGAAGTTTGGCGAGGCTTTCACACTAAAGGGTAGGTTCGATGTTGGAAAGAATAGGGCACACTATGTCATGATGGACTTGTGCAACCAAGCAGAGTGGTCCCGATACAATAGGGTCATCCAAGGTTCGAATGTCGGCATGGCTGAGTTGGTGCTGGAGATTGTTGAGAATGAGGAGCCGTCCTTGGACAGTGATACTTTAGGAGATTGTGGTGTGCAGATGCAACAAACTATGGAGAGTATGGACTTGGATGGTAATTTGACGCAGGAGCGGGTTCATTCTCCTCCAGTTGGTCATATAAGCAATGATTTTGATGTAGACGAGTTTGAACAGGAGGAGGAGGAGGCGGCAGCGGAGGGAATGATTGGTGATGATGTTAGCACAGATTCGGACGATTCAGGAAATGAGGAAGGAGGTCCCCATGTCATGCGAGCATCGGTTGAAGCCATGCCCTCTGGAGGTGCACCTGCCATGTGTACACCAGTTCGTGGCATGCCCTCAGGAGTATCGCTTGAGGTACTTCATGCCATGCAGAGTCAGGGCACCTTAGCCACCGGTTATCCAGATGATGGAGTGCAATATGAAGGATGGAGCAGGGTTAGGGAGGCACAACAATACGTTGCACCACCCTCTTATACATCTGCAGAGCTTACACAGCTGAGGGAGGCTGGCTTGCCTTTTACCGGTGTGCCAAATTATATCGATGTAAGTATGTCGCATATGGCAGTTTGTGACACGGGTTTGCAGATGTGTAAGGAATCATTGTACAACCATAGAAATTTAATACTGAGGAAGGGAATGCTCTTTAATACGATGTCGGAGATGAAGTTGTTCCTTCAGGACTATGCTGTGTATCATCATAGGCCTTACACGGTTCGGCATTCCGACAAGGAGGTAAAATTCCACATATTATGTAAGGCTGGATTCCCGTGCTCGTGGAAGTTAAATGCACGAAAGAGGCGAAGTGATGGTAAGTGGAAGGTAACTTCGGTGGAACAGCCGCACAGATGCCAGACTAATGAGGGTAAAAGGTACCATCCCCAGTTAACGGCTCGGTATCTAGCCCGCCGTATATTGGGTCTTGTAGATAAGGACAACGACGTATCAGTGCCGTTCTTGCAAGAGACCATAGCCACATTTGTTGGGTATGAGGTCACGTATGGAAAGGCTTGGCGGGCAAAGCAAATTGCCCTGGCAATTCGTTGGGGTAGCTGGGAGGAAGCCTATAATAGGGTTCCACGCATTTTGCATGCGATGGAACACTTCAACCCTGGCATGAGATCGTTCATATACACAGGAGGGTTCTTTCTTCAGAACCCGTTGAGGCATATTCTGTACCGTGTATTCTGGTATTTCGATCAGTGCAAACATGCATTTCAGTATTGTAGGCCGGTTGTTCTTGTTGATGGCACGTTCCTCACCGGCAAATACAGGGGCACATTGATGATGGCTGCTGCTGTAGACCCAGAGAACCAGATAGTACCAATGGCTTTTGCTTTGGCAGAGGGGGAAAACAACGATTCATGGTCATGGTTTATGCGTCTGCTCCGTGTCCATGTGCTTGGCCCTTCTCGCACCATTTGTCTGATTTCGGACCGTCACATTGGAATTCTAAATGCAGCCGATGAACACATTGATGGTCACCCGGCTCTAGTGCACCGTTGGTGCATGCGACATTTTGCCGCCAATTTCTGGCGGCGTCAACGCAAGAAGGATGTGGCTGACAAGTTAAAGGAGCTTTGTAATAAACGTACGGAACGCGAGTTCAACGAGACTATGGTAGAACTAGAGAAGATGCTTAACCAAGCTGGCAAGGCATGGTTAGACCAGCAGATGGAAAATAAAGCCAAGTGGGCATTAGCCTTTGATGAGGGCGGCTTCCGGTACGGCATCATGACAACAAACTCCTCTGAGTCTTTCAATCGTGTGTTCAAAGGCGTTCGATCTCTTCCAGTGTCTGGCATTGTCGAGTTCTCTTTTAGGAAGTGCAATGAGTATTTTGTTAAGCGGTATGGCCTAGCCCTGAGGAATGAAGAGGAGCTTGGAAGATGGGGCAAGGCGGCACACGAATATTTGAAGGAGGCTGAGGAATTGGCCAAACAACAGGTTGCCGAGGCTTATGGACGGGACATGCTTGTTTTCTGCGTACGAGCTAGAGGGGGCACAAACCTGGGCGGCGAACGATTTGGTGGCCGAACGTACCGTGTCGATCTTGGTAAAGTTGAATGCAGTTGCAACGTCCCTCAGATCATGCATGCCCCTTGCTCACACATGATCACCTCTTGTTGGCTTCGAGGTTTTGACCACACAGTTGCACCGTACATGTCACCCTTGTATCTCCGTGCCAACACATGCAAAGTTTGGGAAAAGAGTTTCGAGCCATACCTTGACGAGTCACAGTGGCCTCCATACTATGGTGAGGACTACGCGCCTTATCCGGACCTAAAGAAGGTAGGGAAGGGAAGGAGGAAGAAGAAGCGATTGAAAGGCGATATGGACAGTATGAAAGGTTACGGCGCCGATATGTATGGTGGCGGGGACTTTGACGAAGAACGTGCGCAGAACCTTTGCTCCATTTGCAAGAATCCTGGTCATAACGCTAGATTTCATAGGCGGGCGAGGCAAGAGGTCGTATATATTGTAAACATGCATTTATAATATTATAAATTTTATTTGTACTTGTCTTTAATTTTTTATAACGTTGTTAATTGTTCTAATGTTGTTAATGTTTTCTTTGTTTTTTACGAACAGGGAGTTTCAGGCGTGCAAGATGGCGGCGCGGGCTCCTCATCCACGCTTTAGCCTCCTTGAGGCTGACTACGACAAGGACCACCGGGCCCATGCCTTGTCGGAGCTGCATAGGCCGTTGCGTCCGCTTCGTGTTCGCACGCACCACGTACATAGCTGGGACGAGCGATACGCGCCCTACATAGAGCGTGCGGGCTTCATTGAGATCGTTCGCGTACTCCACCAACGCTGAGCTGCATGGGTATGTTTGTTCTACTTAAGCGCCTATGATGGCCACTTATCTTCTTCAATATGTTTGTTCTACTTAAGCGCATCATTTCTAATGCAATATGGCAATCCAGGATTGATCGGAGGATTCGGACGACGCAGAAGAATTGGGCGTTGACGCACGACCAATATTTGCACAGATGGTATAACAGGAATGTTCGTCAGATCAACCAAATTCCGCCACACCACCCGGGAAGATGGATGGAGTACCTTCAATGGCTGCAGCGAAGTACGAGGACTCATCTCATGGTCCCGTACACGAACTTGCCTGCAGATGCGGCCGATGAGGATGACATCGCCGATGCGTTCGACGATGCGCAAAGGAGGCAAACACAACTTCTTAGGGCGCCTCTTAATAGATACGTGGTAAGTACTTTGCACTTATATTATAAAACGAGGTAACGGGTTTAAATTTCAATTGAAATGATCGAGTTAACGTTGTGTGATGTTGTAGGCACAACAGTTGTCCAACTACTCCGAGGAAGCTTCGAGGCAACTTTTTCGGACTAGGGATGACAAGACGAACCCTCTTCGTGCCTTCGTCAAGGTACTTTTGATAGTAACATTCGTGACTACTACTCAGTTACTTTAAAAATTCACGCTTAATAATGCTTGTTGTCATCTTAATCTGTAGAGAATGAAAAAAGGCTGCAAAAAGTTGGCTCAAAAGCTGAGCTGTGCGGATACGTCTCTGGACATACCGTACAACCCCACGTGGTCCAGGAGCCACACGATGTCCACCACAGCTGCTTCTGCTAGCGACACCAGAGCTGCGTCCTCGTCTATTCGTACTCCGCTGGATAGAGGGAAGGGTCCAGCGTCTGCGGACGATGTGGATGAGGCACTGCAGTATGAGACGACGAGTGGCGACGACGACGACGACGACGACGACGAAGAGGACGTTCCGCAGTGGGGTTACACCGGTCACGAGGAGATGGGTGCGTCACAGCTGTACGGTGCTCCTTTTGCTACACAGGGGTTCGACTACACACAGCAGGAGAACTACACACCAGCCGAGCAACAGGTTCGTATGCTTTGCTTTCTCTTTAATTTTATTGTTCTTAGATCAACATTTATA
The DNA here is from genome assembly GCA_022457205.1 of Saccharum spontaneum. Classification (NCBI taxonomy): domain Eukaryota; kingdom Viridiplantae; phylum Streptophyta; class Magnoliopsida; order Poales; family Poaceae; genus Saccharum; species Saccharum spontaneum. Next base: position 35,702,391 of record CM039587.1, read on the forward strand.
GTAGCTCATCAGGTTGCTTGCTTGCAGGGGCCGTCGTCGACGCAGCAGCTCGATCGTGGACAGAGGCGACAGCGCGAGAGGCAGCAGCGGGACCGCACAGACGTTGGCTGGAGAAGCAACGTGGTCCCTACAAATCCAAGGAGGCGACGGAGACCGCGAGACCCCTACACCCCAGGCGATTAGTAGAGTAGCAGACGCCGGACACATAGTATCATAGTTAGAACAATTAAATTATGTGTAGGTGTACCAGCAGTACTCCACTTGGTTATTTCGGTTCGACTATTGTAGTTGGTAACACTCGTTTAATCTTAGTCGTAAACGCAATTATTTGTGACGATCAGTTGACCCAATTATTTGTGACGATCCGTTGTCGTTAACTAATTTCGATTCGACCCCTGCCATAAACTTGCTGTACATCACTCAACATGACTTCCTGCGCGGTCAATTGACGATAAACGAAATGCAGTTCCTGCGCGGTCGAAGTTTCAGGCAACCCCGCCATGGCTGGGGGCGGGTTAGGGGTACCCCGCCATGACCCATGGCGGGGTACCCCTAACCCGCCCCCAGCCATGGCGGGGTTGCCTGAAACTTTGACCGCGCAAGAACTGCATTGTTGTAATGTATTTATACACTGCCGCGATAAACCACGTAACAATCTTAGTAAGTGGACCAACAAATGAAGCGAATGACGATGTGATAAAAGTACAATGACATGTTTCAACGTACAACACTGACAAAGTTGCTTACACAAAGTTTCTACGCCACTACGAACGTCAAACACTGACAACGACAAAGTGAAGACGTGACAATTTAAATTATTACAAAGACACTTGTACGTCAATCAAATTGCGTGCACCACTGCGTAAGCAACTCGTCTTCGGACTCGGAATCCTCCACTACCACCTCCTTACCCTTGCTGGCCTCGACTGACTTGGCTTCAGAGGCCTGACGCCGGTAGTAAGCCGCCTCCGCCTCGTCCGCGGCCTGAGAGTACAACTCGGCCTCTTCTTGGGTCATGTCTGTTGGCCCCCATGAGTCGAACAACGGTGTCTGTTGGCTCTGGTACGCTGCCTGGGCCTCGTGTACTGCAACATCCTCCTGGTAGCCCAATTGTTCTGCTAGACGAATGAGCTCGCCTATCCTCCCGGTGTCGTCGTCTTCCTCCGGCTCGGCCTCCTCGTCAACCACAATGGGACGACTTGCGGTGTACCTAGCACGAGCCATATCGGCTTCCCAGCCGCCGGTGCATCCAATCTCTGCAAGTACAAAATGCAAACACTTAACTAGATCTATGCAATGAGTTAATTGACAGTAAAACAAAGAAGTTTGACTTTCCAAAAACGCAATGACTCACTCGCACATAATGAGTCAATAGTATCGTTCAAGCCTTGCATCTCTGCTCTCGCAGCCTCCTCTGCAGCCTTCCTTGCATCCTCTTCAGCCTTCCGTGCCTGGTACTCCTCTACATCCTTCTTCTTTTGCTCGTACCACTTCTTCCACGCAATACTCTCCGGGTTACGAACACGTAGCTCTTGGGCCCGTCGTAGCATTTTCTTCTTGTGGCTCTTAACGAAATCTGTGACGTAGCTTGCAGGATATCCTCTGCTATTGCGAACTGCTACCATTGTCTTATACTCATTCTTGAAATTATACACATCATAATATGATTCCCACTTGCATTTCTGAGTGCTCTGTTGCAATAAATAGATGAATACAAAGTTAGCGTACCAGAGTTAACAAAATAAACCATTACCGCCAACTGTCAAAAGTATTAGCAAACCTCGTCATAATCGATCATGTGGCCACAGAAGTGCCCTATACCAAGGCCTGAAGGGACAAGGCCGTAGCTAGCTTCAACACCACATTTGCACATCACAGGAGGGGCAATAGACCTCCTCTTCTTCTTCCAGTCTGGCACCTCCACAATCTTCTCCGGCTCCGGCCAATGGCTCTTTGGACCATAGATCCATTCCTTGAAACGGCACTTTGGCATATCATGATCCTACAAAATCAAAACAGTAAAACACACATATAGAACGTGACATTCCAAGGTACACTCAAACCTTACCTCATGTCGTAGAGGACAAATGAACTCTTGTTCATTGCGTGGGTTTATCACGGCTTGCTCTCCGCAAAGGCACTTTGGAGGATCCTCGAGCCGCCGTGCCGATGCTACGGCCTTCTCTTCGTCCGTCATAGGAGGAGGGTTTGGAGGGGGCGGAACCCAGCGAGTAAACACCTCACGCTTGCAATGATCAATGCCGGGGTAGAAAAGGAGAATCCTTAGATCAAACTTGTCCGGGCCATCGATCCATTGGAAAAAAAAGCACCGGAAGTAGGGCTATACAAAAGTTTCAATTATCTCATCGCGAATACAACATCAGCAACCAATAAAAACAACAAAGGGAACAATTACTTACGCTACAACTATAACATGTGTAGAAGCAACGAGCCGCAGTATCGGGATGCCTCGACTGGCCCACGTGTGCCGGATGACCACAATCACAGTTAGGTATAGGTTCCTCGGGAGGAACGGGCGCATCCTTACAAGACACGTCGGGGTACATCTCTCTAGGACGACCCTTTTTCCTCCAAATCGACTCACGATACGAGTCCTCCATCTAAAAAAACGAAACGATTTCAACACAAAACGATACACACAAAGAAGGGGTGGCCGGAACAAGGAGCGATGATGGGCCGATACCTGACGGGGACGACGGAGGGACGCCGGAGAAATGGAATGGGTGAGGGAGCTCGGTTCTAGAGCGCTGCGGGAAATGGAATGGGTGAATGACCAAAAACAAGAAGTGCCCGGGCTTTTATATGGCAGGGGTGTACCCCGCCATGCATCATGGCGGGTTAGGGCAACCCCGCCATGGATCATGGCGGGGTACACCCCTGCCACGCTGGCGAGGTGGTCTTCCACCCCTGCCACGTCGGATCTGTACCCCGCCACCATGCATGGCGGGGTACAGTGCATTTGCCCCGCCATGCATGGTGGCGGGGCCAAACGGGTTAGATTTAAAATTTTTTTGAAAGACGGGTTAAATTTAAAATTTGTTTCAAATTTGGGCTAAAAATAAAAAAAAATTCCTCTGAAACATCTGAAACACTTAAAACATACGGTTGCAACATGCACTTTCAGCGCAGCGCAACATCTCCTTGTTGCTTGGGAGAATGGAGGCTCGTTGTTGTTGGAGTTCATCAGAGGCAGCGGCCCGGCAACGCTTGTATGTGGCGGGCTGACGGCGGCTGCGTGACGTGGCAAGGAGGCAGTGCCCGCACGACTAGGAGAGGAAGCCAGATCCGCCGGGGAGCCACTCATGCCGAGGCTGCCGCACTGGTCCGCCCGTGACTAGGGTTGTCGGCGCCGTTGTGCCACCGTGTCGAGGACCGCTTGGGCCTCCGCGTCATGGCCTGCTCGTGCTGAGGCACGTGCGAGGCCACTATGCCACTGCGCTGGGAAGCTCGCCCGCACTGCAGCGAGAGAGAGATGGAGGAGTAGCGCTAGAGGCACGCGTGAGAGAGAAAGCGGAGGTAGGGAGGTACAAGAGAGAGGAGCGATGGCTGATATTTTCGAAGACACGCATGCGAACGGTATAGGTACAGGCGCAGGCGGGTCAGGGTCCGTCCGTCCGGACGTCCGTTTCAGCCTACCATTATCGATTTAATTAGCCATTTACCTTTTATGAGGATGTGCATGTATAGCCTACCCTTATGATCATCTCCAAACGATTGGGCGGGTGGATCTTAAGATTGATGAGTCACTACGACTCATGCCACTAAATAAACACTTCTATAGATTGATCTATCACCAATGCTTCTATCATCGTTGGTATCATTAAACTATTGCTGATGCTTATGACCAACGGTTCGTAATACGAACCACTGGTGATGAGATTATCACCGCCGGTTCATAAGAACGTTCTGGTTCATAACTATCACCACTGTTTCGTCTTACCAACCGGCGGTGATAGTCCATCATCATAGTCAGTTTGTGCCACCAACCGGCGGTGATGATGTGCTCCTCATCACTACCGCCTCGCCATATGAACTGACGGTGAAGATGTTTTTCATCGTCAGCTTATTGTATGATACGACGGTGATAACTATGCTGCAGCATAATAAAATTCATAACTTTTTTAAATAAAGTCAGATCAAAACAAACTTTATATCGTAGTTGATGACTTTTCATTTGAAACCATTTGCGGTCTCAAATTCTTTTTGAAGCACTCAAATTTTAAAATTCAAAATTTTCAAATTGTACAAATGACCTTAGATGGAAAAATGACCAAAATCAATGTTGTAGATCTCGATGAGATATACAACTTTGTAGTTGACAACTATTTCATTAGAAATCATTTATAGTCTCAAATTTGTATCTGAAGTTTTAAAATTTTAAAAACCAAAATTTTCAAACAACCTTGGATGGAAAATCGACCAAAATCAAAGTTGTAAATCTTGATGAGAATAACAACTTTGTAGTTGATGAGTTTTTCATTTGAAATCATTTGAGATCCCAAAAGTCTGGTTGAAGTTTTGATGTTTTGAAATTCAAATTTGTTAAACGACCTCGGATGGCGAAACAACAAAAATCAAAATTGTAGATCTCGATTAGAACAAAAAAATTGTGGTTTATGACTTTTTCATCTGAATCTATTTAAGGTTCTGAATATTCATTTTAAATCCTAAAAAATGAATACTATGGGAATGTATATGCTATATAAATATAAGTGACTTAGGGATGAAGTGGTTAGAGGAGAATGGTTAGAGGAGTGAAGGACAAAGGTCTTAGGTTCGAATTCCAGCACCACGTACCATGAAAAATAGTGTGGAGTTGGAGGCATGAACCTGGAGCTAGGGAGGATTCCCAGGATTGAAACAAAATTTTTTGCTATTTTTTTAGCCCGTTTTTAGGAATTTTGAAAATTTAAATCACCGCCGGCTGGTAATACGAACCGACTATGATAAGCTATTGTCACCGTCGATTGCAAACAGCCTGTGGTAAGAATGTCATCACCACCGACAACTTACTGCCGAGACCAAAAAGCGTTAGTGATGGGCTTTACGAACCGTTTGTGATAGATTTGAATGTAGTAGTGAAATAGTATCATTTCTTTCAAAATAAATCATAAAAATACAAGTACTCATGCCAAGTTTATTAGGTTTTAAACCTGGATGAACAGATTACCTAACCAATTGAGTTCAATTTAGTTAGATTATACTATTACTAAAATGAACTTCTTTCGGAGCCTCCATATTAATTCTCACGAGACATAATAGAAAAAACCATGGGATGTGCTAAAAAAGACTGATCATAAATATTATCACAAAAGCATAAACATCCACTCATCGGTTCGACGTACTCTACTCGTCGTTGACAATAATAGCTAATGATCTGATTTGCTACCAAAATACCCACTTCTGCCATTATATATCAAACAACTAAAGAACGCCTAGTTTTTTATATAAATTAGCTACCTTTGTCCAAGATAATAAAAAGTAACCCATAAATTGACATCTAGATTGCTCACCTGTACCATTGTAAAAATAAAAAGCTAAAATAACATTTTAAATCTACGTTCAAATTATCCACATGCAGCATATATATAAAGAAAACATAAAGGAACCTTATATATGCTTCTAGATTACCATTAGCTACCACCATTACTACATGAAAAAAACTCAAAGCAAACGTACATGTGCATGCCAACATGTAGATCAAGTATATATACATGCATAAGCAATAAATATAACTTTGCTTGGTTTAACAATCACAAGAAACAATTCCTTAACAAATCACGTACCAATAACCCTAAGTTTCTATTGTAGATAAATTTATACAGTGTGACTAAAACATTATAGCATATCAACATTGATAACTGGATTATAAACTCTACAAAAACACTTTAATTTAAAGTATTTTATTTTTATAAAAGAATTATATTACTACACTCAATTCTTTAGTAGTGGAATTTTCACGTCTTGATTATTGTGTTGCATGTAAAAATGCATGTTTATGTTGTTCTAATATTTAGGAGTATAGCATGACCTATAATCCATATTTTCAATAAAAATACAAAAATAGAGTTTTGGATAAGTGGTACAATAATACACCTTGGAATTTCAACTTAACATATACATAGAACAAAATTTCATTAATTCCTAAATTCAAACTTGGAAAGCCATAATGGATTGCACAAATAAATGAATTGCATCTAGATTGCAACAACGGTCACGACAAATGGACTGCAACAACAGTTGAAATAACATTGCCTAATATTTCAACTAAACATAAATTGGAGAATAACGAAGTTGCGATTCAGAACACTACGGCCCTATTTGGGGGAGCTTCTGGCAACTTTTGCTTCTCGAAAAGCTCAAAAAGCTAGAAGCTCCCCAAACAGGGTAGCTTCTTCAAGATGACAAAAGCTCCAAAAGCTGCAATTTGTACTAAAAGCAAAGAAGCTTCCTCACCAGTTTCCTGAGCTTTTCCAGATAACTTCTCTAGGAGGTACTTTTGGAAAAGCTACAACTCTCTCAAACATGGCCTATAATATATGGATGGAAAATCATATATAGTAATTTGTAACTAAATTTTATAAAAAAATTGAGATCAAAGAGCATATGTATGGGTATTGTATAAGATAATGAACAAAGAGAGAGCAAAGATATGCCATTTAGAGTAATTGCAAGTCCTAATTTTATCCATATACTTCTAATGTTTATGTCTCATAGGATTTTAGCCAATACTGAAATGTGAGCTAGTCATCTATTTACCATATCATGGAATATAGAAAAACAAAATTCCTCTCCTTTCATATATCGACAGGAATAATATGTTTGGGGATTTAGGCCATGCATTTATGAAGGACAAATTCTTCTTAAGGAGGACATCATTTATACTTTTCTATCTCAACAATTCAATTTGTACTCTCAACCCTTTTTTTAAAAAAAAGCTTTGCATATTCTACTTCGTAGACTATCTAAATTGGATCAATTTAATCCAAAGTTAATTTGCTCATATTTGTACAAGTTAGGTTTTACGTTCAAAGCACATAAGATGCATCATAACCTATAGCAGTTAATTTTAGATGTTTTTATTTACTTTTTTATGAATTTTCATATTTTGAGGTTTATATTATTATTTTGTAGATACTCCCAACTATGCAAACAATCATGAATAAAGTTCCAAATTATTTGACAAACAGGGAATAATGCTAGTTATAATTCCGCAAAAACTTGAACATTAAGCATAAGTTGTGTGACTAAAAAGAAAAATAAAAATACATTAGGGTTATAATTCAATCGAACTAGTTAATTAAATACTAGTCTAAATTAAAGCAAGTAAATAAGTCGAGTTTGATATGAGGGTTACGTGGACATATTGAATAGTTTTGGGTAGTACTAGTAAAATTATTTCCCCTTCATTTAGCCCGTGTTGTAGCCAGCTTGTGGCATTGCTAGACCAGGGCGATTGATGATTTAGCTTCATGCATCTTCCTGCACAGCATGACAGTACCAATCGGTTACTGCTGGTTAGGCCCTGTTCGCTTGAGCTTATCAGTCAGAATCAGCCAGTTATTCAGCCGTGTTTTTCTCTCACAACAAATCAGCATCAGCATCGGCATCAACAACAGCCGCAGAAACCATGAGTCGAACAGGGCCTATTAATACCCAACCAGAGGCGTCTTCACCGGCTCTCTCAGGCATTGAATTGAACCAGCATTTGCAGGTCATGGAGGGCATGTGTTGCATCAAGAATGGGATTGGCAGCTACGTCCATCCCTGGCAAGGTTGTACTTGTAGTTCTATTTTTTTTCCTTGTCCATGTGGCCAAATCGGGGTGGCTGTTTGTGCTGAAGAAGTTTGGTTGGGTGCGGCAAGAGTTATGAGCCTGATTGGTTGATGGCTAAATTTTGGTTACCAAATTTTAGTTAAGCCAAGATTTTGGCAGCTATTTGGTTTAGTACCAATATTTGTCAATATCGCACAATTGGTATACCAAATTTATGACAAATATTTTTTGTTCAAGTTTTGACAACTTTTCCCTACCAAATCTTTGGCATGGCAAATTTGGTAGCCAACCAAACTGGCCCTATATGTTTAAACCAAACGTGTCCTAAATCTAAAGGCAAAAAACAAGCCTGTGTAGAGAGAAGAAAAACACTGCCTATCACATAATTGCTAAGAGACCCATACGTTTTAAACTTTTGTAGACCTCGTGTATCCTAATAATATATAGAGATCAGAAGCACTTTTTAAAAAGTTGTATCAAACTATCTTGAAATTTAATAAAATCATTGCTTATTGGGACCTTTAAGTCTATTTATTTGCATCATTCATGTGACGAACTAAACCAGTGCAAGTTGATGATGATGGACATGGTAATCCTGTGAGTACAGATGTTGCCCGTGACATGGTAGCTATTCACAACTATGGGCCGTGCAAGAAAGGGTAATCAACCTCCAGTTAAACGGATAATCATCAGATAGAAGCGTACCGTATCACTGAAGCTTCAGCAGCTTGCTTCTTGGATGCACGTTTGATCCATTCCATTACATCCCATCCAAGCAAAATGGTGGTTCCGGAATATGCCGTGCCTGCCAGCTGGCTCCACACACACGTTGACCGTTGACACAGACCACGATCAAGTCAGCAGCACGCCAGCTGGCAGCAGAGGCCCCGCACCAACATCTCGTGCCCCGCCGACGAGTTTTCCTCTGCTTGGAGGCTCTTTCTTTTTTTTTCTTTTTTTATTCCTCACATCTGGTAGCATAAGTCGTAGTATCATCTGAACGTACATCTAAACACACGCACGTACATACTCGACACACACCAAACACACGCCACTAAGGTACTCCAGACTTAGAACCCTGTACTGTCATCTATGTACACCTACAAGATATTTACGAAGACACAGCTTCACTAGCGATGGATGTATCTTCTCCTCTTGTGGTCCATAAGCGTCTAACGTCCCTGCAACGAGAAAGTGGAGGAAACCCCAGTGAAAAACCAGCGCCGACTAAGGCCATATTTAGTTCTAAAATTTTTTTAAGATTTCTCATCACATCGAATATTTTGACACATGCATGGAGCATTAAATGTAGACGAAAAAAACTAATTACATACACAGTTTGGTAGAAAACCATGAGACGAATCTTTAAGGCCAGTTAATCCATAATTAGACACTAATTGATAAATACAAACAAAAGTGTTACGGTAACCAAAGAAAAAAAAAACTAAACACACCCTACGACTCGAACACTGGCCGGTATAGGAAGGAAGGCAGCCACCTGCCTCTACCACCACCCGCGCTACGCGCGGTTCCCGGCAAAACGCCACAAGAAAAGAAACCCGATCCACCCCGACCCAGAGTCTGTCGCTTGAAATGGGCCTTGTCAACATCGTCGTTCGGCTCATTCGAGGCCCACAGAGTTCAGCATAGCTCGTCGCCCCCAAGTGCGGCGAACGGAGCAGTGTGAGGAGGCTAGGGTTTAAGGTGCTCGGCGATGGCGTCGGCGGCGAAGACACTGGCGCGGGCTGGATCATCCCTCTTCGGCCGCATCCTCGCGTCCCCATCCCCATCCCTACTCCGCGCCGGGCTGCCGATCGCCAGCCTGCAGCCGCACATCCCACCGCCCGCACCGGCTGGGGTGGACGCTTACGAGGCGGAGGCCGTCGCGAGGCTGAGCTCGCTCCCCGGCGAGATCTCCTTCCCCTGCGGCCTCCCCTCGCTCCGCTTCTTCATCGACGACGGTACCGCTTCTCTCTCACACACACGCACTCATGAATGAATTGGGCCGCGATTGAGTTTTACAGTTGGGCTCGGGTCGCTAGTCACTGCTAGGTTCAGAAATGGGGAATAGGGGGGGACTGGGAGCAATGTTGCCATAGCGTACATTGTATATAGAGATTGTCGCGTGTGACCTCTTGAAACTCGCATGATTTCTGATCTACTGCGCAATTTCTGTGATTCGCAGTTATACCATTACACTGTTAACCCTTGCTTTGTGCGGGATTGGGAAGAATTGCCATGATTTCGCACAGTATGCTTCATTCGTTCATTCCGGGGACATTGTTTTCTGAAATCTCATGGTTGTCTTCCTCAATGGCGATGTGCTACTATTACCTGTGTTATACTGTTATGTGTCAGCGCTTGTTTTATTAGCTAGTTGTAGCTCGAGGGGGTCTGCAGATGTTGCCTGACTTTCATGTCCTCTAGTAACTCTAAGTGGTGCTGTATTACTGCAAAATTCTGAAGAAGCACAAAAGTGATGATTTGTGGGTGTGTCTGGCCCACTAATGAGTGTGTGCTTGACAAATAAATCTTTAGTGCCTGTGCTGTCTTTATGATTCACAAGCGTTAGGGCTTCAAAATCTGTGTTGTTTGGTTTGTGTTGAAAGTTAACAATTGGTTGATCAACCTTGAGAAAAGCCATGTATGTAGTATGATTGATACTCTTATGCATAGAAGAGCACGTTGCTTGCAATACATTATGCAATATTTAATGTTCCCTGTATGCCCTTTTCTACCTTGAATAGGTAGTAGAATCCAAAGCTTGATACGCTGCATTATTGTGTGTGATCATTTGAAAGCCTAAAACTGAGATTGCGTGGAGCTTGGGGAGGTCTCCCGCTTATAAACATATGATTTCTATTGAGTCCTACATTTGGTAGAAAGTGCACTAGAAATACTCAACTACACATGTTTCTTTTTGTTATCCTAAGATTGTTTACTTGCATGGTGCCAAATGGTGACTGTGGCTTGTTCCATCTGCTGCTGATTGTCCTGAAATTGGGTAGAAAGTGTCTAACAAGTGACAAATACTCAAGTACTACATGTGATTCATCTTGCTGTTCCTGGATTGTTTACTTGCATGGTCCCAAACAGTTACTGTTCCTTGCTATGTCTGATGCTGAAAATATTCATAGTTATTAGGTGAATGATACAGTCTTGGTTATGACTTGTAGCCTTTTGATTATGAGTTTATGACCTGGGAGCTAGGATCAAATTATTATTTTTGTGAGTTTGAGTTTGATGTCTTTGCTAATCCGTTGCTTATGTTCTCCTATTTGTAGTTGAGGATCCTGTTGCTAATGACCCCCTTCAGTTGCTTCCGAAAAGAACATACCAGCCCAGTACCATCAAGCGGAAAAGAACCCATGGATTTCTTACACGGTCTGTCACTCTAGCTTCCCTGGCCCAGTTCAACTGTGCCACTATTTTGCTTCCTTCATCCCTCGTGCAAAAAAGACTGATGGGTTTCAAGTTGGAATTATCCAGCTTTGTACATGTTTCCGTTCATGTTCGCCTTTTGGCACCTCATTTAGATTGAAGGCTAGTTTACCTGGCATGACTGGTTCAGTTCCCTGATGTCCTTGTTACATTGGTTCTGCAGTAAATCAACTAAGGGTGGGCGCAAGGTGATTGCCCGGAGAATCGCCAAAGGCAGGCACAGAATTTCAGTTTAGCAAGATCCCGTAGCAGCCCTGGATATTTTCTGTACCACAGATTCGTATTGTGTTCGTTGTAAGAACACCAAGTAGCTTTCATTGTATGCTGAAGGTGAGCCCCCCGCACAAGCAGCAGACTATTGTATGGATTTTGATTCTGAAACAAACCACTTCTATGAAATAAACAAGTCAAGGGAACTGGAAATTTTGCGCGGTGAATGAGTTCGTTTGAGCAGCTGCGTGCTGCGGTTGCTTCATGTGTTTGTTCGTTTGTAATTGTAATCACCACGTATAAGATGTGTGCGTGATACGCTTGAGTGTGTTGTGTTGTGCCGGTTCTTGTGTTAGCCACTTGGGCTTGTTTCAGTCATTGTTGGATGGGTTCAGTGGTCCTAGCGTAGTAGGATATACCTGCTGCCATTTTCTTTTGCGACATTGTGGTGTACTATACTATACTATCATGATAGCCTGATGGGTGTTGGACGCGTTGCCTTTGCTTGCCCTGTTCGATGTGGTGCGGTGGCGGCCGCTGGATTGGTCACGCTCCTACCAACTGCTACGTGGTTCAGCCCTCGTGGTACGTGGATATGCCCATGCTCTATCCTGCCACCACGGCTCTGAAGCTGAGAGCATGAGGTATACCATACCTTAAACTATGTGCTGGAGAAAGGAAGCATTGCGTTCATCACTCGTCAACCGTGTACTCGGCACTTGGCACCTGGCACCCAGCGCTGAGTATGCCTTTGGAGTTTGGATGCATGTGGCACTTGGCACCCAGCGCTGGAGCTGAGGCCGTGAGCTCGCACGTGTTGCGGTTAGGTCCCAACTCGGTGCTGGTTTCAGTCTGCTGCGTGGGCATCTTAGCTGAATATCCTTTTTCTTTTTCTTTTTCTTTTTCTTTTTTTTGAAATCTATTGATGTTCTAGCCTTCTAGGAAACAACATTGGTCCTTAAAAGTTAAAACACGCACCGCAAGTTTCATCTGGCACATGCCAAGGGAATTTCTTTGCTGAAAATCGGATTTTCTTCGTTCCACATAGTTTTATCTCTAAATGTATAGTAAAAACTATGTATCTATAGAAAAGCTAAAACGTTTTATAATTAAGAACAGAATACTCAAATTTTAGATAACGACAAAAGGTGTTCTTCAATCGAAATGTATGTAATAAAATATCTAAAAAAACTTATGATAAGATTGAACTGGATTTTACAGATTCAATTTCTCATGTTTTTATTCTAAGTGTTTGAAGACATTTGATATGATCCACATTTTTAGATCTTCGACTAGAAATATGATCAAAACAGCATGTTCCGTGGCCAGAGCCCAGAGGTCACTATAAAATTTCTCTAGAAATTAATCACATTTTGGCAGGACAAAAGCCCTCCTGTGATTCACCAGCAGATTGGCCTTTTCCACGGGTTGATTGCACAAAATAAAATCACGAATAAATGGGGTACAAAGAATTGAAACACGTTACTTATTTTATGCCACAAAGCATCCAAAAGTGGCTAACCAAATATCATACCGTAAGTCTTCAAGTGTAAAACGATAATGATACGGCTCGGGTGTCCGTTCTGTGATTTTTCGTCCGGATACCTCATCTACTCGCTCGCGTTGCTCGCGTGTCTTCCGTCCGGACCTCGTGACACATTTTCATCCACTTGCCTGCGTCGCTCTGTGCTGTGCGCCCCCGCTTGCGGTCGCAGGACGAATTCTGCCTGCGCTGCTCGCCGGCGCCGCCCCCACCTGAGCTGCTCACCAGCACTGCCCCCGCCCGAGCCACTCGCCGGCGCCGGCGCACCCCCGCCCCCTCCCCTGCTTGTACTCGCGCCTCCCGTCGCGGCTGCGCTCCATCCACTACCGTGGCCACTGCTGAGGTTCGTGCCGCCGACGAGCTCCGCACTGTCGACCTCCACACACTTCGTGACATCGAGCTCCACGCCGATGTCGAGCTCCACAACGACGAGCTCCATTCATCCAATGAGCAAGGTGACATTGCACTTGCGTAAAAACGCATGTTATAAGTGTATGTTTCATATGTCTCAGAGGTATGTTGTAAGAGTTTTATATGGATGTTGCAAAATTAGACCAGGATGTTGCATATGTTGCAATGGTTGTACACGTATGTTGCAAACGTCTATTCCCAATGTTTCATCTGTTTTTTTGCAAGTGTGTTTATCTGGATGTTGCATACACATATGTTTCACGCGTTTTGTCTGTATGTTACGTATGTGTTGCAATTGTTTTTAATTGTTTTTAGATGTTTTTGCAAGTGTTTCATACACATGCTTTAAATGTTTTATCTCTCTTCAAACGTATGTTGCAAGTGTTGTATCTGAATGTTTCAAAAGTAGATCGGGTATTGCATCTCCCTCCTCGCTTTCTGCTGCCTCGCCTTACTGTCTCCTCCTTGCCTCCTGCTGTCTTGCATCCTTTTCAGACTACAGAGGGGGCGCCGCGAGGGCTGGCGGACGGGACGCACCGGGGGATTGCAGCGTGGACACGAGTGCACGCTATCCCCTTCCATTACGCGAGTAGATAGCGCTTCGGTCCCTTTAGTTTTCTATTTTACGCGGGATGCTAAGATGGTCATGTTGGTGGGCTACGACGCTAACCCACGGTTCGGTTGGCTGGGGACTGGGAGATGCGTCCGAATACGCTGCGGGCGCGGGACGTCTGGGCACTATTTTGCCCTCGAGCGTAAAAAGGTAGTCCCCCTGTTCGGCTGAGCTTATCAGCACGGCTTATCAGCCGTGGAACAGTATTTTTCTTTCACAGCAAATCAGCCACAGCCGGCTTATAAGCTAAAAAACAACCTGCCGAACAGGGCCAGTATATAAGATCTTCGGACCTTAACTTCTCTCTAAAAAAAATTCTTACTAAACAAAGCCTCAATACTGTACCAAATTTAGAGATGCCTTCAAAATGTTTCACCTAAAGTTTTTTTTCAAGTGGTCCTATTCTTTTCAAACTTCTTTAAAGGCCTTGTTTAGATTTCAAATTTGGGATCCAAACTTTGTATAGTAAATGTCCCGTCACACTATAGCAATTTTGTTTTTATTTAGTAATAATTGTCCAAATATTGATTAATTAGGCTTAAAATATTCGTCTCGTAAAGTACAACAAAACTATACAATTAGTTTTTGATTTCATCTACATTTAATACTCTATATATGTGTCAATATTTTGATGTGATAGAAAATCTTTTTTTATAGTGAAATTTAGGGGTGAATTCGGATATCTAAGCCAAAGACGACTTTGGCCGCTGTTTAAAATGCTGAAACCCTGTCACCCCAAGTCCCCGAGCACCGCACCTCACCGCACCGCGCAGCCAGATGGCCTCCTCCTCCTCGTGCCCGCTCGCCCCCGGGCCAAGCGGCTCCAATTCCAAGCCCAGGACGGCGCGCGCCAGCGGCGTCGGGTTCGGAGGCGTAGCAATGGCACGGAGCGTGGCGGCAGTGAAGCTGGAGCCGAAGCCGGAGCCGTGGGCGGCGGGCGCAGAGGAGGGGTCGTCAGTGGTGCCGCGGTCGATGGAGGGGCCGCCGCTCCCGGCGCCGTTCGTGGCGAAGACGTACGAGATGGTGGCGGACGCGGCCACGGACGCCGTGGTGTCGTGGGCTCCCGGCGGCGCGGGGAACAGCTTCGTGGTGTGGGACCCGCAGGCGCTCGCCGCCGGCATCCTCCCGCGCTTCTTCAAGCACGCCAACTTCGCGTCCTTCATCAGGCAGCTCAACATCTACGTACGTACGGTATCTCCCACACCCGCACCCGCACCCACGCGCACACATGCCCTTGCAACATAGGACGACACCCGGTCGCTCGAAGTGCTTGTTGTGTGATTTTGTTACTAGTTGCTGCTTCGAGCTGCGATGAACGGCGTTCTTCCGGCGACCACTTTAGTTGTCTCGTATGCTTTGTCTACCTTCGTAAGATATTGCTAGCGATTCCTGGACCTCAGTTGCTTCCCTGTTACCCGTTGTTGTCCGATTAGTGTTGTCTTTGCTGCAAAAGGTGAGCTGCCTCAGTTTTGTGGCAAATGTGTGCACGCATCATGATGTCCTGGTAATTGAGCATTTGGTTTAGTCGGAATTGGTGGCAAGACTAACGTGGGAGGGTGTTCTAGTGTTCTTTTTCTGGATTGTGTAGAATTTGAATTTAAAACCATGGGCAACTCTGCAGAAATAACAACTGAATGGTGTAGAACTGGCTCCAGTCCCAAGTTTCCAACTGCTTATTATGCTAATCCGTGTGCCTGTAATTTGGACTGTTGGGTATAGCAGTTAGCCAGTTACTTTATTTCAGTGTTATCATGAAAGCTGAAAATCGTTTGCAACATAAACAGCGGAAATTCAGTAGTAATGTAGCTGTGTTTGTGCCCCAGTCAAAATTTTCGATCATGCCACTTAATTTTGTTTAAGAGAATCTTGGAAAAGGTTTTATTCTTTTGTGATGAATTAGATGTTCTTAGGTTTCATTTGCTCCATCCACTATGCTGTTTGTAACACTAATTCCAGTTTCTTCACGTTGTGATCTAAGATACTTGTGTTATATGTTTGCTAAAACCAAGAGGATCATGTGCCTTCTGCTGGAGATTACAAGTGTCCAAGCAGTTGGTATGTCATAATCAAATTCTATTCCACTGCTCTGAAGTACTGAACCTCATGACCTGTCCAACTTTTAGCAGTTAAAAAGCAAAAGGTGATGGGAACCTATCTAACTGAAATTTGTTGTTTTTGTTTGTCCTTTTGATGATGTTGAGCTCCGTTATTTCTAGCAGTATGTATCTGGACTTAATTTCCATGAGCTGCAGGACACTTCCTTTGTTCTTTAAGGCCTTAATTTTTCTTATGGCAAGTAATTTCATAGTGCAGTGTGTTATGGTACCTTAGGTTGATTTGTGTGCAGTGTGCTATACTGCAATGCCATTTTAACTTCTTTATCTTGTTTTCTGTTTTTTTCTCGACAATTACATATTGCCATTATGCAATATATAGAACCAGTGATTTGGGCTCGGCTCATAGAAAAAATGTTGCAAAACTTTGTATTCTAATCTCTTCTCATATAACTTTGGCTTCCTGGTCATGCTGACCGAATGCTGGTATTGAAAGGTTGATTGTGTTGTGTTGCCTCCTGCGTAAATGCTAATGGCTCTGTTCCTGTTGTGCAGGGATTCAGGAAGGTGAATCCGGATCGTTGGGAGTTTGCAAACGAATCCTTCTTAGCAGGCCAGAAGCATTTGCTGAAAAATATCAAGAGGAGGCGTGCTTCCAAGCCTCCGATGGAAGCACAGCCAAGAAACTGTGCAAGTGCTTGTCTCGGACCGCCAAAGGATCCCAGTGAGGTCGAGAGCTTGAAACGAGACCGCGCAGCACTCAGGGCTGAAGTCATCACGCTAAGGCAGCAGTACAGCATTTGCAAATCCCAACTCGTCGCCTTGGAGGAGAGGATCCTGAACAACGAGAGGAACCAGCAGAGGGCCATCGCCTTCTTCGCAAAGGTGCTCAGCAACCCAGCCTTCGTTCAGCAGGTCCTGCTCAACTATGCCAAGGAGAAAGAGCTACGCGGCGCTTCCAAAAGACAGCGGCTGATGGAAAACGAAGAACAATGGCACGGCGAATTGCCACTGAGGAGTAGCACCGAAGCTGCATTTGCGACAGTGGCGGCTGGCATCTCTGCGGGGAGCAGCGATGGTGGCATAACCGCAAAACAGGAGCCTGGGTCTGAGTTGAATGGTCAGGAGATGGAAGGTATTTGGTATGATGTGTGGGACGAGCTGGACGCGATACCAGGCGCTGAAATGGACCGGCGAGAAGCAGACAAGGCCGTGGCTGGCTTCGACGTCGAGGACTTAAGTGGACGGCCTTGCGGTTGGGATGATGACTGCTCGTATCTCGCGGAGCCGATGCAGTTTGTGGAGCACTATGACTAGACTAGAGGCGCAAGAATAGCTTGATCTGGAGCAGGAGAGGAATAATGGCTTGTTCATAGCTTCATCATATTAGGATTCTGCCAACTGAAATTCGTATATATATAAGGGATAGGAATAGTAGGTTGTTTAACTCTCAGTTGAGTTGAAATGCTGGCTGTGGTGTATAGCGTCAGCTCTGACTTCTGAGAACATATCGAGCTCAACTATAACGCCACCTCTGGCTCTGCAAACCTGGAGTTCGTAAAATGTTTTTTTTACGTTGAGAAGGGGCGCACCCTACTGGTATTTAATATTGAAAAAAGAGTACAGTACAGAAATAAATAAAACAGGGTAAAAAAAAGAGCCTAAGGTCTTGTTTGGATGGATGTGTCAATCCATATGTGTCGGAGTGGAATGGAATGAAATTAGAGTGGAATGGAATAGAATTTAGTTTAATTCTATTCCAATCCACTTGAACACGCCTAGATTGAGACGAATACATGCGCATCCAAACAAGGCCTAAGAAAACTCAAGAAACAATGATAGTTTGTGTTTTCTTCTTAATATTTGCTGGATGAAGCATAGGCTGCACACCGTCATGGAGCATTTGCCTTTCGCAAATTGTTAGGTAAAAGGCATGCGTAATCGATAGAAAAAAAAAACTTTGGCAAAATTTTAAAAAGACTTTGAAATATTGGTTGACAAACTCCAGAAGAAATATTGAGATACCAATAAGAAGAAAGATCATTCCTCTAGATTTAGAGCGTCTCCAAGAGTTGTTCTAAAAATAATAGCCAAATTCTATGTTTTAGCGATTATGTAAAATAGAAAACTCCTTAAAAAGTATGTTACTCCAACAGCCTAGCTAATTTTTTTGCTTTTTCAATATTTAAACTTACCACGTTGACATACATGTGATTAAAATCTTAATCAATTGACATAATCCGTGGCTACCGTTGCTTGCATGCCTATCAGGATACCCAATCATACGGAGGAAGCTCGCGCATGCACGGAAAGAGAGCTCGTGGGCACAGGAATCGGAGGATGGCGAGCGACCCTGACTTGCTTTCTTTGGCCAGCGGAAAGGGTGGAATAGCACGCTTGCTAATTTAGAAACCGGGATACAATAGCTATTAGAGCTTCACTTTTACTATCTAAACTCTAAAAATAGACTTCAAAACAGGTTTAGCACGTCTCTTGGAGATGCTCTTAGTTGGCCTCCTCGACATCAACAGTGGTGGCCAAGGCTACCCTCTGTGTTCTCTCTTCTTCACCGCATCTACTTTTTTCCTAACCTCAATTCTCTTTAGTTCTAAAAAAAACCCCTCAAATCTCTTTATACAAGTGCAACACCTAGCTTATTTGTAGATGTTCTTCCACCGCATTATTGCTGACACTTATAAAGAGGATTGTTTGGAGAGCCATCCAAGTTAGGACGTGAGATTTGAGTGTTATCCTTGTGTGCTACCAGTTTTCTTGCTTGGATTTCTTTTGGAGCTAGAGATCGACTTAGTTACTTTTGGTGGTTGGCATCAGTTAAATGACTCAGTGGAGGATTGGCAACCTTTCTTGGTAGAGTTCTTGTTTAGGAGGCGCCAATTGATGTTCATGATTTGATCCTATCATTCCAGAGTGGAGAAGGGGTATTTAGCAGTAAAGTGTCTTAACGATTATTGGTGACTCTTTGGTGCTCCAATATGGACTAGGGGGTTGTGGCAACAATCCGATAGGAAAAGAATCTGGTTGACTCTTTGACTCCTTTTCATTCTTGCATTACTTCTTGTTTAAGCTTCTTTGTGTGCAAGTTTCTCTGAGTGACAACTAGAATTGCACGATAGAGTGTTTAGTATAGGTTTATGGAGGAATGAAATAAAGTTTATGTACTTTTACTTTAGACCTATGGATCCTTTTGTATAATTGTTTATTGTTTATGGAATGACATTGTGATGTGCCACTGATGAAGTCATTACATGCATTTGAATAAACTGATTCTGGTATACACATGACTTGCATTCAGTTTTATCCTTAAAACTGGGTGTGACATGTGCTCTTCCGGTGTATCTCTTCTTTTGCATCTATCGCTAGGATTTTGCTGACACACTGCTAGATTTTATAATCATGTAATGTACTAAAATAATTCAAACAGACCATACAACAAGTGTGTGTTGGTAGCTCGCTAAGGGTCATTTGTTCATGATCGACTATCCAGTTTAAGATAGCCGCCGTTGCAGGCTGTGCACCAAGTCAAATTCACGTCATTTTCGGATGTAAAGTCCATGTGAGATGCATATCTATACCTCCTATAAAGCAAAGACCCATTAGCCTATTTCTCTGGCTTCTCATTGGGCCACATTAGCAAAATGATGTCATCCGCCCACTAAGTGACGTCATCCGTCCACTAAGCCTCATTTATCTTTCACTACCTATTTCTTTTGAAACAGAAAAAAGTCATAGCACCTAAACCAAGTATCGTAATTAAAATCCAATTGCACCATAGTGTTCCTCGCAATAAACTCTTCAAAACAAGACCCCCACATGGATATATTTCAATAACTTTTTTGCAAACATTTAAACGGCCGTTCCTAAGAAAAACTTAGCAAAACTGTCGTTTCTAAGCAAAAACCTAGCAGAACTGCATATCACATGGATTACATGTGGTCCTCCGAAACATGCATGATTTTGTGAAGGAAAACTCCTAGAACTTTTGGGAGGGAGGATGGCCCTCAAGTATAGTAGGGGTGAAGGGTGAGGGTGGATGAGGTTAGCCTCCCGTATTGGCCGATCCTATAGGTTAGTGACCGTGTTTTCTTTGATAACTGTTTCTAAGCAAAAGCCCGTTTCTAAGAAAAACCTAGCAAAACTACATATCACATGGATTACATGTGGTCCTCCGAAACATGCATGATTTTATGAAGGAAAACTCCTAGAACTTTTGGGAGGGGGGATGACCCTCAGGTATAGTAGGGGTGAGGGGTTCTGGTGGATGAGATTAGCCTCCCGTACTGGCCGATCCTATAGCTTAGTGACCGTGTTTTCTTTGATAACTGTTTCTAAGCAAAAGTCCGTTTCTAAGCAAAAACCTAGCAAAACTACATATCACATGGATTATATCTGGTCCTCCGAAACATGCATGATTTTGTGAAGGAAAACTCCTAAAACTTTTGGGAGGGGGGATGACCCTCAGGTATAGTAGGAGTGAGGAGTGAGGGTGGATGAGATTAGTCTCCCGTACTGGTCGATCCTATAGGTTAGTGACCGTGTTTTCTTTGATATGGTTTTTGTTGTCTTTAGTTACACCTTTAACAAAAAAAACTAAATCTGTTCTATACTTATATCGCATATATACTTATGTATTATACACCAACGAGATTCCTTCTAGATCCTATTTCTCCTAACTTAATTCAAATTACTCTTGCATTCCCGCAGCAACGCGCGGAGAATTCACCTAGTTATCACCTAAGAATTGTTTTTTTTAAAGGAGTTTTAAATCATGTTTACTGTGTTTGAGCGTTCAAGTGGGTTTTCTTCTATTTCACTGAATGACATATTTGCTAACATATATTTATTGAAATGTTAGAAAGAGAAAAAAATTGATGCAATAAAATAATATTAGAGGGGGCAACTTACGAGAGAGCTCTCTTGATGAGTTTCTTAATCACCCACTAAATTCGTTGATGCAATAAATAAAATAATATTAAAAGGACTTGGCAGGAGGGGGCACAACTTATGAGAGTGCTCTCTTGAGTTTTCTTTATCACCCACTAATTTGTTCGGGTTGCAGCAAGACAATTTCTTGCCTCACTTATGATGGACTAACAGCGCTCCCCTGCTCAACGGCAGCAGGGGCTTAGGCCCAACGCTCTCATCCGCCCTTTGGGTGAGCCAGGGAGTGAGCTAGGAAGTCACACCCCAAAGCTGGCCAGCTTTTTCCATCTACTAGATGTCTCTTGACGTGGCGCAAGAGAGCTCATCAACGGAAAGACCCAAACCTGCCAAATTCTGCCCCCAAAGCTGGGGTTACAAGCCTATGCTACCAGGCCCGGCAAGAAAAGGGTTAGCATATCTTTTTTAATGCCGGTGTGGCCATATTAAAATAATTCTTTTGGTACTAATTTTTCTACGAGGAAGCAAGAGTACATGTATACGCGATATATACCCATACAATGAGCGCATGGCCCTTGCACGGGCTCTCTCGATATTTAAAAGGCCGGCCCATTGGTGCTCCGAACACGTTTTTCTCTTTTTCTGAAGGAACACGCAAAAATTGTATATGCAGTGTCTCTAAAGGTGAAAAAACAATTATACATGAAGTATCTTCCAAAATAGAAAAAAGATTATATTTTTTTGAGGAAAAAAAAGAGATTATATGCAAACTGAACCCTTCGCCATTACGCCATCAGGCCTTAGGTCGTGCCATTATGCTTCACCTTTCCTCCGCTCTATTTCTTTCTTTCTTCGATTCGATCGAGAAGATATTGTCCTGTTCGCTTGAACTTTTGAGCCCGGATTATCAGTTATGGTACAGTATTTTTTCTCACAACAAAACAGCATCAGCCAGCTTATTAGCCGTAAAAACCATCAGCCCTTTCCTCCGCTCTATTTCTTTCTTTCTTCGATTTGATCGAGAAGATACTGCCTTGTTCGCTTGAACTTTTCAGCCCGACTTATTAGCCATGGTACAATATTTTTCTCTCACAACAAAACAGCATCAATCGACTTATCAGCCGCAGAAAGCATCAGCCGGTCTGCCGTTAGTGTGTCAACGGTGCCTTTCAACGGCGTAGTCACGATTGAATTAGGGCTAGAGCGGTCCAACTTAGCATAATTAATTTTATTATGAAGAGCAAGAAAAAAATCTCAGTCCACGGGGGAGATGCCCCCCTTGAGCATTCTAACATGAATGGTAATGCTATGATGATTAGGGCGTCCGGACGCTGGACGTTACGTGGTTTCACTTCGTCCATTTATTGTGCACGCCACAAATATCTGATACTACACGCTGCCTCCCAAGATAAAAATCTCCCACTCAGCAAGCTGCTAGCCGCAATCCGCACACATGTTCTGCTTCTGCCAGATCCAGTCCACTCTCACTCTCCCCAGGTCCTACAGTCAAAGCACCGCCAACCGATGGCGTCTTCACCCACTTAGTCGAGGTTTGAACCCCCGGTGACTCAGTGCCGCTCTCCTCTCCTCCTCCATGGCCGCACTAAAAGCCCTAGTTTGTTTTGGATAATTGATGAAACCTATTGGACTAATTCTTGATCCAAGTGTGTAGACTAGATAGGATGGTCCAAGCCAAGTATTGGAGCAAGATGAAGTCCATGGTGATGATGGTGGACATATGATGATGATCAAGCTCTAAACTTGGAAAAGAAGAAAGAGAAAAACAAAAAT